>OY755177.1:13810184-14410184 GCA_963576735.1 Bedellia somnulentella | reverse complement strand
GCAACCTTTCTTACGAATGCCGACCTGCTTTCATCCAAATTACAGTAACACTAGAGTCATTATTGATTGTACAGAGTTTCAAGTAGAAATACCATCTACAGTTGATAAGCGTGTGTGGTGGTATTCACACTACAAGGAAGGATTTACTGCAAAGGTGCTCATAGGTATTACACCAGTAGGCTTCATTCCTTTATATCAAAAGTGGCCGGTGGAAGGAAAAGCTATGCTCAAATAATCGATTACATGTAACAACGATACATGCAGAATTAGGAGAATCTGTTTGTCAAAGCTTACCTGGATTTCACGCAATAACAGGTTGCGATTATAACCCTGCATTATTCAGGAAAGGAAAATTAAAACCTTACAAGCTATTGAAAAAATCTAATGAATTCCAGAAAGCTTTCATTAAGTTCGGTGGCAGTGAATTAATTGAAAATAAAGACGAACAAGAAAACGTATTTAATATTATTCAAAAATTTATATGTAATATATACACTGTTCATAATATCTTTGATGTCGATGCGGCTAGACTTCAAATCTTTATAAATTCTTATGCAGTCTCTGATGTGAATGAATCTTTTAATCGAAAAAAATTGCGAAATTTCGACGCTAGCAGTTTACCACCTTGTAAAAGTGAACTATTACAGCAATTTTTGCGAGCAAATTATATTTGTACAATTTGGAACAATGCTCACCGAAAAAATCCAACTTCTTACAAACCTGAAAATAACGGTTGGGTACTGGAAAATGACCAATACCATTTTAAATGGTTTGAAGGGGATCAGCTACCAAATTATGTCAGTGATTCTTTAACAACTTTGTCAGGTATGTAATTATGATGTTAAATTATTAAAGAAACATTTAAAACTATTCGCAATTATATTAATTTGGTTTTATTATTACAGAAAATGACGAAGAAGGAGATATTGACGACGACCAATCGACAGACAGAAGTAGCAGTGATGAGGATGATGAAGATATCGGCGAGGACGATGAAAATAATTATTTTAATTTTTTTTTAATTTCATAATATTATTAATACATGTTTAAAATATTATTCTTTTACTTTGTATACCCTAGCTATAATTATAATTAAACTCGTTTTTCTTTGATTATTTTACTATCACAATAATTATTCCCTCCTTATAGTATATAAAAAATTGTTTGCAAAATATTGTGAATTTTATTGAATTAAATATTTAAAATAAGCATATAAAACTCTACAACCCATTACGCATATGCCCCTCGCGCTCGCACCTACAATAGACCTTTAACGTGTCTGGCAATATAGGGGAACCATACAAATTGTCTGGCTACTGAGGAAACATCATTTTATAGTTCTCCAAATAACATATATAAAATTCAGATTTTATACTATAACTAAAGTATCATTAAAATTAACCGTACTTTAAGGGTGTCTGGCAGGGGGTTGCAACTGTACTAAGTGTCTGGCTGTGGACGAGGCGATTTCTAAGATCACCACTAATAAAATATATGAAAACTAAGCTTTATACTATACCTAATTTGAGATACATTTTTACACACCTTTACTACCTGTTACCTGCCAAAGCCGGGGCGACCCAAGTTTCATAGCCTGGGATCGTTCTTACCTGTATAGTGGGCATACACAGAGAAACTTTTAGACTTTATACTATAACTAAGGTCTGGCCGTCGCGGGCTCTTAGACTATTGAGTATTCTTAAACGAGTTCAGAAACGCAAATTTCGACATTTAGGTCAGTTTTTTGACTGATGCGCAAAATTTTGATCATTTAATCAAAACTTGATTGAATTACAATATTTCATCAAATCAGAAACGTAATTTTGGTAAGTTGGTACTTAATTTCGGTTTGAGATGCTTTTATCGTTGAATTCTCAGATGTGAAACCGGCCGTTAGTATTTTATTATAGGTTTAGTTGGCGCTCACAAACAGTTCATGATACATGCGGTTCTAGTACAAAGCGAGTTTTTGGGACTACGGTTTAGAAATATATAGTAGAGATGAAACACTGCTCAAGATTTTTTTCTACAAACATACATACATATACTCACGGCTATAAATCCCTTGAAGGGGTAGCCAGAGCTGAGGAATTAGAAGTTCCTCAGCCACTTTTGGAAAGTTAAGTTGAAGTTGATTTTTTTCTAGTTTACTATAAAATTTATACTTCAATATAAAACGACGACGTGATAGCTCAATGGGTAGAACACCGGTTAACGTGCAAGCGACTAGTGTTCAAATCCCGGGTCGGGCCTACACCAATTAGTCTTTTATAAAGACATATGTGTGGTTAATTTATCACGGCTGTTAACGGTGAGGGAAAACATCGTGAGGAAACCCACATGGCTGAGTTGTACTTAGTCATGTGACCGTGTATTCGTACAAAACGGCGATAGGCCTGCCCCCTATCACGTGAGTACACTTTCCATGCAAAACGTGGGTACTCTGAACGCCAGGTGACAATGTCACGTGATGTTCAGAAGTATTAGTACCTCTGCCAACCCCTTCGGGGATATTCAGCGTGAACGTTTATGTTATGTTGTGTTCAATATAAAAAAAAGTTCTAATACCCAAAAGTAGATAAGCAATTTTTCCAACGCCTTGGCGATTTGTAAAGAGTGGAAAGAAATTCATTTTCATGCTTGGTGTAAAAATATGCGTTGTTCATTCGAATAGTCTTATTGTTCTTTTATTGTCATCCTGTTATTTCTTTATTTATGTCGGTTTATATACCTCAGGGTTATATACTTTCTTACCATACCCTACTACGAATATATTGGTAACTGCAATATTTTCATTTTATCATGTCCTTCCGCAACTATAAGGTTCATCTTCAAGTGGATCCGCTTACTGACCCATCTCGCAATAATTCGTTCAATCAATTTTATCAACACTGATCTAATGTCTTGTGAGTTACAACCTTTACTTTCTATTACATACGACTTCGTTTATTTTTCTGCATAGCTACCACAGCTACTTTTAATAACAGCCATCTCTTTTGCACTTACATACTATCGTATACTGTCATCTCATTCTTCATTCTCATTCGACATCGTGACGATAAAATAACGTTCGTGCTAGGTCTTCTGAGTGTTTTAGACAAATATTAAGCCGGTAATGCGATTTCAAGCAAAGTTATTTGTAAGCATGAAACTATTACGCTATTTTGCGAACCATTTTGTGTAATACAGATTTGCTCAGCTAAACGAACTCACCCAACATAAAAATTATAGAAATAAATAAATGAATAAAATAAAACGTCATGCCAAAATTTAAAACACAGCCAAATAAATAATGATTGATCGACCGATCCGAATAAATGATTGATTGTGATAGATTTGATAGAATGTAAATAAAAATATAGGTTTGTCTACTAGCAATGGAGTCCACCGAATTGTATCCACTGATACAGACATCCGGTTTTGAATTTTAAAGCCGGTTTAATTCCAATAACGTAGCTGACACTTTCACGGCTATAACGGGCAACATGGCTAATGAATTGTCGGTTACAGAGACATACTAATGGCTTTTCAAACTTATTTGAACCATAATCTATGCCTACCCCATTGGCAACTAATGACATGAAGTATGTTAGTACTATTCGTAGTTGTTATTTGGACCGTACTAAGCGATAGAACACCAGTTACACAATTTCACATAATAAATTACTCAACATTAGTAGAGTGTGAATATTCATCAAAACGAAACTTCGCACTGTATGACCACAACAAATGATTTCAAGTCAAGATAACTACCAATATAGCATTTTAATGGATTTTTAAAATACTCATGCTGCTTATTAGCATGAGCACGTGATAATGAGGAATTAAAATTAATTGGTTTGCTTTACATTTCCACCACTAGCATAGCCGAAAGAAGTTATAAGTACAAAAGTTGTGGTCATAGAGTGAACTAAATACATTGATTACGTCAGTTGAAGTTTTATCGCGTAATCAGGTACTTGACCACCTCTTTATTTTTTAATAAAAAGGGGAAATCGATTTTGTGTGACATTGTACTTGAGTGGAGCAGTGATGGTCTTAATAGCAGGGCCTTATTATTGTATCATTATTAGTTACCAACATTTACATTTGTACCACTAGCATAGCCGAAAGAAGTTATAAGTACAAAAGTTGTGGTCATAGAGTGAACTAAATACATTGATTACGTCAGTTGAAGTTTTATCGCGTAATCAGGTACTTGACCACCTCTTTATTTTTTAATAAAAAGGGGAAATCGATTTTGTGTGACATTGTACTTGAGTGGAGCAGTGATGGTCTTAATAGCAGGGCCTTATTATTGTATCATTATTAGTTACCAACATTCTAAAAAGAGATGGGGAAATGGTTTTGAGTCGACACTCTTTCACAGACACACTTGTGTTTGGTATTACTTATTCGGGCATTTCTTTTAACTCAAGTTAAAGATTTGATTCATTTTTGTTAGATGCATTGGTCTAAATTTGTCTGATCACTCTTTTTTAAATAGTTATTTTAATTTTTATAACATCAAAAAAAACTGAGTGTTGTCACACCAATCGGCATATCGGCATGAAAGTTTAGATGTTTGGGTGTTTGTGTGTTTGAGGCAAAAAGGCTCCTCAAGTACATAATGTATATGAATGAAATTTGGCAGAATGCTAGATAATGACCCAAATTGTAGCATAGGATACTTTTTATCCCAGAAAAAATTGTCCAATAAAATTTTCACACCTGATTGAAGAATACCGGGAAAAACACCTTAAGCTTTGTCAAAAGCAAATTTGACAGTACGAAGACTGTCGGGTCAGCTAGTATTTACATAAATGCACGTTCACATCAATAACTAAAGGTTAAAATATAGTTTTCCTGCAAGTTATCGCACGCACTAAAAGTGGGCTAATAGCTTTACTGGTTCACGAGTTACTTAAAAACAAATAGATCTTATATCTTTCCGAAGTATTAAAGTAGGTTATAGACAGTTGAGGCCAGTAGTTACTGCCAAGTTCAATGCTCTTAGCTGTTCAGCTTACGGCTAGCCTAAAATTCACTTATAGTTTCAATGCGCAATAAGTATGGGAGAGTGATCATATAAATTATATCAGCATGTATTCAACTATTGACACAATTCAAGACACAAATGAACAAGTTAAGTATAAAAGTACTAAAAATTTGTATATTTTCGTATTTAATTTAATTTTATATGTAATTTGTATATTTGTTGGTATTATTGTGTACTGATTTAATTAAATCAACGACACTTCTACTGTTATGTATATAAATGACAATATCACAGGAAGGGGGAATACAACTTTGATTCATTTACTTTTCGTAAAATTTAAGTAGAGTAAATACTAAAAAGTTAAAGAGAAACGAATATAAACTGCTATGATTCCAATACATTTCCAATATAAGTAAGAAGAACCTACTAAACAAGACCATTTCAGTTTCATTCACACGAATTCGAGCGTTTTATCACCAGCCCCGATGTAGTGTCGTAGTGTAGTGCCGGCTTTTAATGTCACTGCCCCTTTCTACCCACGGGTGTCGTAAGAGGCGACTAAGGGTATGAGGCTTTTTTAAGTAGTTGTTGGGCGATGCCGTTGGAGACCCATCACCAACGACACTTTATCTGTACCATCTTGTCCCCTATCAACTTCCAAATGTGGCTGAGGAATTTCTAGCTCTGAAGCTCTGGCTACCCTTTTCTGGGATTCATGACTATGAGTTGTTCCCTCCCCTGTCCCTTGTCCATGCCCATGTCCCCTTAATATTCATTTAATTACCTACATTAAACCCCACAAGTGAACAATATTATGTAGCATCATACGTTATATCGGCTTTACAAACAGTTTTCTATACAAAGGTCAGAGACCGGAGCCTCCAAAAAAATTCTAGGTCTAGATCAGTCTGACATCTCATTATATCGAAAGATAGATCGGTAATTGCAGATTGTGTAGATTAGCATGGGAACTCTACGTGTACGTGCAAAACTTACTAAGATTCCATGTTTAAACCGACTTTCTTAGAGAAAGGAATAGTTGTAGGTTGTAGCATGTGTATAGTTTTATTATAAAAGGGATCGGATTATAAGTCTTTATAAGTTTAGTCTAAGTTGTTGTTAGTTAATCTTTAAGTTAAAAATAAGGACATACTAACAAAACTAACATATTAAATAAGTATTTCGATGTTACTAACTTACTAACTGCATATGGATCTTGTATATCCGAAATAAAGTTTTTTTATTATTTATTATTATAAGTCGAATCGAGAAAACTTCACATTTTTTTTAATTATGGTTATTTATAATTCAATCATATTATTTCTAACAAATACCCATATTAATATTAACCTTTAACTCTAATATCTCTCTACTAACTCTATTTAAAGTCGACCTCCATAAAATATAACTGTGTATTGTAAAATTACCTGCACTTACTCAGAAGTGTCTCTATTTTACTAAGCGCATAGTACAGAAAATTACTAGATGATAAATCTAAAATTAAAACTGACACACATATTCATGTCGCATACGACCGCTGGGCTATTAAATAACTCTTCTGATGTAACATCTCGTGTCTCATCATCATCTATTCAAAGTACCCATATTTTACCCGCAGACAAGTTTTAAATCCTGCTCATACAAAACAAATGTTCAAGTTTTCAACAACTGCGAACCAAAGTTGTCATCTGTAATTCGACCAGCTAGCACATTTAGGGTAACTTACTACCATTAATTTTATACTCGCAGTTCCTGCAAAAGGAAACTAGTAAACCTGTGGGTGGATAGAATAGAGGCTCTGTTACATTATAAAAAGAGAAGGATGCTACTGCTATTTAGTAATCTACAAATAATGCCTTTCGTATTTCTAGTTCCCCTATCCCTTTCGAATACCAAAACGGCGGAATCTTTGAGTACCATCGTCGTAACAGTGATGAGCTAACAGTTATATGAGCAAAACCATTTAAACAGCATTCACTAAATATGTGGCATAAGTTGTAATACCCACTTGACCCATATCACGTAGACAATTGGCACTGACACGCTAGTTGAAGGAACTTATAACGTGTGTACAGCATAAACGATCATCACTTTCACTAAGCATGTTTATTTATCAATACAATCTTGAAATTACAGTGTTATTTCACTGTTGATTAGTAGTAAAACATAGATACATACATACATATACTCACGGCTATAAATCCTATGAAGGGGCAGCCAGAGCTACGGAATTAGAAATTCCTCAGCCACTTCTGGAAGTTGCGTGGGGAAAAGATGGTGAAATAATGGTTGTTTGGTGATGGGTTTTCAACCGCATCGTCCAAAAATCCCTTAAAAGCCCTAATACCGTTAGTCGCCTCTTACGTACATCCACCGGAAGAAATGGGGTAGTGCTATTCTTAAAAAAACTTCGATCTAAAGTTAAGTACCACACAGTCTAAGAAATGCTGAATAAAGGTCAAGTGTCTAGAATAAAAGGGCATGTATGAAAAGATTTATGAATGTAAATTAAGCTCGATAGGTTTGCAAGGATCGTACAAAGTGGCGATCAGTAGTCTCTGCCTACCCCAATGGAAACTAATGGCGCGAGTTCTTGTATGTATGTAATATGATTCCCTTTTCAACACAAAGAAAGCATTAATTAAGAGGCTGCTTCTTGTTTATAGTTAATCATGGTGACATCATAAAGTCCACATCTGGTGGGAGATCCCAACAGGTGAATCCAATTGATCTTCCTTATCTCTTATAGAAGCCAACAACAAATATATATTACAAATTATTATTAAACAGAGATGGACCTACATATAATTACTCGCCGCAAAATATTTATTAAATTATAACTGTTAAATAGTGGCGCGATTAATGATTTGATTTAACTGGACAGTACTCGATGAAAAATAGATGATGGCTCTCGTAAAGTGTCATGTGCTTCTGCCCAAAAACGTGAATATTGTTACCCTTGCATTATTCGTAACCTTGATATTATACTCCTGAAATACCCTAGATTCCTCACCATTACATACAAAACTGGGAGGAGTATAAGACATACGACTTTAGCAAAAAATCACACTGGTATCTATGTACCTATTGTACTACCTACGTGTACCTTTACCTACTTCTAGTTGGAAAAAAACCGGATAATTAGTTTATAAGAGCTGAAATCACAAGTGGATTTTAGCTCCCAGAGCTTCTATCTTTGTTCAGTAATCGAAATTTGAATGTTTACCTGACTGCGAACGAGACCGTGAAATCTAGAACATGCATTTAAAGCTATCTGTAATGCCAGGTTTCTTGACGCGTATAGACATTAGTTTGGCACGTTTAAAGTCAATTTTGTTAGATGGGGTGAACGATCTTAGAACTAGATCCTTAAACCTTAGTCTGTGTTATCTTCTTTGGCGTACAATAAAAAGTTTGGTATCGTGTCTATGAAAATTCTTTTGATGTTTAAAAAGATAATTAAATGTTTAGATTTAGAGAAATTAATCCGATTTGTAGTATTACTTATGTATTTTTGTAATATAGCAAAATAACACACTTTAAATTATAAAGTAGCTATAGATACTATTTGCTAAGTGCATGGCTAAGAGATAAATAAGCTGCTAAGAATTGCACCAAATAATTGCAGAAAACAATCTAAAAATGTGTAATAATAACTTATATAAACATAAGGGAAAAAATTGCAATAGTTACCTGTGAATTTGTCATCGTAGTGCTTCTCTAATCCACTGCAGTGCGACATCCAAAACATGCACTAATCAACTTTATTCAACAAACATAGAGAACAGTCAGGTGCATTTTCAACTGTACAATACAAACAGCACATCCATCACGCACTAACACTGAACTGAAATTAGCAAAATAAAAGAAAAAATAACATAAAAAAGAGTGCACGAAAAAATAAACTAAAATGTGTACGATCTATTTGGTGAATCGTTCGAGACAACGTGTGTGGAAAAAAAAGTGAAAAGACGCGTATAGTCGATGCCTCCACCTCGGCGACTGCGAGAGAAATCTCCATTGTATCATCTAATGCTTGTTTTACAGTTAGACAGATTGCCCCAGACAAGTCCAAATAAAATATCTGGGCACCCATCAAACAGGATATTATTAATTGGCTCAAGTTTTAGTTAATTGAGTTAATAGGCAGCGAACGAAAGTACTCTCGTTGAAATTTAAATACTATCATTGGAATATCTTGTTTATTTCAATGACATAGGATTTATGGTTTAATCATTGTTTTTTGTTATCTGTAGTGATACGTCTATGTGTCCGTCTGTATGCTTGCTAAAGGTGCGTATGTGATGAGAAAAGCTAGACCAGTCAAGTAGGATTAATTGGTTTATGTACACTTTTAAAAAATATAACATAATAAACATAAACGTTCACGCCGAATATCCCCGAAGGGGTTGGCAGAGGTACTAATACTTCTGAACATCACGTGACTTTGTCACCTGGTGTTCAGAGTACCCACGTTTTGCATGGACAGTGTACTCACGTGATAGGGGGCAGGCCTATCGCCGTTTTGTACGAATACACTGTCACATGACTAAGTACAACTCAGCCATGTGGGTTTCCTCACGATGTTTTCCCTCACCGTTAACAACCATGATAAAAAATATCCAACTATATATTTAGATAGATATCGGCTAGAATTGTTAACAGATAACAGATTTATCAATTTAGAAATGTAGTACCGACATACTCATGGACTAAAATGTCATCGTATGTTTTTGTGACTTGAAGCGTATTTTGGTTTGCATTATTTTTTAGTTTTATATTGCACCTAACTATTAATCATTTTTACACCTAAGCTTCAAGTTTATCTTTGCAATGGTCGACATCGTTATGGACTCTGTCGAGTACAGGAAAATGTAGCAGAAGATATAAAATGTTATGTGTTATTTTGCATTATGAAGAGTAATAAATAAAGGTTGCTATTAAATAAATTTAAAAGTTTTAAAGGCTACATGAATGACCTCACAAATACATTGTGATAGCAATAAGGCCATCGTCTAGGGCGCTAACTTATAAATGACAAAGTGAAGAAGCACATTAACTAAGATTTTTCCGATATCAAACTTTCTAATATTCCCAAGATAATATGTCTACATGATGGCCAGCAAACCGTTACAATCAAACACGGCAACTTCAAATGAACTCGAGTTAAGGTACTTGTACATTAGGCACTTACGTAGTTAGCAAAATGCTTTACAATGTAACGCAATGGTTAGGTGTAATGTATGGGATTTGTGTTTTTTCTATATTCACAAAAAGCCTGAAAATTAAAAACTATAGGGTATATGAAATGGTTATAAACTAAGATCATTATTTTGTAAGAGGATTATTAGCCTTGTTCACCATACTCACACGTAACATAGATGATTCAAGTTCTGAGAATATTTTATGTGCTAACGAGTTACCCAATTCGTGTACAATTAAAGCGATTTTCGTTATAGTATTTTCTGCCTAGAAACTTGAGTTTGAATTCGACTCGGTTGGACCTACATCACTGTGCCTTCTTGTTGATGAATGATCTATGCTTTAGCTACGATTTATGGAGGGTAGAGACAAAAAGGACAAAATCTGGGATAGAAAAGTGCCCACAGTAAATTTTAAACGAAGCGCCAAGATTTAATAATAACATCAAATATGTCAAGTTTTCCGCTTTGCATTGCGCGCTTTTTAAACGGTTTTATTTAGCTTACCCCGTTCTTTTCGACCAACTTCGTCTACTTTTAAGTTTATCTTTTATATATTATATGTTTAACTAATTTGTAAATTTCATTCACTGATTTTGGCTTGAGTTTTCGTCACACCAAAAAAGAGAAAGTAATGAATTCTATTTCCAAATTTCCATTGACTTTTAGGCCAATATAAAATGTGCAATAAATACGAACGCAGTGTGTATACATCTTAATAAGGCACTGTTTTGTATAGCAATTGGCACGGTTCGGCGCATTCACTACTAAATATTATGATCTAACCATATGATGTAATTATTAGGAAAACAATTAAAATCACTTATATCCAAACGATTCGTGAAGAATTGATAGTGTTTAACATGCTAGAAATTATCTATAACTAAACACATAAAAATATATTACGATTCGTAAGTGCTTATGAATGAAGTAACGATTCAACGTACATATACTCACGCAATTAGTTATTATTAGGTTAGACAGAGACCATCCAACTCCGTTTTGTACGAAACTGCGTACTTCTCAGGGCAAAATTCACATTCATCAATCTATTCAAACATACCATTTTATTCTTTTTAAGTTACATTAATATATATGATACATATATATTTATAACAGATATGTGTTCCTATGTTCATTGTTCCAGGAAAAATAACTTCTGGGGAATGGTGCGTTGTAAAATTGAGCTTTTAAGATATATTTTAACAATCATTGCTTTTCGCCTCTTGAGCAACAACCGATTTGTAAAAATATATGGACGATTAAAAAACTGAGCAAGCCTGAGGTATTTGAAATTCCTCAGCCACTTTTGGAAGTTGGTGAAGGGAAATGATGGTAAATTAAGGTTGTTGGTAATGGGTCTAGAACCGCATCGGACAAAAATCCTTTTAAACGCCCCAATACCCTTAGTCGCCTCTTACGTACACCCACGGGAAGAAATGGGGTTGTAAAAGGAAGGGAAAGCTATTCTAGACCGACACTACACAGTTACGCGACTATATTCCCTCAAATACTGTGTCTCATCAATAAGGCATTCGTGCGGAAGAGAACAAAATTAAAACACATAAATAATGCACTTAGATGAGCCACAAACGTCGGAACAAATGTAAGTTTGAAAACATAAAATTGTGTAATCTTACTTTAATTTTAGTTTCCTGTTTAGCTAGTCATCATTCAGCCATGTTATGCATTTAGAAAGCGAGCTAATAATATTATTTCTCGCATATATTAAAGGAACTAGAAGTTATAGATTATCTAAATAAAATATTGGATAAGATCGATAATTTGTGAAAGTTGATATGCTAATTATGCTGCTCCCATAACACGTACATTTACAAAAAATAACATTTGAGATGTAATGGCTCAATTAAGCGCAAAATGTATCAACTTTAAATATTAAAATATTTTGAACCACTGCATCCCCTTAGGACAAAGGCAGAAAATACCAGGCTACTCAGAAAGTATTGCGAAAAAAGGTTTTAATGTATGAAACACTGGCCGGTTGTAATGTATACTGAAAATATGAGTCTTTATAAATAAAAAAAGGTACGTTCCAATTTTAAAATTTCCCTCTTTATTTTTTACGAGCTATTTTAAATTGTCGTGTCTTACTGAAAAATGAATCTGAGCCGGGAGCATTTTCGCGCTATGATTTTTACGATTTCAAATGTCGCTTAAAACCAGACGAATCATACGATAGACTTCAAATGGCGTTTATGGATGAAGGGCCTTCCAAGGCAACCGTGTATCGTTGGTATAACGAATTCAAGGGTGGTCGATTAACTTTGCGGGATGAAGAAAGAAGTGGTCGCCCTCTAACGGCTGTTACGGATGAAAACGTGGTGGAAGTGAAAAATTTAATTCATGACAATAGGCGAATAACGTATCTAGAGATTCAACACATTATGCAGATTGGATTTTACACGAACATCTTCACGTGAGGAGGATAGTTTAACGCTGGGTGCCACACAACCTCACCGAGGTACAGAAACAGGCCCGGGTGGAATGGTGTCGTGATGTGATTAATAAATTTGATGCTGGCTCGTCTCGGCGTGTTTACGACATCGTTACAGGTGATGAGTCCTGGATTTATCAATACGTTTCAGAAACGAAGCGCCAGTCGACGGTTTGGGTATTTCAAAACGAAGCGACCCTTACCAAAGTGAAGAGATCTAGAAGCGGTGGGAAGATTTTGATCGCATGTTTTTTTAAATATGACTGGCTATTTGGTGTCAATTCCTTTACAAGATCAAAGAAGTATTAACGCAGACTGGTATACTACTAAATGCTTGCCAGTAGTTTTCTCAGTTGTGAGCAACAATCGACCAAACACAGGATTCCGCGGGCTACTGCTTCACCTCGACAACGCGCCCGCTCACACCGCGCTCAAAACGACGGACTTCCTGAACAGCACGCCGGTCAAACTCTTGGGTCACCCTCCTTACAGCCCTGACCTGGCACCGTGTGACTTCTTTTTAGTTCCTTAAATTAAAAAATCAACTCAAAGGGATACAATTTTCATCGCCGGAAGATGCGCTGTCAGCGTTTCAGCGGGCTGTAAATGAGGTGTCTGCGGCGGACTGGAAAAAGTGTTTCGAAAACTGGTTTAGACGTATGAAACTTTGTATAGATGCTGGTGGAGAGTACTTTGAAAAGATTTAATAAAAAGATTTTTACCCAAAGAATTTTTTTTTTTATTTTCGCAAAATTGTTTTAGTGTCCCACGTATATAATTATTTAATGTAGTACCGGCTTTCTATCCATCAAGTGGTTTTTGGGCGATGCTGTTTAAGACCAATCACCAACGATACTTTATTTCTACCATATGATCCCCTATCAACTTCCAAATGTGGCTGAGGAGTTTTCGAAGCTCTGACTACCCCTTTTTGGGATTTACGGCCGTGAATATATGTATGTAGTAACGTAATAATTATTTTTTTGAGATCATAAATTCGTGAAATGTTTTGCAAACAACAACATTTTTATTAAACATTTTGCTTAATTTGCATGTCGCTACAAATAGTCAATTAAAATTAAAAAATATTAAAATGAGACTTTTATTTTAGTGTTTGCTATCGAATAAAATAATTAAACACCAAAACAAGTGTATACCGAATTACAGTATCCTCACTCGAAAATTTCGATCGTTATCGCCGTACATTCTTAAATGTTAGGCGGGAACTTACTTTTCGAAACATTTAATGGCATTTTGTCAACTTGCGTTTAGAGTACCCACTTTTAGTTTCCCAAAAGATTGCAAAAGTAAATACAATCAATTACATAAATGTAGTAGTCAATTCGAATTATCTGGATTCCAGATTCTACTTGTGACCTAGCATAGTATTATATTACCTACGTTACTAAGAATCTGAAAACATAGCTCTATTCCTTTTTTCTAAATCCAAGCAGCAAGACGTTAAGAGTTTCTGCCAAAGAATACTTAAGCCCTTGGTTTTAACAAAATCAGCTGTGTACTTTATGCACAAACAAAACTGTTATATAACTCATCTGCCCAGCGGCTTTGTTCGAGTATAAATTAGGACTTTTTATTTATGGCTTGATAATAAGATATAACTTATAAATCTTACAATTATTTAAATTACATTGAGTTCTAGAAGTATCAACAAGATTTCTCAACTACTTTTTAGGATAAAGCTTTCTCTTTAAGCACTTCCATACTACAGGCTTAGCATTATCAGATAACCATTATACTTTCATAATAATATTTAATTGCTGTGTAGTTTCGCCTTTAAAGTAGCACTACCCCATTTCTTCCCGTGGGTGTTCTTAAGAGGCGAATAAGTATCAGCGCGGCGATGCGGTTGGAGACCCATCACCAACAACCTCTACTTTACAATTTTGTCCCCACTCAACTTCCAACTTGCTGTGTAGTGTCAGCTTAGAATAGCACTACCCCGTTTCTTCCGGTGGGTGTACGTAAGAGGCGACTAACGGTATTGGGGCTTTTAAGGGATTTTTGGGCGATGCGGTTGGAGACCCATCACCAACAACCTTTATTTTTACCATCTTTTCCCCCACTATCATTTCCAAAAGTGGCTGAGGAATTTCTAATGGCTACCCTTTCTAGGGATTTACAGCCGTGAGTATATGTATGTATGTCAACTTCCAAAAGTGGCTCAGAAATTTCTTATTCCAAATTTTTACTTGCTAACCCCTTCCTTCTAGGGATCTATAGTCATTAGTATAGGTATGTTCTTTTAATCGCGTCTTCGGCGTAAATCCCCGAAGAATTGGGCGAGATTTTACGTGGTGTTCAGAGCATCCACGTTTCACTTGGACTGTGCATCAACTTGATAGAGGGCAGGCCTATCACCCTTTTTGTACGAATACACTTTCGCATCCCTAAGTACTACTTAGCATGTCGGTTTCTTACATTTTACCTCACCCTTAACAACCTTATTTTTTTTTAAATTTATGTTATTTATCATACACATATACTCAATGCTTCGCAAGCTGTTTGCATAGCTAAATGACTTGTTCACTAACAATTCTGGGTAAAGCTTCGTTTCTATTCTTAACCTTTCACGTCCCGCCGGCTCCCAGAGTAGCCAGAAGCAAAAGTACCGTCAAACCCCGATGGCTCCCCGTGGAGCCGCTGATGACCAGCTTACCGTGTTCGAATCAACCCCTTATTTCTTTTATTTTAAGAGTTAAATTACGTTTTTATTGATATCAACGGCTTGTGTATGAAGTGAGCTTATAAAAAAAGACCAATCACTGCCATCTTGGATTGGAAACGCAAATAATTCTATTGTCCCCGAGTTTTGACGGTACTTGTCTTTCGCTAGTGCTCGGGAAGTCACAGGTTAAAACGCATAAAAATGAACTTTTAATTGTTAACATACATACATATACTATACGGCTATAAATCCCTTAACGGGGTAGCCAGAGAGAGCTTTGGAATGATAAATTTATTTGGAAGTTGATTGGGGAAAAGATGATAATAATAAACATTTTTGATGACGGGTCTCCAACCACATCGCTCAAAAATGTGTTGGTGTGGCGTGTTCAGTAAATAAGCACCTATACCATGGCACTATGGCAGGCTCACTATCATTTTGCTTATCAAGCATTAAGTTCTAATAAACTTTACACAGAATAATGATGTGCATTGACACAGTGTCTCCAAAGTTAACCTTTTAAAAATGTTTATGCACTATATAAAAAATATTCGGAAATTAAGATGACATATTCCATCACGAGAATGTTAAAACACAAATATAATATTTATATTCATATGGAAATTTTGTTAGCGTATAGATGAGAATCAGGAATGTCTCCTGACAGGAAAATTACTATTTTCCCTTATTTTTGGAATTTTCATTAAATTAAAATCTAGTGAGAAACTCCAAAGTTAGTGTGCAAGTAGAACATAAAACTGATTTCAGGTTTTTAATATTATTATAATACTTAGAACCAGTGGGTAGAACACTCGGTTATCGCGCAAACGACTAGTGTTCAAATCCTGGGTCGGGTCTACACCAATTTGTCTTTTCTAAAGACATATGTGTGGTTAATTTATCATGGTTGTTAACGGTGAGGGAAAACATCGTGAGGAAACCCACATGGCTGAGTTGTACTTAGTCATGTGACAGTAGGGAATGCAATACCGGGATACCGGGATCCCGCACCATTTTTGCGGGACCAGTCCCGCGCCGAAATCGTGCGGGATCCCGCGGGATGTGTTGACATGATGTGTCTGACAAAACCATTGACACGCTGTGTTTTATGCGCAGCTACTTCCAAAATAATGAATAATTGTTGGTTTGTAATAGTTATTTTATTTCTAATTAGTGACTGATTGATCTGATAACTTAATAAATAGTTTCGCAAAACTATTGAGAGGCTATGTTTTATGCGCATTTGCGCAGCTACTTCCAAAATAATGGATAGTTGCTTTTTGTTTGTTTGTAATGGTTTTTGATCTTTGTTTTGTGTTTAATAACATACATACATACATACATATTCTCACGCCGTTAGTTCTCATTGGGGTAGGCAGAGACTATCGATCGCCACTTTGTACGATCCTGGCAAACCTCTCTAGCTTCATTCATATCCATCAATCTTTTCATACATGCTCTTTTATTCTTCGTACTACGGACACCTGCCTTTTTGAGTACATTTTCTATTTGATCCACATGTGTCCTCCGAGGTCATCCTCTACTAACATTACCTTCCACATTGGCTCTATAGATCTCTTTTACCAATTTACTGTCATCCATCCTCTCTATATGCCCAAACCATCTCAACATTTCTTTTTCTATCTTTCTTACAATATCATCTTTTACTTAGATGATTACTAGATAGATAGAGAGATAGATTATTACTTAATAAATAGTTTTAATAATATTTTTTACTTTCATTTTAAGTTCTATAGTCTCGTTTATGATACAGGATTCCTCTCTTTTTTCAATTACTTTAAAAAGACACACGGGATCCCGCAAATACCTGGATCCCGCGGGATTGAACCTCTCAATACCGCGGGATCCAGCAATTGAAATTTGAGTGTGGGATTGCATTCCCTATGTGACAGTGTATTTGTACAAAACAGCGATAGGCCTGCCCCCTATCACGTGAGTACACTGTCCATGCAAAACGTGGGTACTCTGAACACCAGGTGACAAAGTCACATGATGTTCAGAAGCATTAGTACCTCTGCCAACACCTTCGGGGATATTTGGCGTGAACGTTTATGTTATTTTATGATATATGTTACTTAAAAATAAATTAGGAAAATCCCATGGGCGCCAATTTAGCCAGTTATAAAATATTTATTTTAAATATTAATTTTCTTTACCTTCTGCTACTTATCAAATAAATCTTTTTTTAGCTTTATTTACCTTTATGTGTTACAAAGTTAATTGTAACTTACTTATGAATAACCAGTATCTGTCACATGTTTTCATTATTTTAACCATTTTCCATTTAAATAGAAATGGATTAATTATATGACTAAAAGTGGTTTCTTCATCTTAAAAAGTAGGTGAGTGTCATAGATAAGGAACATGACTGTATAACACAAAGACCTATGAATACAAGTCGTTTGGTTCATTATTAACACATGGCAATATTTATTATTATTATTTTTTAAACTTTATACAGCCTACTAAAGATATGGATCACAAAAAATTTTTCAGTTTCAAAAACAAGTATATACTTTTATCACAAAATTTATTTTTGATCTTTTGTAATCCCTTCTTAATTGTGATACCAAACAATAATTCTATCTTATTATTATCTAAAGTATAATATATTATAATAATTATATATTTATTGGCAGTTGGGAAAATATTGATAATTATAGAAATGAATATGTAATGATATTGAAGTTAGTATTTTATTAAACACTTATTCTCTGAATAATATTCTTTTTACTATTTTAAACTGAAAATACTCGTATTATACAGCTTATTTTCGACACTTCAATTATTAATGTATACATTAATGAAATGAAATATAAATAATAAATAACAGGTCAGCAGACGAAATAAGACAAGGGATTAATCAGACGAAATAGGGCCAGGGTTTATACACACATAGTTTAATCATGAGTAAAACTGTACTGAACGACTTGAGTGGCCACCTTTGTTCGATCGCGAGCTGAGGCATCGACTTTCTTTACGCGTCTTTTAAAAAGCATAAGGAATAACATAAAACTACACACGCGTTAGCTGATACAGTTATGGATAATAGCTCTCTATAAACCACTTACCTTTGAAGCCGGCTTATTACAAGCCCTAACATCTACCAAAGTGCTTTTTGCGGGACTTTTTTCCACAATGTTTATGATTTCCAAACAGTTACTCTCTCGAAAAGATTCATCTTTTACTGGTGGCATGCCTCATAAACTGACTATAACTTATGTTAATTACGGTGCTATTACGGTATATAAAATACAAAAATATTAAAATTTGAGCGCCACTAAATACCACTCGTAAACGCCAAAACACTGACTGAACTGATGAACGATGAACGTGAACGAACGAACGAATCGAATCGATCGATCGGTGCCTGAATGAGTCAAATTAATCTGCGAATTGCATAGACCAATGTGCACATTACTAAAAATAAGCACCGTTTACATTAACAAAGTAGCTATATCTATACTTATAATAAATCTGTAGAGAGGTCAATTCTGTACATGAAATATACTTTCAAAATAACCATCAGGTGGTGATTAGGGATCGATACTGATGCCAAAAATGCAATCAGTAAAATTTTTGTCTGTCTGTCTGTCTGTCTGTCTGTCTGTCTGTCTGTCTGTCGGTTTGTATGTTCCTTATGGAAACAAAAACTACTCGACAGATTTTAACGAAACTTGGTACAGTTATTCTTCATACACCTGCGCAGGTTTTTGTATACTTTCCAGCAGAGTAGTAAAGGGGAATTTTGGGTAATTTTGGGAAAAAGGGAGAAGTTACTACATTTTTTAAGCTTCCGTCGCGTGTGCAGCCTCAATGGTTAAACTTACATAAAAATCATGTGTGACGGAAATATTTTTCATAAAATTATCTAAAAGAAAATCCTCAGCAGTTTATGTCTATCTTTTAAGGTTGGCTCACAATAACACGTGTAATTCCTGATAGCTTAGCAGTTCGGATCATTCTGATTATATTTGTTTACTTTTACGTTTGTAAACGTCTCATTCATCCCAAATTTAAAAAAGGTAACATTATTACCTATTCAATAAAAAAAGAATCATAGAAATCGGTAGACAAACACCGAAATTATACATAAAATAAGCCATCGCGCCCGTGATCAAAACCAAATCTTTACTAATTTACATATAACATACTAGATGGCGCGAGTAGTTGCATCCTAAATCACGTAATGATTTATTTTTGAGATTGTTATAAATACTTCATAGCGTTTTATTTAAAAATTTGCTATTAAACGGAAATACTGAACCGTTCATCAAAGCGCATTTAAAATCACCAAACTACACTGTTTAGGGAGTGCTATAAATTTAATAAATTGAAAACATTGCGCTGAATTTCACAATGCTTGAGCAGTGACTGAAGAAAGAAACCCCAGATATTTAAAAAAACAACGCTACCCGTGCGAAGCTGGGACGATCCACTAGTAGATAGATAAAACCTCATTTGTGTTGTAACTACCAAGCACGAAATAACATACACAATCAATAAAATAAGAAGTTACCATGGATGTATTAATATAATAGGGTCGTGTACTAGTACCGTAAAGTGTCCTACCTCAACAAGGATGTCTAAGGGCCAGCGCTGACTGCCGGCATGGCATGGCAAAGGATTTCGGCACAGATATAGCATTTTTAATCTTATTACCATGAGTATAGAATTCATTTTACTTTATTTTGACACAACGATGCCGACGTGCGCCGTACCGCGGCCTCCCTCGGCATCGTTGTGTCAAAATGAATTCTATATGCATGGTAATAAGATTAAAAATGCTATATCTGTACCGAAATCCTTTGCCATGCCATGCCGGCAGTCAGCGCCGGCCCTATCGAATTTTCAAATAGTTTACTCGTGTTACGTCGTAGTAAAGTAATCCTATTCTTAGCAACAAGAGTAAAAGAGACACACATATTTATTGTTTTCAATCTGATGTATGGAACTCTCATTCTCATCGAAATCGTAATTTCGATTGAAACTCGCAATCCACCTACCGAACGCTGTATCTCGTTCCAAGTATGTTGACTATCCGTTGATGTTATTAAGTGTTTTAATTAGGGTTCCTCAAAAGGTTGCAAAGAAGATGATTAGCTGAGCTGCTCCAACAAACGTCGTTTTGCCGTATAAATTATTTCTAGAGTAATTCTAGTTTATAAAATAAAAGTAAAATGTTCGGGGTGGACAACCCTTATCACTTAGAAGCATAAAAAAAAAGAAAAACAAAAACTTCAAATTAAAAACTAAACAGAAAAATTAAATATTATTATTTTTCATTTAAAAAAGAACCGCCTTCAAAAATCCAACTGAAAAGTATAAAATAATTTTTATTTATTTTATTATGTACAACTCTATTCAACTTCTTCTTTTTGAAGTCGGTGCCAAACCAATTTTCATGACAAAGAAGAACGAATATTAGTGGCCCGCCCAAGTTGAGTGAGTTCTCCACCCCATCAGCGTATGTCATTGTCATCCTTATAAACCTTCCTTGTTAATCAATTAATAAAAAAATTCGCATTAAAATTCATTTCGTAGTTTTACAGATTAAAGTATACATAAGGATGTCCCTATATCCCAGACAGGGAGAGAGAAAGCGACTTTGTTTTATACTATGTAGTGATTTAGATTCTCGATCGTCTTTTTACAAAGTGTTAGAAGTATTGGTTGTGCCAACTCGGTGCATGCATGTCTCTGTCGAATTGTTAATTCCGTTAGTTTGAAATCTGATAATCTTACATAACCTAACCTAACGTTAGTTTACTATCTCGCTATCTATCTAAAATTATAATTTACTAGTATTTACAGTTTTACGGTGACATGTATATTATGATAATTTCTCTGCGGAGTGCGACGCATGCACACCAGGCTAAGCACCGCTCACTGTCCCCCAATTCCATCCTTTATAAAGCGACGTCGTTGCGAGCGGATGAAATTTCTTGATTTTTGAGCGCGATTGTGTTAACTACTGTTGTTGAGGCACTATCGATTGATTTATTATTCGTATGGTTTTCTCTATGTAGCAATTTTCATTTTGGATTTGTCTGTTTGGCACCGACTTCAAAAAGAAGAAGTTGAATAGAGTTGTACATAATAAAATAAATAAAAATTATTTTATACTTTTCAGTTGGATTTTTGAAGGCGGTTCTTTTTTAAATGAAAAATAATAATATTTAATTTTTCTGTTTAGTTTTTAATTTGAAGTTTTTGTTTTTCTTTTTTATTTTATACTTTTTAGTGATAAGTTCTTAAATCACTCTGAGTTTTTTAGTGAATTAGTGATAGTTTTTTAGAGATAAGTTTTACTGTCCGTTTATTTTATAGTTTTTTTAACAGGTAGTTATAATATTTGTTATTATGACTTTAGCTTACTTGTTACTATTTTGTTTACCTGCGGGTCTAGATAGAAAATCAAAGGATGCTTTAAGGAAAATCGCGTAAGGGAGAACAAAATACCCATCGAAAAAAAACAAAGACTTCAGCAGAGCAAGCACGAGCCGTATTTAAACTAGTTATCGCGTGGGATAAAGCAGCCATCTTTTACGCACTTACTTAGTATCGTATACTGCCATCTCATTCTAACCGTTATCGTGTCGATAACTCGTGCTTGCCCTTCAGAATGAGAGAGATCGTCAGCGTGCTGCTCTTGCTGCCGAAACAGATGAGCAAAGAGAAGTTCACCTATCACAAATGCAAAGAAACACTTTTATATATATGTAGCGTTGAGTCGTGTAAAATCCCTTGATGAGATGGCTTTAAGTGATATAGATTCAAAGAAATTACTTAACCATCCCCATGACGAAAGAGCCTTGATTGAAATGACCAGGATGAAAAACATGATGTTGCAATATATATTTTTTTCTTCAATATAATTAAGAGTAACTTATTCATGTTTTTATATACTTTTTTGTTTAATAATTTAGTAACTCTGTTTATTACTAATAAAAAAACTTTATTAACATATATTGATAAATCTCTGTCTAGTATTGATAACTTTACATACATACTTATATTTCAAACTAAGAAACCTCCTTTTTTTCGAGTCGGGTAAAGAACTTAAACCCTCTCCTGAATGTAATAACATAAACTGATAACTCTTTGTCTAATAATTACTAAGAACCTTCAAACTTACATACATACTTATAGGTGAAACTCAGAAACTCCTTTTTTGAGACGGTTAGATCACTAAAACCTTGTCCTGAAAGTAACAAGTAGTTTTCTGAAAATCTCATCCAAATAGCTTAAGCAAAACGCGAGATAATCGCCGACCAACATACATACATGCAGGTCAAACACAGAACCTCCTTTTTTTTAGAGTCGGTTAAATCACTTAACCCATCTTTCCAAATGTACCGGATACTTTTCTGAAAACCGCATCCAAATAGCTTAAGCCAAACGTGAGATAATCGCGGACCAACAGACATACATACAGGTCAAACACAGAACCTCCTTTCTTTTTTTGGTCGGTTAAGGCACTAAAACCTTCTCCTAAATGTAACGAATACTTTTCTGAAAACCGCATCCAAATAGCTTAAGCCAAACTCGAGATAATCGCGGACCAACAGACATACATACAGGTCAAACACAGAACCTCCTTCCTTTTTTTGGTCGGTTAAGGTACTAAAACCTTCTCCTAAATGTAACGAATACTGTTCTGAAAACCGCATCCAAATAGCTTAAGCCAAACTCGAGATAATCGCGGACAATTATACATACATACATACATACATACATACATACATACATACATACAAACAATCGAACTGAGAACCTCCTTTTTTGAAGTCGGTTAAAAATAGATGTGAAACTATTCTCAGACCTACCGATTTTGTATGCAAATGACTTTTAAATCGGTTCAGCCGTTTCAGAGGAGTTTGGTTACTATCACTGTGACACGTGAATTTTATATATTAGATACTATGATACAAGCTGGCAAAGATTTAGATAGTACTTCCATGTTGCTAAGGCTAGGTTACTCATCTATTGTAGTAGACTAGATTCAATAGACATACATAAGGATTGCTAATCAGTATGCTAAACCTATTTAATTTATTGGTATCGATAGCTGTTAATGTTTGAAATTAAGTAATATTTATGGTCCATATACAAAACGCTTATATTAGCCTATGAACTACGCACATATTTGAACCACATATAAAGAATAAATCATATATCTATTATATTTTTATTTGGTAAAGTTTTAGTAATGAGCGGCTTAACATTCCTAAATTTAGTGCAATTTAAGTTACTTTATGACCAGGTGTTTCTTTGATTTGTACATAAATATATTTAAATAATCACCCTAGTAGTTGCCTTTGGGCTATAGATCAAGACTTTTTACGATCCTGGCAATCCTGTGTTGGTTTATTTACACCTTTGAGTAGTGAAGTATATGGAGATAACATAAAGTACATAAAATCCTGCCTATTTTTGAAACCAAAATCGAACACTAGTCGAGTGTTGGCCAGTGATCGATACTTTTTATCGATAATATTATAGATGAAGAATTTGGTCGTGCTAACCCTAGGATCTAGAAAAAAATAATAGATATTTAGATTTCTGCATTGGGTGGTCCACTAACATAAAAATGGTGATTACGATTCCTGCTTCGAAAAAACTTACAGTTTTGCTGAAACATAGTAGCTATGGCTAGTACACGTATTTTTTATAAAGAAGAAGTGTCTTTCTCATGTTAAATCTGATACAGCCTAAATCATGCAATCCGTGCATGTGACGTTGAGGGCGTAAAGCCAGTAACTAATTAAAAAAAACGAGCGCTTGCTTTGTAAATAGTGGGTTTACTGTTTTTTATTCTATTAACCTTCATTTATTGCGCCAATTGTTGGCTTGTCAAAAACTAGAATGAACAGCAGTGATAACAGAAATGGCCATTTCAAGAAATAAAATATTTGTATTTTTCATTATCAATTATTATTAAAGAAATATTAATAATTAAGTCTTAATAATTCTTAAGTTCTTAATAATAATGCTGTGTAGTGTCGGCTTAGAATAGCACTACCCCATTTCTTCCGGTGGGTGTACGTAAGAGGCGACTAACGGTATTGGGGCTTTTAAGGGATTTTTGGGCGATGCGGTTGGAGACCCATCACCAAAAACCTTTATTTTACCATCTTTTCCCCACTATCATTTCCAAAAGTGGCTGAGGAATTTCTAATTCCTTAGCTCTGGCTACCCCTTCTAGGGATTTACAGCCGTGAGCATATGTATGTATGTATGTATGTTAATAATTAAAAATTAACACTTTATTCTCACTTCTGGACATATAAAAATACCTAAAAAAATATTCAAAAGCAAACCAAAAACTACTAACAGGTAACAAAAATAATTAAAAAAAAAACAAATTATACTAAAACCTTTCAGTTAAAAAATATAATTTTACTTTATTAAATAAACCTCACAGTCTAAAATCATATTCCATTTAACAAAAATATCTAGCATATCTATATATATATATATTAATGATACATGCGACATGATAGTCCAGTGGGTAGAACACCCGCCCGAAAAACATAAGGGCGTGAGTTCCAATCCTGGGACGGGCCTACACCAATTTGTCTTTTCTAAAGTCATATGTGTGGTTAATTTATCATGGTTGCTAACGGTGAGGGAAAACATCGTGAGGAAACCCACATGGCTGAGTTATACTTAGTCATGTGACAGTGTATTCGTACAAAACGGCGATAGGCCTGCCCCCTATCACGTGAGTACACTGTCTAAGCAAAACGTGGGTACCTTCTCTGGAAACTAGATGGCGCTTGCCATGTGAGTTCAGGAGTATTGGTACCTCTGCCAACCCCTTCGGGGATAAACGGCGTGAACGTTTATGTTATGTTTATGTTTATATATATTAATATTTTCCTTTCCGATTGCTTATAGCCATTTTCGCCTTTTGGATTCATTTTTGGGGAGTCTGAAACAAGTAGGTTTTTTTAATATAATATCGATATAATACATCGACAATAATAAAAAACATCCCTATCTTGTACATAACCTTAAACTTAAATTCAATAAATCTATATCTAAAAGTATTGAAAACTCTGTAAATACACTTCACTCTATAAAATTCAGGTATACCATTAAAGTAGGATTAGCTATAAATGCTTCATGAGTCTGCTATATGATGCTATAAAGAATAAAATCACAATAATAATAGTCGATTAATTAGTTTTCCCATTTCCTACCGGTGAATTGTTAAATTAGGTCGATTCCTGCTTAAGTATGCTCCACAGGTCAGAATAGAACACTTCACAATTTTTAACAGAATTTCAGCACTATACCACTGTTTATTTCACAATTAATTGTAATTTTTCTACAAAATTTCAATGTTTACAAACAAATCAAACCATAGACAACAAAAAACTTTGAAACTAAAATGGCGGATTCATCCACGAATTCTATATATAGTTATGTTCGTTGACAGAAAATTTTATATAGAACATTATGTGATCTCCATATACTTCACTACTCAAAGATTTACACTCGTAAATATTTTCATACATGCAATTTTATTTTGACAAAGCAGCAAACGCAAAGGGTTAGGCATAAGCATATGTTTAAGCAAGGAATAAATACAAACTAAGTCTTGCTTTAAACACAAATTTACTTTAAATATTTAAATGACAAAATGTACAATATAATATGTTAAGTTGGCGGTGGTTGGTTGCGTACACGTTGCGTAGTGCGTAGTGAAGCTTGTCCCCGCGCCACCGCCGCCGCCGCACCTGCGGCTTGCCGTATCATGTGGATCAGGCGTTAACAGCATACTATCCTTCCGAAAGATAACAGTACTTGGATACTATATACAGGGTGTCCCACGGTCCCTCGACTATGTATGCCACATAGTGGTGAAGTGACATTAAATATAGAAGATAGATATGTAACTGAAGAAGACAAAAAAAATATTTTCAAACAAATTGCATATAACTTGAATGTTTTGTTCATGAAAACCTCATGTGGGGCCACCATGACCAATAAATGATGCAAAGAAAAATTTCGACACCAGCGGGAATCGAACCCACGACCTCCGAGTATACGCCCCCGTCGCTGTGAACGCAAACAAATTGCATGTGTTCTTTGCAGGTAACGACCACTTTAAAATACTACTCTACTGAACATTCACGGCGAATATCCCCAAAAGGGTGGGGCGGAGAAAGTATATATTAATATTTTTCATTCGTCATTTTTGTCACCTCCCTGTTCAGAGTACCCACGTTTCTCTCGTGATAGAACGGTATCATATGTGATAGTAAAGTTTCACTTAAGAAATTAACCACAAAATTACTTACAGAAATTCACATTCATGTAACCTGCCTTAGGATATCAACTCACTTCTTCTGTATTAGCACGGAAGCGGTCATTTAAACGCAAGTATGAAATTATTCTTCTGTAACTTAGATATAGACACTCTAGTGTAGGTTATTGACTCGACAATTGATTTGATTTATACGGCAAAGTGCTGCAAGTAACAAGCGACGTGGGCTTAGAATAAAATGTACCTATCAAGTATAGTAAGCAGTAGTAGGGGGATAAATATATTCAGCTGGCTTCCAGACTGGGCTAAATCTTACAAAAATCTATTTGTAAGGTTATCACCCCACATTATCCGAAAATTAAGAAGATTCCGTGCTTCAGAGGGTACGTTAAGCCGTCGGTCCCGGCTACTATCACGGTAGTAGTCGTTAGTCTGCCAACCCGCAATTGGCCAGCGTGGTGGAATAAGGCCATATCTCCCTATATAGGGTAGGCTCGTGCCCCTTGGTGGCCCCGTGGGACATATATGGGCTGTGAGGATGAGGATATACATATATATTTGTATTTATTATGTATGTTTGTACACTGTCAAATGGCTAAGTACGAGTAAAACGACACGATTTAATAATAATGATAAACAATACAAATACACAACACACAAACAGTATTTAAAAATTACAAAACAGTCAATGTACACAAAGGCGGACTTATCGCCTTAACGCGATTTCTTCCAGTCAACCTTTATGGTGAGGAACAAATGAATAACTCTTAAATTTAAATTACGGTCAAATATAAATGCAATTAAAAAAACGGAACTTAATTTACAACACAACTGATTTACAACCTATATATTAATTTATATACCTAATATAATAATAATTATATAAAATATACCATACAATATCTTAATACATACTTATATAATAAAATAAATACAAATACATATACCTAACTTTATAAAATCTACCAACCTAAGGTTTTAAAAAAATGGGATTTAAGTTTATTTTTAAATATATTTAAAGATGGTGACATACGTATGTCAACTGGTAGTGAGTTCCACAAATTAACTGCTCTGGCTGCAAAGGAATCACTATATGTAGCACTGTCATGAGGAGGTACACTCAACATCTTACGAGTATTCTCCTGCGATTGCAAGGCAAGGCCGTGGGAGCTCAAGTATGTGAACGAAGATAGTGGGGATTTAATGACCGCTAAATTAAAAACCTTTATAAATGAAGCCAGTCATGGTTTGAAGAATACACACATAAATAAATACATACATTGAACACACACTTGTTTGAATAATTATGATTTGGGGCGCGTTTTGCAACAAAGTGAGGCATATCGACTGGATGTCAATCCAAATAATATACTTCATCAATCGAATAAAATTCTCGGATTGTTTCAATGATCTACTATAATTCATTATTGCCTGACACCTGGTAGTCACCACGTGTGTCATTTGAAGGAATATCATTTTAGCGCTCATCATGCTATTATGATGAGCGCTAAAATGATATTACTTCCATCGTATGCTCATTTCTGCTATCGTCATGCTCATGATAGATAGTACCTTAACCATAAAAAGAAATGTTAAGCCGGAGAATGTTCGCGTCAACGAGTTCCCTCCTAACTGCGTAAGCCCAATCTCTTCCACAACTGAATCTCACATTATGCTTACACTTGCTAGGTATCTTAATACTAGTTGCGGAGCAACTTAACAAACATCAGCACCTCTAAGACTTCTAATTGGATTCATTTTTGGATTGAGCGAAGATGAACATGTCTATACTTATAGCACCAAAGTTTAGTGGCTTTCCATTCATCACCAGTCACCACCCAAATGCACATACAATGTTTCTTCTTTACTTCCTGTACTTCACTCAACTAGTTCCCTGTAAGATACTGGTGCAAATTGAATTGTATTGGTATATTAAATAAACATATAAAATGTCTTACGTACTTATTTTCTTTAATATCTATTCATATTGAAATATACGTTATACTCTACTCAGGGCTAAAAATTCTTTGTTATAGGAAATAGAGTTCCGGAATAAGAAATTTCTCAGCCACTTTTGGAAGTTGAGTGGAGCAAAGATTGTTAAGTAAACGTAATTGATAGTACATACATACATATACTCACGGCCATAAATCCCAAAAAGGGGTAGTCAGAGCTTTGGAGCTTGAAACTGCTCAGCCACATTTGAATGGGGGAGAAGATGGTAGAATTAAAGGCTCGTTGGTGATGGGTCTCAAACTGCATCGCCCGAAAATCACTTTAAAAAGCCCTTTACCCTTAGTTGCGTGTTACGACACACCCGTAAAATGCAAACAAAATAATTGTTACAATGATTAATTAGATTTAAGAAGAATATTTCTTTTATCATGTTGTATGGACCTATAACTAAAATGGCTATATTAATATCGGTTTAACCATATTTTTTCTTGTGATGAGCCTGCGAATTTTACTTCTTTAAAGGGTTACGTTCTTAAAGGTAAAACGGGTATCGGTCTCATGGCTGTATCTCATAAATCGTGATAGCTAAAAAGCTAAAATTTTCACAAATGATGTATTTCTGTTGCCGTTTTAACAACAAATACTAAAAGGTAAAAAAAAGATATGTATTATGAAGCCCATACAATAAACTTGTTTTTTCCGTATTTGTTTGCTCAATATTAAATTGGTAATAAGTAGACGCTTTAAATTTCACAGAATATTTACTTGTATATCACCTTTTATAACAAATAATTAAATAACAGTAAAGTAAATATCAAAGGGGGCTCCCATACAAAAACGTGATTTTCTATCTCTCTAACCGACTCGCACTTGGCCGATTTTTATAAAGATCGTGATCGTGATACGCAGAAAAAATCTTTTTTATTATAATTTATTCGACATGTGAATTCCTTTTTTACGTTTTTAGAGCAAAATACATACAATTATTTTCATGTTTGTACAGCTCTCCACCATCACTACCAGTCATTATTGTAACACAATTTGTATATGACATAAATTTTTAGAATGCTCCTTAACCGCACATCAAGCTGTTTTCTGATGCTACCGCAGCATCATTCCCACTAAACTTTTGATTTAATTTCGGAGGCCTCTCGTGCTATGTTTTCACTAGAATAATTTATCAGACGAGTCGAGAGATTAAGAGACTCTCTTGAGGTCCCAGCGTCACTGTTTCGATCCCCACTGTGGGTAATACGTTACATGATTAATATAGTTTTCTGAGGTATGAGAACAAGTAGACCAGCTTATTATCTGTCTACTGGCTAAGCATGAGCTCGCACTGGGTAGATTAGCCATTGCCTTGGATGTTTTTACCCAAATGCTTTGCAACGTATGTAAGAATGTATGTAGATTAATATTTTCCATGGAACAACCTGAATGATTGAAAGGTGGGTTGTTTGGGTTGTTTGAGGTAACGTTAAATTCATATTAATACCGTGAGTGACACCACGGAACAGGAAAACAAGTGCTTGGTTTTCCTTTTTATGTGATAGTGCTTTGCAGTCGGTTTTTTGGTTTTAATTATGTATTATTTATATTTATGTATGTACATACATACATATACTCACGGCTATAAATCCCTTAACGGGGTAGCCAGAGCTTTGGAATGAAAAATTCCTCAGCCACTTTTGGAAGTTGATTGGGAAAATATGGTTATAATAAATGTTTTTATTTATGTATGTACTGAGATATAAATAATATCATCGAGTAAGTACCCTTTACCACCATTCCGCATATTATCTTTCCATGCACCAAGTTGACTTGTACGCTATGCCCGTACTTATAAATTTAATAATTTACAAATAAAAAGGTAGAAACGAATTAAATTGTTAGAGCAGTTTTCGTGTAATTTTTGTATTAGCCTTTCAGTACCTATTAGAAAGACATCATTATATCTCTTTCCGTGTTTGTCGTATGGGGTGACTAAGAATACGAGGAGGATTTTGTATGTTTGGCTGAATACACACAAATTATTTTTTTTATTATATTTCCCACTCAACGTAAGAGTTCACCATGTTCTCCACCTACTTGTTGAAGGGAATTGTGGTCATCATTAAAGGCTAGTAGATAACTACTATTTGTTATTTATTTTTTAATTTGGAGATGAAGGAGAATTGGAAATAGAAGAAGTGTGGAATGTGCTCCAATCGTCAATGGTTGAATGTGCGACGGAAGTATGTGGATTGAGTAAAAGAACAAATAGACCACCAACAAGTTGGTGGGATAAAGATGTGAAAGAGGCAGTTGGAGATAAGAAGAAAGCTTGGTTAGATTTACTAGCGATTAAAGCTAGTAAACGAATGGATGCGAGAGTAACAGATGATGTAGTGAAGAATAGTGAAGATGAATATAAGAGTGTTAAGAATGAGGTTAAGAAGAAAATAGAAAAGAAAAAGCGTGATCTGATAGAATGGTGTGAGAGGAAACTCTCTGATAATTTCCGGAATAACCAAAAGTTGTTCTGGAAATATATCCGGAAAGAAAAGGGAGTTTCCCAAAACACGAGAGTGAATGTTGTGAGAGATGAACAGGGTGAATTGGCGACGGATGAAAGTAGCATAAGACGAGTTTGGAAGAACTATTTTGAGGGACTCTTTGAAAAAGAGGATTCACCTATTTCTTCGCCAATTGGCAGCAATGTTGACTGGAATGAGGCATTGGGTGACAGTAGTGACAGTGAGATTAGTATGGAAGAAGTAATGAAAGCATTGAAAAGTATGTAAGTAGGGAAAGCGGCAGGGTATGATAGGATAAGTATCGAAATGCTGAGGGCTGGTAAAGGGTTGGTGGCTTCCTGGCTGTACTTCCTTTTTCAAAAGTGTTGGTCGAGTGGTAAAGTACCACGAGATTGGTACAGGGCAGTAATTGTGCCCTTATATAAAGGAAAAGGGTCACACCAGGAAGCTAAAAACTACCGCGGAATCAGCCTACTCAGTGTTGTCGGTAAATTGTATGCAAAGGTATTGATTGAAAGAGTGATGAATGAAACAGATGATAAAATTTGGGATGTGCAAGCAGGATTTAGAAAGGGAATGGGATGTATGGATCAAATCTTCTCTTTAAGGAGCATCACTGAAAAGTTCTTAGCCAAGAATCGAAAGGTGTATTGCTCCTTCATAGATTTAGGGTGGTAAGGAAGTATTTGTGGGAGGTGTTATCCAAGTTCGGCTTGGGGAGCCAACTTATACGTGCATTGGTGTCACTCTATGAGGATTCTAGTGCATGTGTAAGAATAAACGGGGAAAACACAGACTGGTTCGGTATCTCTAGGGGTGTCCGACAGGGATGTGTAGCTTCTCCGTGGCTCTTCAACTTGTTCATGGATGACTGTCTGACAGAGTTGCGTGAAAGTGATTATGGACTGAGAATGGGTGGATTCGTCATCAAATGCCTCTTATATGCTGATGATCAAGTGTTTCTTGCATCGTCGGTTGAAGAGTTGCCAGAGATGATGAATTTTGCATGTGCGTCGTTTGAAAGAAAAGGAATGAGAGTGAATGTGGATAAAACCAAAGCCATGGTTTTCGAGAGAGAGGAGAATATGACTGAATGCGTGATAGAGATCAATGGTAAGAAAGTGGAACAAGTGAAAGAGTTCGTATATCTGGGAAGTTTGTTTACTAGGGATGGAAAGTGTGATGAAGACATTGAAAGAAGAGTAAAAAAGAGTAATGCGGTAAATGGAGCACTGGATAGTCTCATGTCTAGTCAATCGGTGTCCGAAAAGGCCCGAATGGCTGTGCATGATGCTGTCCTCGTTCCTACGCTTATGTATGGCAGTGAATGTTGGGTGTGGCAGAAGAAGCATGAAAGCAGAGTGAATGCAGTAGAAATGAGATCCCTCAGTAAAGTTTGTAATGTAAGGTTATGTGATCGTGTGAGGAATGATGTGATTCGTGAAAGGTGTGGTGTAAAAGATGATATTGTAAGAAAGATAGAAAAAGGAATGTTGAGATGGTTTGGGCACATAGAGAGGATGGATGACAGTAAAGTGGTGAAAGAGATCTATAGAGCCAATGTGGAAGGTAATGTTAGTAGAGGACGACCTCGGAGGACACATTTAGATCGAATAGAAAATGTGCTCAAAAAGGCAGGTCACCTGCAGGTGTCCGAAGTACGAAGAATAAAAGAGCATGTATGAAAAGATTGATGGATGTGAATGAAGCTAGAGAGGTTTGCCAGGATCGTACAAAGTGGCGATCGATAGTCTCTGCCTACCCCAATCGGAACTAACGCCGTGAGAATATGTATGTATGTATGTATTTTTTAATTTATTATTTTTCAATACGCCACCGTATCTGTAAATATTTTGAACAAATCGAATTATTCACATTTGTTCTTTTCTCATTCAACTCTAACAAAGCAAAATCTTAAAATGATAATTAGCAATTTAATAAACTAATAATGTTGAATACAATATGTCTAAATGTACATACCAAATTGATTGAAATAATTCGAAATTGATATTAAATAATCCATTCTCATATATCATTCATATTCCGTTTAATAAGATGCTCTTTTTATCAACAACTCGAGACTCCGATGGCTTTTTTTCGTTTGGAATACTATTAAAATTGTACGGCTACGAATCTTGGTCCATGGGGTGTTACTTCATCTTTTAAATAAAATTATTTTCTATGTTTTGTCTCTTTTATAATTTTATATTTTAATTAGCCTCTCTTAGACCCTTACATTTCAACAATCAGTAAAAGATTGAAAAAATTAAGGACAGAAGCTGGCTAAATATTTCGTTTACTAAAATGTGGTTTACACCGGACTACACAAAAATGTTACTCTTGTAGTACGAAACCTCTTTTTATATGATAAATGATTCCTGCCCTTTGATATTTGCTTCCCTAATATTTTATACTGTTTGTTTGTATCTTAGGATAGATTCCAAAAAATAGTAAATGTGAGCTGACTAATTGATAATAATGATGTTTTCTATTGTAATTAGATAATTTAATAAGTGTCTACTCTCATTAGTTAGCCTGAATAGGTCATTACAAACTAGTTAATTAAAAAGTGATTTATTATATTTATTAAAAGTGAATTGCTCTGTCACCCCAACAGATAGACAGACAGATATGACCAATTTAAAAGGGTTTCGTTTTTGGTTTTCGGCTACAAAACGTAATGTATAAAGGAAGAGGCGATAGATAGTACCTAACAATGGACTTCGGGGATGATACCTTGAATATATAGGTAAATTATGCTAAATGTTTATAGAATCGTGAATATAAAAATATGTTTGATTTAGTTTTCTTCAAGCACATGTTTTAGTTCTTATCGGTAATATCAATTCAGTGACGTAGTTTTGCTCCCGTTATCATTTTACATTTGTCACCAAATTTTCACACAGCAAATGCTTTAGTATAGTACCTACAAGGCACAAACAACGCTATGCTGTTATTTGTAATCAACATCCAAGCCAGTTTTGTATTAAATTAAACGAATTCCACTTCACGTCTCAGCCTCGCTTCACCACTTAACTTAGTCAGTCAATGCTGTGAAGTGAGCAAAGTTAGTTGATATTGATACCCGTATAGTAAACCAACAGCAATTGTGGTGCATTTAAAGTGGAATATTAAACATTAAAAATGCCGAAAATATTTAACTTTGGTGCAGGGCCGGCAAAATTACCCGAAGACGTATGTATTTTAATAATTTCTTACATTTTACTTAATTCAAATGTAAATTTTGTTTTCAATAAAAACATCATGTCAAATACAGGTTTACGAAGTCATCAGAAGTGAATTGACCAATTTTGAGAACTCGGGAATAAGTTTGCTTGAAACTAGCCACCGATCACCCAACTATTTTAAACTTAATAAGGAAGTGCAAGACGTTGTGAAAAGATTATTGTAAGTATTTTATTTTTATCTAAGGAACTATCTTAGACTACAAAGTATTTATAAATTTGCAAAATACATACGATACGAGAGTGACATTGCTAAATGCTACATTCTATTTGTCAAAGAATGGTTTTGAGTGTGTCACATCTCTAAACTTTCAAATTAATAAAAAAACAAGAAAGATTGAAGTCAATAATCAACTTCCGCTTGTTTGCATAGACAGTGGGTGGTTCCGTATCCTATCCGTAAATAAATTGTTTGTTTATTTTATTTACTTTTATTTATATCAGCTGATCCTATCCTACCAAACCATTTATACTTAGTTTAATTGTTTTCATTTCAATTTAAAGATTCAACTATCAAGTAACGATATTACGTGAGTTGAGTTCAGTTGAGTCGAATTATGTTTATTGAGTTTAACTGAAAGTTGTTTTCAGAAATGTTCCTGATAATTATAAAATATTATTCATGGCTGGTGGAGGACAGGGCCAATTTGCTGCCGTGCCGCTGAACCTTATTTCTCGCACTGGAACTGCAGACTATGTTGTTACAGGTAAAGAAAACATATAAGCTAGCTCTTATTCCATAATTTGTAAAAAAAAAATAATTATTTTTTTATGTTGAATTATTTGTTATAGGGGCTTGGTCAGCTAAAGCAGCTAAGGAGGCAAAAAAATATGGAAATGTAAACCTTGTATTGCCAAACATGGACCGCTACGATAATATTCCTCGTCAGGCTCAATGGAATCTGGATCCCAAAGCATCATATGTTCACATTTGCACTAATGAAACCATTCATGGTAAGGAATATATACTACTAATACTACTGTTTTATAAGCCTTCTTATATTAATTCAAAACTGTATGTTATTCAACACTACTATTTTAAGAAATTAATGGTCCTTCATTGATATTAAACTGTATATCTCTAAAAAAAAGTTGATTTGATGTTTTATAAATGAGAAAAATTAATCTGCTGAACATGAAAATGTGTGTTTATCATATTAATATATAAAAGATTGTGGGATAATTTATGGGTTATCTAGTTGAAATAAAAGCTTATCTAATATACACTTGTGTCTGTTTAGATATGAATAATGATAAGATTTTTTATTCCATAGCTTCTATTATTTATAGCTCAAACTATTTAAGAGATTAGGGATTGGCAAAGGAGAAAAGATGATGAGTATTAAACAATTTAGGTTGCTCCTTGCCTTCCTCACTAAGATGGCCGTAATATGTTGCCTAATACAAGATCACAAAAAAATATGTGTTGAATATTATCATCAAATACCTACTACCAAGCAAAATTCTCTATCTCTAAGATTCAATTTAGTTGTAAGACATACAATTTATGACATATTGAGAGCCAAAAAGCTTTAGGAAAATTTATTTATTTACAGGTGTAGAATTTGACTTTATACCGGACACAAAAGGCATACCTTTGGTAGCAGATATGTCATCCAACTTCATGTCAAAGAAAATTGATGTCTCAAAGGTGAGGTTTTTAATGCTTGTACAGCACTAGCTATTAAATATTACTTCTCTTACAACCAAAAAAAGCAATACATTAGAAAGAACACTAAACTGGTGTTGTTTATGTTTTTTTGTAATCTACATTACACACATATTCATGTGTAGTGTTGGCTTAGAATAGCACTACCCCATTTCTTCCGGTGGGTGTACGTAAGAGGCAACTAACGGTATTGGGGCTTTTAAGGGATTTTTGGGTGATGCGGTTGGAGACCCATCACACCAACAACCTTTATTTTTACCATCTTTTCCCCACTCACATTTCCAAAAGTGGCTGAGGAATTTCTAATTCCTTAGCTCTGGCTACCCCTTCTAGGTATTTACAACCATGAGTATATGTATGTATGTATGTAATCTACATTATATGTATTTATATTTGTTTTATATCTCTGAGTCAATTTAATTAATTAATCTTAAATTATGTAATTACAGACTAACACTGTAACAAATCAACTTTTATTTAAGTATGATAGAAAGGAAGTGAATAAGATTAAACTTCCATTCAAAAGTTTCATTCAAAATGTTGCATTAATTTTTTGACCTAATTAGCAAGGTTAAATTAATGAACCTGTTCCTTTGCTGTTTCAGAATAACTCATTTACACCCACTATTGTACGCTTGTGACGTTTGATATGTGTATGTTGACCCAATTCCAATATAATGTATTTAGTGCACTGTTGCATACAATGTTGATCTAAAATTCTAAAATACATAAAACAATATATATTTTGAATAATATATGTAATATATATAGCTGTGTAGTGTCGGCTTAGAATAGCACTACCCCATTTCTTCCGGTGGGTGTACGTAAAAGGCGACTAACGGTATTGGGGCTTTTAAGGGATTTTTGGGCGATGCGGTTGGAGACCCATCACCAAGAACCTTTATTTCACCATCTTTTCCCCACACACCTTCCAAAAGTGGCTGAGGAATTTCTAATTCCTTAGCTCTGGCTACCCCTTTTAGGGATTTATAGCCGTGAGTATATGTATGTATGTATGTAAGGGGATATCATCGACATAAGGTTTTCTACCTTCTAATACCTGCCTGATAGTTACAATTCCTTAAAACGTTAACTCTACAGCTAGACTAATAAAAAAAAAGAAAAATAAATGCTTTGTCATTCTTTTGTATTTAAAGTGTTTTCCTTAGTCAAAAAGAGTATGAATTATTATTATTATAGAATATTCTCCAATATTTTTGCGCAGACGTGATGATTTAACGAATTTAACATAAAAATATATCTATAGGGACAATCAAACATGAGAATTATGACCTTCAAATTTGCTTTGCATATCTGCAATATTCTATGTTCGATTTTAAATTCTGTGTTGCAGAATCAAACTCGAAATCTTAAAGCTAAATATAATTTTCTGATACATTCTAGTTCGGCGTCATCTATGGAGGAGCCCAAAAGAACATCGGTACTGCCGGAGTGGCCCTAGTCATAGTTCGTGAGGACTTACTAAACAACGCACTACCTATCTGCCCATCAGTTTTAGACTGGACTATCACTGCCAAGAATGACTCTATTCTTAACACGCCACCTATGTTTGCGTAAGTGTTTTAAAATATAGTTTAGATGTTTTGGATTAGGTAGGCATGTTTCACTCACCATCATTATAGATATACAATTGGAACTTTTCAATACATATGCATAAAAAAAACACATCAGTGTTAGACTGGACTATCACTGCCAAGAATGACTATTCTTAACACGCCACCTATGTTTGCGTAAGTGTTTTCTTTGATATATTAAATTAAATAGTCTTTATTGACACCATACGGATAAAAAATATAAATTATTTAATTTTTCGAAAATTTACAATTAGTAAAAACCAATAACTCTTATATATTATATAGTTTACAAGTTTTTGATTAGGTGGGTATATTTCATTCACCATCATTATGAATAAAAAAATGAAACTTGATGAAAAACAATGGATTTGCTTAAAAATTTATTCTTTCTGATAAACATTAGATATGATGAAAAAGAAAACACCCAAAATGGATATATTATAACTTTCATACTGTGGTTAACTGCACCTTTAAGTGTGCAAACACAATATTTACAATAAAAACACGAGTGTTTCATCACTGATCATCATATCATTTAGTTGTACACATACTGTGAAGCATTTAATGATTAATCACAATATATCTACATCACCATTCCTTTATATTTTGGGACAATCATCTCAAATGTTTTAACCAACTTGGATTCGAACCCCGAACCCCCAAACGTGAACACTGCAACCGTTAGACCACTGATGCAGATTTATATCATTTGTATGAAATTTTACAAAATGATTTCAATAATTGTCTATAAATGTTCATAGTCGGGGTGAATTTCCAATCGATAACATCATGTAAATACATCTGTTGCTTAGTGATGATATCATATTTCATCATTATTACATATTCTTTGATAAGATTGCTACGCAAGTTAATTGCACTGTTATCTCAGTGGGTTGGTATTTCATTATCTTCAAATAAATTACGTTTGCTGTCTTTACTCGTGTTATTTTTATTTATGTATATTACATCATGTTTTTGATAAAACGCAAATTCACTTGGTTCTTTCTCAAAGTTAAATCACCCGCCGTTATCAAATATAAATATTTTTTTCGATCAGCTTTGCACGGATGCTGACTCAACCACCATTAATATTTTATTTTTATTTGTGAAAGAATATCTGTTAAGGAACTATATAAATATGACTATAAATAATAAAAATACTGATAATAATTATTGTCATTGAACCTTGAGATAAATTCACCATGCCATTGGAAGATATAAGCGATCGTTAGTCATAGTACAATAACTTATTTCTTCCAATAAACAAGTGATAAAATAAGCGTTCATAATGTAGGTACTTTATAGTTTATCGTTACACTTATTATACAGGTCAGACTTAACTAAAACAATTGATTCTAAAATGAAGTCGTCGCGTGATTAGAATTATAATTAGCACGAGGTTATCTCTTAAAATTAGGACAAGATATTTTATTGAGTGAAAATGTTGCTAACTGTTTCCCACGCCATTGATTGTCTGTCAGTTTGTACTATCACTTTGTACGATCCTGATGAACCTCTCTTGTTTCTTCATATTTATTAATGGCATGTATTTAACGCGGCGACAAATTGATACCATTCCGGGTCGTAAAAAAACTGAAAATGGATAGTAAATAATCTACTTTGGCGACTAATTAGAGGTAGCATCTTAACTAGAAAGCGGCGGCTTTTTAATGAGTTTTGAGGTTTTATTTAAATTTTATCTGGCAGTGATTTTCTTTTGTGGCAATTGATTTTCTTCTAAGGCGACAAACTATTGGCGGATAAAAAAGTTAAAATAGGCTTTCATAAATTCTAAAATGGGGTTGTCTATAAACATTACCAAGGTCTGAAATAAATACAAACAAGATCTTAAAAAAACACTTTTGGCTACATTTGTAGGGATCTAATTTAACCAAATTGTGACATGCTATAAAACTATTATTGGTCTATTTTATTAACATTCCCTCTTTTAAATGAACCTACACCTACACAACTTAACCTGACCTAACAGCGTGTTGACGTCACCCCGCTTCGCGGGGTGTTTATTTCCGCTCTTAGGGACACAAGCTAACCCTAACCTAACCTAGCACAAATACATTTGTGGTGATTAATTGTTTTTTAATGCGGGGGGCTTCGCCCCCCCTTCCCCCTCTGTTTTCTTACCCTAACTTAATTGCATCTGCCCATTAGGGTGGGAGAAGCAACTTTTAACCTAACCTATTTTTTTTTATTTTTATTAATTTTTACTTCAATACACATAATATGTAATTTACTTAATATAATAGTCACAAAAATAAAAAAGCCAGCGAGCGCATTTGCCGCCTTTCCAAGAATTTACGAATCTGCAAACAATATTCTAATATCCAAATACATTATTATAATACCCATTTTCAGTTTTAAAGCTACTTAAAAATCGCTGCCAGATGTGTATTTTTATAATGAAATCCAATAGTTGCCAGTGAAGAATGTATGATATCCCCTCGGAAAAATTAGTCGCCACATTAGGTTTTATAATACCTTAACCAGTTTTCACTGATCCCGCTTGATATATTTGATACCTTACAGTAGCCGCCGTTTTTTTAGTTTTTTGATCCTAGCATTTTGTTGCTTGTATAGTTTAATAGTTGCTAAGATATTTAATCACTGCAAAGTTAGTTTTTTTGTGACTTAATAGAAAGTTGCCTAAAAAGGATTTTAGTTGCCGTGTTAAATATTTGCCTTTATTAATCTTCTTGAACATGATCATTTATTCTTCTCTATTAGACTACCACCTATTTTCTATTTTTTTATTTGACCAAAATTCCTTAATAGAGTTTAGGCCTTCTCATCACATATTCTCCTCATATATTGTTGAGGGTACACACTTTATGCCCGGACGCCCGTATAAATGCGCTTGTCAAGGCCAAACTTATGCATGTGGATTTACCTTACTGTCAACTCTCCTATTCTTTTTTACAAATTTACGAAATATTCAATGTCTCTTTATACAAGGACGCATAGACGATGCAGGTTCTGTCTCTAATCATATAATAAACTTTCCAAGTGAAAATGAATTCACAAATTGAACTGTGGACCGACGACTTGGTCCTCGGTGGTTGGGTTAAATGGTCGCGGGAAGCCGATTGATGAGGGCAGCATATTACCAGTCTTTGTGGAGATCTTTGGGGAGACTATATTTTGTCGATCAGAGGACATCTATTGGATGATGACGTTGATTAAGAACTTTAGCCTTGTAAAATGTTTTAACTGCAATAAAGAGTTTTCTATTCTATTCTATGATTATAGTTCATAGTGTTTCTATGAAGTACAGATACAAAGTTAAATTTAAAGCTTTTTAAACATGCTGCTTTGAAATAGCCAACTTTGTCTAGTTCAAACCTGATAAGTGTTGTTAGAATCATGTTAGAATCTGTTTCATATGTACATATACTCACGCCATTAGTAGCCAATTAAGATCTGTTTTTTACAGTTTTCCCTTTTTAAATCAGCACTGATGTTGGAAAAGTTTTTATACTCCAAAAGAAGTGTATACGCATTTTGGCCAATACAGATAGTACAACCAGTTGTAGAACCTATTTCAAGAAATATCGTATACTCACTCTCGCATCGCTTTATATCCTAGAAATATGTATAAATAATATTAATAGCTTTCCCATTAACTCGAGGCCAGCAAACTTAAGACCTCAAACCAGGCTCGCCATAGTTCAAACTAAATTAAAGATGGTTGACAACGGTTCGTTCTCGATGGCGGTCAAAGTATATAATGCGCTACCAGACAATATAAAAAATGCTCAAAAGTCATTTTTATTTCGATTAATATGCTTAAAACTATTACATTACAAAAAAATAAAAGTTTTATGTTTATTAAACAAACAGATACTTAATTAAAAAAATCAAAATAATGGGCCCTTCTTCTAGTGACCGCGTTCCATGTTCCTGTTTTCTAGTTATTTTTTATTACTAGACTGAGTATTTGTGGGTTCGGCATACAGGTTATTATAAAAATCTATTGCCTTTGCCTTAGACACATACTGTGCAAGATTTCTGACATCTTTAAGCTTGCCTGGTTTGATGGGTAGCTGTCCTGGGTACATTCCTTGTGTTGGAAATGAAAAACTCATTGCCTGGTCTTTTACTATGCTGTATTTCCAGTTATTCCAGTCATTTAATGTTTCAAAAACATTCAGTGGGTTGTTTTTTTGGAAAACAAACTTTTTATATTTAGTAATGGTATATTTCACTCTGCGGTCATTTAATGCTTTTATCTTTTGTGTGGGTATAAAGTATGGTTCTAGTGTTGTGAAGTCTTTTATCATATCCCCTGTAACTTCAACGGTTTTAAACATTTCAGATATCTTGTTTATCCAAGCTTCAGGAGTTTCAACCTTCTCAATCCGTCTTTGCATTTTTTCAACCATTGCAAAATGCCGATCACATGGGAGGTAACTGTGGCCTCTTTCTGGCAATGAGTATGTAATCTTTTCAAATTTGCCATTTTGGCTAAATTATCCTTCCATTGCTCTTCATCTCTTACGTTTTGGAGTGAATTCGCTCATTTTTTAGCTCGACAACCATAAAAATATTGAATTTAAACCGCCAAACAGAAAATAACCTCAAAATCGTTTGACAGTGACATAACCTGTCGATGTTGCCAGTCCGAAGAAAAACGGCCCAATTTGAAGAAATGGGCCTGTCTTCTATTCACTCAATAATCAAATGTCGTATTTGTCTATGGTAAAGTATAAAAATGGGGCCGTTCTTCATGCGACCATCTAGAAGCCATAAACTAAAGACGTTTTCTAAAAAAAAAGAAAAAGTCTAAAAGTTGTCGAATGGGCCTGTGGGAGTCATGTTAGAGCGCACACTACTGCGGACTCAAACGCACATAGCAGCGTCTCACTCATATTCCTACATCGCGGAGTGTAAATGTTTTTCGAGTTAAGCATAGATACAAATTATAAGTTGGTACACAGCAGGGTGTACTGGCCAGTATATCTTTGCTGTTTCCACAGTGGTGACCCCTCGATAAGAACACACGCTTCTTTCTACTACATTTCTCGATCTACCCGCAACTTCTATTCCTCGCTTACCTCACCACACCATTCATTCAGCAGAGCATCTACAGGCATGCAGTCACCGGCCTCATTGCTCACACTGAATTTGGTAATTGGTAATAGGTACCTCCTAGCTTTGATATCGTCGTATCGACTAGGAGGGGAGTACTGTGGGAGTCATGTTAGAGCGCACACTACTGCGGACTCAAACGCACATAGCAGCGTCTCACTCATATTCCTACATCGCGGAGTGTAAATGTTTTTCGAGTTAAGCATAGATACAAATTATAAGTTGGTACACAGCAGGGTGTACTGGCCAGTATATCTTTGCTGTTTCCACAGGCCCCTCTTCGTTTCACCTCTTCAATTACATAGTATTTCCTTGTTTTAAATTTTAAATAGGTTTACATTCGTAATATATATTATTTCAATGTGTCTTGACATAATTATCCACTTATACTAACAACATCCAATATATTTTTATCCTCAGCATCTACATCATGGGCAGAACACTCCAGTGGATAGAAAAGAACGGAGGTCTCGATAAAATGGCAGAGAATGCTACCAAGAAATCTTCATTAATATACGACATTATTGAGCAATCTAATGGTTTTTACTATGCACCGGTCGCGAAGAATGTAAGGAGCAAAATGAACATTCCATTCCGAGTTGGTTCTCCTCAAGGTGACGAGGCTTTAGAGAAAGAATTCCTGAAAGGTGCTGAAGCTTTGAATCTTATTCAGCTTAAAGGACACAGGTGATTTCCTTTTATTTATATTATTATGGAGGATGGACGAAAGTAAACTGGTGAGGGAGATAAATACATACATACATATACTCACGGCTATGAATACCTAGAAGGGGTAGCCAGAGCTAAGGAATTAGAAATTCCTCAGCCACTTTTGGAAAGTGGAGTGGGGAAAAGATGGTAAAATAAAGGTTGTTGGTGATGGGTCTCCAACCGCATCGCCCAAAAATCCCTTAATAGCCCCAATACCTTTAGTCGCCTCTTACGTACACCCACCGGAAGAAATGGGGTAGTGCTATTCTAAGCCGACCCTACACAGCTGGGAGGATATAGATATAGGATAGGGAGATAAATAGAGGCAATGTTTATGATAATGTCAGTAAACGACGCCAATGGAGGACACATTTCGGAGTTCGAAAAGTCCGTAGTCTGATGAATAAAAGAGCATGCATGTAAATATTGATGAATGTAGACGAAGCTCGAGAGTTGTGGCAAGATCGTTAAAAGTGGCGATCGATTATCTCTGCCTAAATCTACGGAAACGAATGGTATAAGTGCATGTATGACGGTTAGTATTCGTATGGAATACTAACTCAACGATATATATATACAAGTTTAACTTTCATACATACATATACTCACGCCGTTTATTCCCATTGGGGTAGGCAGAGACTATCGATCGCCACTTCGTACGATCCTGGCGAACCTCTACATCCATCAATATTTTCATACATGCTCTTTTATAACTTATTTTGGGGCTAACCTGATCTGATGATCTGTGTATAATATGTCCGTATATTTATTATTCCATACATACATACACTGACTCACGGCTATAAATCCCAAGAAGGGGTAGCTAGGAATTAAAAATTCCTCAGCCACTTTTGGAAAGTTGAGTGGGGAATAGATGGCAAAATCAAGGTTGTTGGTGATGGGTCTCCAACCCAACCGCATCGCCCAAAATTCCCTTAAAAGCCCCGATACCGTTAGTCGCCTCTTACGTACATCCATCGGAAGATAAAGGGTAGTGTTATCCTAAGCCGACACAACACAGCTTATACTTATATACTTATATTTTAATTTCAGAGATGTTGGCGGTATCAGAGCTTCCACATACAATGCAGTTACAATGGAAGAAGTAGAAACCCTCGCAAAATACATGAAAGAATTCTATCAGAAACATTCCAAGTAAAAATATACACATATCTACATTATTAGTATAGATATTTTATACTGTATTAATATTTTACTAGATACGTATTACGCATCGTAATGAACGTGATAAGATAAAATTCAAACAATACTTGCATTGGACAGTTTGTTTTTAAGTGCCTTTATCGGAATGGCTGTGTATTCTACTAAGTTGAAATTATCAATAAATTTTGATTGATGAAACACATGATTTGGTTTTAATTAGCTTGAACTTCGAATATTGTGCACGGAAGTATGATTTATATCCTACCCTATCACAGGATGCATTTTCCTACCTAAACGGGGTTCTCTGAACACTACTAGATAAAAACGTCACGTGATATTTAGTAACTCTGCCACCCTTTGGGGATATATGTTGAGTAGAAATAGTAGTTAATTAGTATTTGTAAAGTTGAGTATGACAGTAGTTATTTACGTAATAGAATTATGAAATGAGTTGTGGAGTATATAATTCCCTATGTCTATCTCGCTTGCTCTTAATGGTTACGGTCACGGCTACGCATCTTTTATTTCTCGCGACTCAGTTCATAAGCGCCATCTATTACTATTTATAGTACAAGTTGTGAAATAGTTTGATTTTTATTAAGATTTTGGGAATTTTTGACTGGGTTATGTAGTACGCTAGGGATAATTGCCACTTTTAAAACATACACATACATCCCAGACCTGGAATCCCACGTGAACTGTCCCACAGAAGAATAGTGGTAAAAATAACATCCGAAGATAATATGTTTATTGGGGCTGAAGATTGTTTTTTCTTTCATTAAATTCTGTACCAAAGGTGTGAGTAAAACGAAAGGGATGATATTATTAAGGGAGTGGTAACCCTTATTTAATGAAATATCTACCTTATGGAGTCTTGCGCCATCCGCGTAGATAATTGTATGTATAGTTGTGGTGTGGTGTTATAAAAAAAGCCATCTCTTTCGCACTTACTTAGTATCGTATAGTGTCATCTCATTCTAACCGATCTAAAATAGCGCTCGTGCTTGGTCGACACGATAACGATGACGTAATTTAAATTAAAGAGTTATCCATTTGTTCCTCACAATAAAGGTTGACTGGAAGAAATCGCGTTAAGGTGATAAGCCCGCCTTTGTGTACATTGACTGTTTTGTAATTTTTAAATACTGTTTGTGTGTTGTGTTTTTGTATGCAATAAAGTGTTTAAATAAATAATAATAACGGTTGGAACGAGATGGCTACTAAGTAAGTACTACGGATGGATACTAAGTAAGTGCATAAGAGATGGCTGTTATCCCACGCGATAACTAGTTTAAACACCAACTAGCCGGGCTAAATATTTATTGGACATTTATCGCGATAGAATCAAACAAAATATTTCTGCCAATAAGCGTCTTGATAAAGCAGAACTCTTCGCGTCATCAACTAAAACTTTTACAAGTATCTCTAAAATTTTACCAGATCTTCGGTTACCTTGCCTGCGGTTTTATTAACATTTTATATTTCTATGTATAAATTTCGCTTGATGAATAGGGTCACCGAAGCGTTCCCTTTCCGTACAAAAATCATATGGATAGGTACATATACTCTCGGTTATAAATCATGACTCTTCTGACAGAGCGTTTTCAACAGGGGAAGAGAAAGATGGAGATAAGGCAATTTACTTGCAGTTTATCGGAAAGAAAATGAATTTAAAAGCAAAACTAAGTGCTCAAAATTTTGCGGACTCACCAATTAAAAAATATAGTTAAAAAAACTATAAACTTCGAAATGTGGCTGAGGCGTTTCTAGCTCTGAAGCCACTATGGTCAATTAACAGGTTTTACCTCAAAATGGTGTAAGGAATTTAGGCGTAATGGTTGATAGTGAATTAAACTTCTGGGAGCATCTTAATCTTAATTATACGACGTCCGTGGCCGACTGGATAGGTGACTAGCTTCTCGGTCCGCAGGTTGCGGGTTCGATCCCCGTTGAGCGTAACATTTATGTATAATTCTTTTAGACTCGGATGTTTTTCACATATGTATTCACACTGAGCGGCTTGAGCCTACCCTATATAGGGTGATTTGGCCTTAGTCCACCACGCTGGCCAATTGCGGGTTGGCAGACTAACGACTACGACCGTGATAGTAGCCGGGACCGATGGCTTAACGTGCCCTCCGAAGCACGGAATCATCTTAATTTTTGGATGCAGGTGATTCAAGTCTGCAATACCCTTCCAGACTGGATTAAATCTTATAAATTAAATTTGTGAGTTTACCCCCCCCCCCCGGGGATCGAACCCGAAACCTCCGAACTTTAAGCCAAGCGCTTTAACCGCGCGACCAAGGAGGCAGTGGCCGAGTGGATAGGTGACTACCTTTTTCGGCCCGGAGGTTGCGGGTTCGATCCCCGTTGAGCGCAATATTTGTTATTCATATATGTATTATATAATATTAAATATATCGTTGAGTTAGTGTTCCATAATACAAGTCTTACTTAGTTTGGGGCTAAGTAGATCTGTGTATAATATGGCAATATATTTATCAAAAATAATAATAATAATATCATCCAGAAAACATTGCGTTTGGCTGGTTTCATAAACAGGCGAACCAAGGTACTGCAAAATTTTCAAGTCAACGTATTAATTTATAGGGCCTTGGTTAGTAGTATCTTGGAGTATAACAGTGTGATATGGAACCCAGGATATTCAGTTCACTCGAATCGTTTAGAAATTGTGTGAAAGAGGAACTGCTACACGTTAGGCTTCAGTAATGCAATTATCCCTAACTTATTATGATAAATCTCATTACAAACTCCAAACCCTTAAAAATCACAGGATCATATCATATATTCTTTTCATTTACAAAACAATAAATGACCAAATAGTGCCTGTACGTATACTCGTATACATACATAATCTGTTTTCAGTGCTTACTATAGGTATGAGATAAAATTACTTCAAGTAGAGTACAAATAAATGTATATTATTATTTTTGTATATTATTACTTTTTTGTTTTGTTCTGTGTTTTCTGTTGCTGTGTAGTGTCGGCATAGAATAACACTACCCCATTTCTTCCGGTGGGTGTACGTAAGAGGCGACTAACGGATTTGGAGCTTTTAAGGGATTTTTGGGCGATGTGGTTGGAGACCCATCACCGAAAACCTTTATTTTACCATCTTTTCCCCACTAAAATTTCCAAACGTGGCTGAGGAATTTCCAATTCCTTAGCTCTGGCTACCCCTTCTAGGGATTTATAGCCGTGAGCATATGTATGTATGTATGTATTACTTTTCTACGCCTTAGCTTTGTAGATCAATAAAAAAACCGTTTAGGCTCGAGCCATTCTTTGAGGATATATAAGGACTGTGTGATTAACCCCCAAAAAAGGAGACTATTTATTTCAGTAAGATTGACTAAAAACTATTTTTTTTCTACATACATGCTATTACACACATTTCCTGTAGGTAATCTCTAAAAAAATAGCGTGAGTTAAAATAGCAACCGTGATAGCTCACTGGGTAGATCACAGCTTGTTGTGCAGACTATGAGGGTTTGTCAATTTTACCTCTTATTTCTGAAAGTAGCATCCGTTCTTGCATGCTGTGCGCTGGAGTAATGTATAAAGAAAAAGAAAAGAAAAATTATGTATTCAGAGTTGTAAGAGATCTAGTACATTTTCACGTGGATGCGTTGGCGATGCGGTTGGAGACCCATTGCCAACGAAACTTTACTTCTACCATCTTCTCCCCTTTCTACTTCTAAATGTGGCTGAGGAGTTTCTAGCTCTAAAGCTCTGGCTTTCCCTTTTTGGGATTTATGGCCGTTAGTATAATGTAAACCTTAATTCCCAGAAAAAGTTTTTTTGGTTTCTACAGTTGAACTAGAGTAGGACAATCTGATTGCTGCTATGGGATGCACATTGTGGTAAAATGGTCATGAAAATAAATCAGTGTTAGGTAATGAAGTAAAAATCAAGGTTTAGAAAATACGCATTCATATTTATTAAGTCATAAACATTTTGTAAAAAAATATTAAAAATGTCAACCGTAAAAACTATTGTGGTAAAGTTTGTGATGGAATATCACTCAAACAACATACGTATTAAATATCGAGAATGTGAGTATTAAATAAGAACACATTTTGATTCGTGATTTTCAGATATGACTTGACACTATAAATAAAGATTATGGTAGATAAATTAGTGTAATAATACAAATAACTAATCCTACATTCCGTTTTCTTGATACATCACATTCATCCGTCACACATTCAACTCAAACAAACTAGAAATTACAGTCCATTTTATCCTACAATAAACTATAATTACAAGAATTAACGGAAGAAGTAACTTAGCATTACAACAATATTATGTCCAATCTCTCTGACCATATAATGATAATAGATCGCAAATGAAGTATATAGAAGCTGTACAGCCATATGTATAAAATCATCATCATAGCTATTTTAAATCTGTGACCTTTTATCATATACATCATCTGAGCGAAAATAAAACTTATAATAAAAATATTTCCTAATAATATAATTTGAGGTCTACCACAAATATACAAAAGTTATTTACATAAGTAATATATAAAACTAGATATTAAAATCTGAATGTGATTTGATTGCTTCCATAATTCGTTTAAGACCTGCTAATCAATATGGCAGTATTCGCCTAAAAAATACTTGAGCATTTGTTCGTTGTTATAAAATCTGACACCATCAACACATTCACTGTTTTTAACGCGGAATTTCAAAGATAGTATATACGTCATGAGGAATATTACTTAAAAGTAACTTCCTAAAGAAAGACCCCTTAAATGAACTCTTTTTTAAATCTTCTCTATTTTACAAACCAACTCAAAAACTATGGTGGTTTACGAATAACATTAGTTTTGTTGCATAGTGCTTTAAGTGTTCATTGACTTATGAATAATTTAATTGTGATTATTACATTTATTGCTGGAAGCTAAAATTGAAACAGTGAGTGTGTTAATACATATTTCTCAATAAAACTATTTATTTATACGATAAAGCTAATGTAGAATACATAATTCTAAGGCTCTCAAGATAGACATGCGGTATCGACTCAAATATATAATTTTCATCATTTAAAGAGACAATCAATATTATATTATGTCGCTGTGAGAAATGTTAACATTTAATTGAAGATTATATTATAAGTTTTTTAGTTTGCTTAAAATAATTAGGCTATTTGTTCAGCCTTAGTCAAATACCGCAAGTCCATCTATGAACCTTTACAGCATTAATCCCTAATGCTGAATCACCATAAAGCGATGATAAAGTTCGTCGTAACCTAAACATTACAGTACAATAATAATGACTATTATTGTTCGGGTTGACCGATAAATTGAAACTAGTAATATTATGTAACTTTGACCAGAATACGACAAAACACAGTCACCTTATACTTAATTACTGACCCTCACTGTCGCTGTCACTCTTATCTGTAATTAAAATAAACTCGTGTTAATTGCATCACTAATGTGTTTGGTGTGGTTTGTAAGCAATTTACATTCCGTGCGTTTGTGATTTTAGCCAGATGAAACGATAAATAACAAACAACGCAATTTCGAAGGTTGTTTGACAAAGAGTTCGGGGAATTAATTTCGTGCGTTGGAAATGTATTAACATGGTTTAGGGGATTAATGCAAACGCGGTATTCAAGGAATCAGTGTTTGATAATAGATTATGGGTTTTCAGGATATTACATTACAGTTCTTAATTGAAACTCCATGAAGAGTAGAAATTGAAATGAAATTAATTTGTTATGAATTTTGTAAAAATACATTGTTAATATAAGAACTTCGTCTTCATCAAAATTGAAATGTATTCATTCTTGAGATTTGAATGTTTTTGTTCATGAAACCTCATGTGGGGATAATACTAATAAATAAAGAATAAATAAAGGAAAGAAAAACTTCGATACCGATCGAAATCGATCGATTCGACAATCTTGAGATTGTCTGTAGTGCAATGCAAATTATATCTGAAAAGTTCGTTAAGCTACCACCATTAACGAAGAAATTAATTTATTCATAAAGAATTTGTCAGTAAGCAATTCATTAGAAAAAGCCTCAAGATACTCGTAGGAGTATCAAGGAATTGCAAGATAATATGGGCTCTTAAAACAGCAATTGTAAAACAACAAGGTTTAGTTTTTCTTTACCAACGAAATAAAAAAAAGGTGCAGAAGTGCTTATTCTATACTACAAAAAAAGTACTAACCTTTCTTACCCGGGTACGCATGTCTTTTCAGTCTGTCGTAAAGATCTTCTTTAGTTCCGTATATACTGGCGTTCGACCTGGCTAGGCTGTTCATTTTGCCATTCATACCATTATGGAGGCTCTCCTTCATATACGTTTCATTGTAAAAATTTGGCATTTCCCAACCGTCTTCCTCATCGTCATAGTAATGGGCGTAAGTTGAGTGGTGTGATGGGGCTATGGATTCGGCGTATGGCGTGTGGGCTCCGTAATAGAAGTTCACTTGGGATCCGTTTTGGTCTATAGCTGGTGTTAATGTCTTCTTTGGTTCCTTCTTCTTTGTTGATCTGTTGGGAGGTTTGGTTTCATTAGATATATCAATATATGAGAAGTGGACAGTTTTATCATATTGGGATTTTTCTATTAAATATTTTGTTGTTTAATGATTACAAGAATTAAGGTATATAAATAACACTAACTCGATCGATTCTGCGATTCTGAAATTTTATTTATAAATTATATTATATAGTTAAATTATATTTCGTTTTTATCTTAGCCCCAATGGGAATTAATATTTTAATAGAACTTACTCCAAGTTTGACACCAACTTTTGTACAATTTACCGCAGATGGTTAGTCTCGCAGGTTCATGTCTTTCATTATCAATCCGAGATATTTCAATAATCTTACCTAGCACAAATCATCCATACAAGCAGCACCAGGAATATGATGAAGATGACTCCTCCCGCGACCCCGCTGGCAATGTAGGCAAACTCGCTCTTCTCGCGGCAATGTCTGCCGGTGAACGAGCCGATGCAGCGGCAGGAAGGCTCGCCTCGCAGGTCCTTCACGCATTCGCCGCCGTTGTCGCAGAAGTTTAGACAGACATCTAGAAGATTATATTTTTATTGTATACAATGTTCTGTGGCTTTTTGGTAGGCGAATTTGTATTAACTTAAGAAGAATGATAGGGTTTAGAAACATAGTATTAAGTAACTGAAATGTGCGGCATTAATTAATTCATGTGGCGCATCAGTGTATTTAGAAGATAAATATGTTCCTTCTTAAATATTCAATGTTGAAAACCCAAATACATAAACAAACCTATCTCCAAAGAAACGGTTATTTAATATTTATGTCTGAAAAACTATGTAGCGACATACCAAATTTCAGCTATGTCGTTATGATTAATTAAGTAATTTATTTCGTTTCTTACCTATACAGACTTTGCCAGTGCCGTTGAATCCTGGTTTACATTGGCACTTGAACTCGCTGGTTTCGGGTATCAGAAGACAGTAAGCGTTGGTGTCGCAATGCATTTCAGGACCACTCATCTCACACGGGTTCGTGCATTGGGATTCTGAGGTCTGAAATGAAATGGTTTCTTGATTAAGTACAAATAATGTAAAAATTGACATATTATTGACATTGTAGAAAAGATTGCTAAGCAAACATTTATGAAGGCCAAAGATACATAATGGTGTCTTTAACCACAAGATTTAGTTAAAGTGAAATCATTCAATCAGTATACAATTTAGAGCTGAACAAATAAAGTATCAATCATATCTCTTTTAGCATATTTTAACGGCAATAATACTGACCGCTCCAGAGTCCTTGGTGCTGGTGTTGATTGGACAAGGGATACAAGATGTTTGCTGCGACTCCGACTGGTAAGTTCCCTTCTTACATGCGGTACATACGTTTAATGTTGCGTTAAGGTACGATCCTGAAATGATAAGAAGGTTTGTAATAGCTATAAGATAACATCGACCACATATTCTTCGAGGATTCCTTTTGCTACGGTAATAAATACATATAGAAAACTTAAGGTTCTTTCTTTTTATGGAGAGAGATGTTACAAAATCAGTAACAATGGTCCATCCATCACGTATCTAAAAAAAGAACATAAATAAAAGCGCCTTTGTACATATCAGAAAACACACTTTTTCGAACATCTCAAAAGCGAACAAAACGTTACCTGGTCTGCAAACAGGCAGTGAACACTGGTCGGCGGCAACTGCTCCTGGCTGTTGCGTGGTGGTTCCCGGAGGACACGACAAGCACGCAGCCCCGGATCCAGTGGCGCGCCAGGTGCCTCGAGGGCATGGCTCGCATCCGCCGTCGCTGCTGAGTTGCTCACCTGGAAAATGCCACAATTTTAGTAAGTTACTTCAGTAATTAACTTCAATAGTTTTCTCCAAATTATTAGTAGCTGCTTAGTGTTGGCATAAAATAGTACAAGCCCTTTTCTACCCGTGGGTGTTCCTGATGGGCGACTTAGGGTATTGGGACATATTAAATGATTTTTGGGCAATGCAGTTGGAGACTCATCACCGACATCATTTATTTTACAATCTTTTCCCCACTCAACTTCCATAAGTGGCTGCAGAATACCTAATTGTAAACATTCGTTTTGAACAAATATATTTAAGTGGTGAAATCAGTACCTGAAGCACAATCGTCTCTGCATTCCATTACGGATACAGCTTCAGTGGCCCGAGTAGTTTGTCCCCGAGGACAAGCGATGCAGGAGAACGCTCCCTCGCGTGGTTGGTAAGAACCATGGCCGCATGGCCGACAGAGGTCCGCTTCGGCGTCGTAGTATTTACCGGCGGCACATCGTTCTGGAAAATACAGGTTTTTTTAAAGCATAAAACACAAATCGACGGCCCCTACGTAAACTATCGTAAATGCAAAAACCAAAATTTTTGTTTTTTTCATATTTAAAACGTAACTGTGAGTATCTATGATGTACATTAATTATTTTTTGTTTTTATTCATTTTTAAGACCATTTTTCAATTGAATACTGTCGAAACTGTACTAATTACGCGCCAAAAACTATATTAAGTGGTAGATTCGAATTGCTCTCCTGTAAAGTTAAGGTTTTGCAGTTACGATACTTTACGTAGGGGCCGTCGAAATATTGAATTTGCTTGAAAACATCAACTTATTGATTCTTTTGCAATTCATGCCTTTTAGTAAAATATAATGTTCGCCACAAATATTGTGTTGAATGTTTTTGTAAAGTAAAAAAAACAAATTTATCAATAAATACCTTTGCAATCAGCAGCGCTCCTAGCTCCAGTTGTTTGAGTGACTCCTGACTGTCCAGCAATAGACGGACAGGCCGTGCACTGAAGCTGGCCAGATTCGGATTGGTAAGTTCCCATTGGGCATGGTTTGCAAGTGTCACTAGCAGCGTCCAAATAAGTTCCAACCGCACATGCAACTAAAACCAAATTTTTGTTAGCAAACTTTCCTTTTTCACACATTTTAAAACTTTAAAAACTTGGCCGTTTAAGTTTAGCGTAGGTGAGAAGAAAACTTTGAAAATTGTCTGCATATATTTAAGTTTTCAATGTAAAGAAAGTCAACTTAGGTATTTTCAGTTTCCATTTCTACTTACCACAGTCTGGGGCCATCACAACTTGACCCATAGGACAAGCATAATCAGAAATCAGTTTTAGACTAGCTGGGTCGGGTACAGTGTTCGGTAAAATATTTCGCACGTCAAATTGTTCGTCTTCGAGAATTAATTTCTCCAGTAATCTTTGGACTGTTGAACGCTCGTTGTTAGCGCCGTTGATTACCGGGTCGCTATAAGAAAAATACCGCTTAAAGAATGCAATGCAAATATAAAATTAACATGTATTGGAACATATATAACCTAAAATAAGCTTATAGAGCGTGCAAAGTTACTTACTTGACAGCTGGGAAAGAAACTTCAATATGGTAGGTATCGCCCGCTTGCCGGCCCTCCCTACTGCTTCGTGACCTAAGTGCGAAACAAAAACATGCATTGTGACTCTAGAAGACGTGCTCATAGTTTTTATTTAGCATATTTTTTTAAGTTTCAAGTGTCAGTGTACTATGCAATTTAATCATGCTAAATCTATAAAGAAAATGGATAGCACTTTTTTACTATGTAACATGCCTAATATTGTGCTATATTTCAACTGTAAGTGAACGTGCTGTACATCGTGCTCTAAAGAATACCGTCTAATTCGCCCTTACATACACAGTACTTCGCACTAAACAAGGAAGTTTAAAGGTCTACAATTAAATACCACCAAAGTGTACCATAAATTATAATTTGTGATTGAGCTTAATGATTCTATTATATAACTATAAAATGGAAAAGATTTATACTTACTCTTCAACAGGAATAATGGCATCCAGAACGTATGTGTCTTCGGTGTTAGTTGTTGGTGGAGAAGATACTTGTCGTGTTTGTCGGTTGTTAGTGCGGTGATCACACTTAACATTGATGTCCAACTCCTTGCACAACCGAGTTCCTGTAAAACAATATAAAATCTGTTGTATAAGTATGATAATAATATGATAAGCTTATATGGCTATGACTTTGAAGTTCTGGAATTATATCTAATTAGACAATTTTGTAAGCCATGAAATAAATATTTACGAACCATCGACAGCATACGAGCAGAAGTTCCAATCCCTGTTGAGTTGGTTAATTGCGCTACGGACTTTTTGACGTAGAACAGCTTGTCCAGCGTCGTTACAAAGTACAGAACTAGGGAATAACATCGATATCTTGAATACTCGTTGAGCTGGTGTAGCCGCTATAAAAGTTAAATGAAGATTAATAACATGAATGGCAAAGATTTAATAATGATTGTAATAAAATTGCTATAATACTTACGTGAGCAAGCTGGATACGTAAGTGGTAAACTGGGATCATTAGTTGGTCGCCAGAAACCTTCTGCACCACAAGTGTAGAATGGAGGTACCGGTTGTGAAAATCTGAGTCCATCACGGCAAGCGATTTCACAAACTTTGAACTGGCCACCTGCACCCCAATCTCTACATGATTGGTAACCACCTAGTGGGTCGCCTAATTGAGGACAGAATTCAGCTGGAAATATAAATCTTTATTAGTCCCGCCCATGATCATTAGTTATATTAGTTATATATTTATGGTCTTTAGACATTGATGGCAAAGTTGAGAACTTACACAAGACTGTAGCTTTAAATGTGCACGTAGCAGCATTGCCAGCGGCATCGTATGCAACGTAGGCTATATCGTAAGTTCCCCACGCTAAGTTTTGTCCAGACTTATGACCTGAGTTTTCAATAACTTTAGCTACACCCACATTATCACTGAACACAGGTTCATCCCATCTTACAATGCTTGATCCGTTCTTTGATATGACCCAAAGATCTCCCGGACAATAGTCAACCTTAGGTGGTTCCTTGTCAACTTGAAGTTGTTGGCATTTAGATCCAGTATAACCATTAGGGCAAACTCTTTGTCCGCAGTGAGATGGGACTGTTCTTTCAACACCACCAGTAATGTCTTCATATCCGGCCCAATTCAAAATAAGGCCTGTATACAAAACAGGCTCACTCCTGCAGTCGCGTACTTGTTTTTGAATTTCATTCGTTATGTCTAAAGCACGATTCCACATTTGAACTTTGGTGAGGTGTCCTTGGAATCCTAACTCTGTGTAATCTTTCAGGTTGTTTGTTTGTGGTTTACCAAGTGTGACCCAAATGCTGAAAATGATAAAACATTAATTTGATAACTTATAACTTATTTAAAAAAAAACATCATTATATACTTACTATTGCGGCAGTGTGCGGCCACTTCCATAGCCTTCCAGTTTGCTGGCAATAAGACCCTCTGCAATAAGTGTGAGTTCTCCTCCGTTACTACCATCCCATACTATTACTACATGATGCCATTGGCCATCATTGACTGTTGCGAACTCTCCAAAACTAAGGTATACATCTTGCAGTTCCGGGAACAATGAAACTTGTACACCATTTGAATGGGCTTGGAGAATAACTCTTCTATTTAAAGCGATGTGCGAGTTGCTGCAATAATTGAATATGAATAAATAAGAAATAAAAAAAATAACATCGTAACAAAATTATTCCTTCTCATTAGGGCTCTTACCTCACACTGTATGCTGTGAAGAAAGTACCACCCTCGTCTTGTTGTGTGAATTGTACCCACATGGCTATTGTTAAACTGTCAGTAGAGCTGCTGTCGAACGGTACTACTTGAGCTGCACTTGAGCGCATGGGATCACTGAAGTACAAATCATAATCTACGTTGATAGCTGTAAAAAGATATGTAATAAGATATATTATTTTGGGATCGCATATTTATTACTTTATGTTTTTTATAATAATAAGCATAAGCATAAACGTTCACGCCGCATATCCCCGAAGGGGTTGGCAGAGGTACTAATACTTCTGAACATCACGTGACTTTGTCACCTGGTGTTCAGAGTACCCACGTTTTGCATGGACAGTGTACTCACGTGATAGGGGGCAGGCCTATCGCCGTTTTGTACGAATACACTGTCTCATGACTAAGTACAACTCAGCCATGTGGGTTTCCTCACGATGTTTTCCCTCACCGTTAACAACCATGATAAATTAACCACACATATGTCTTTAGAAAAGACAAATTGGTGTAGGCCCCGACCCGGGATTTGAACACTAGTCGCTTGCACGTTAACCGAGTGTTCTACCCACTGGGCTATCACGGCTGTCTTTGTTGTTTTTTATATTTAATATTTACTTACATTTTCTGCAGTCATCACCAGTTAAATTAAATGGACATTGACAATAGAATCTTCCTGGTAAATCAATACATGTAGCTGATGGTGGACATGAGTTATCTTTGCAATCTATGATATCCTCATCACAGTTCTTTCCCTTAAATCCTGGAGCACAAATGCAAGTGTAGCCTTCACCGTTGTCCAGACATGTTGCTCCATTTCGGCAAAGATTGGCATCACATGCATCAAACTCATATTGGCAACCAATACCCGTGTAGTCAGAGGAACAAGAACAATTGAGACCAGAGCCAAAATCTTGACATTTGCCTCCATGCATACACGGGTCACCAATACATCTTTCGGGTGCAGTTTCACATTGCTTGCCATCAGTACCACTCGGACATCTGCAAAATATGTAAAAAGTTGTTAATATATAGGTACCAAATTATAAAAATAGAATATACAATTTTATAAAAAAATTATAAGATTATTACTTACACACAGAAGTAATCTTGGAAGAGATCAATACATTTAGCATGATTTTGGCACGGCTTGCTGACACAAGTTCCTATGTCAACCTCACATCTGTGGCCAGTCCAGCCAGGGCGGCAGACACATTTATATCCATTAACGTCATCTTTGCAAGATCCACCGTTGAAACAAGGATCGGAGGCGCAGTCATTTATGTTCACATCACAAGTTTCTCCAGTGAAACCTTCACGACAGTTGCATTTAAATTTGTTGTCAAGATCTAAACATTCTAGAGATCCAATGGGATTGCATGGTTCATTCAAGCACTCGTCAATTTCTGTTTCGCATTGTAATCCTATGAATCCAGGGCGACATTTGCACATGAATCCTTCCAACTGATCAACACAGGTAGCTCCATTCTGGCATGGATTTGAAGAGCAATCGTCAATAGTATGTTGACATCTCTTGCCGGTATAACCAGCTTCACAATTGCAAGTGAAATCATCAGTACCGTCTATGCATTGGCCTCCGTTTTCACAGGGAGACAAGACACATTCATTAATGTTAATATCGCAAGATGGACCGGTCCAGCCTGGTTCGCAAATGCATTGATGAACGAAAAGTTTATCAACACAAATACCATGTTTGCATGGTTCGTTAGAGCAGAGGTTGATTTTTTCGTGACAGCGTTTGCCTGTAAATCCTGGTGGGCATGAACAAGAGAAGTCGTTAACCAAGTCAGTACATTGAGCTCCGAGAAGACAAGGCTTTTCAATACAATCATCGGTATTGATGTCACAATTTTGACCTTCCCAACCTGGCAAGCATTCGCACTTAAACCTTCCTTGTTGAAGAGCAATGCAGGTTGCTCCATTGCTGCACGGATTACCATTAGCAGTGCAAGGATCAATCTGAAAAAATAATATACGAACGATATATTATTGGTATCTATTGTGTTATATACAAAAAAAAATATGTTTTAATCTGTATTTAAATTAAACTAATATTTTTATTATTATTACCGTAACATCGCAATCAATTCCTGTGTATCCGGAACGGCAAAGGCAAGTGAAATTGTTGTACCCTGGCTCATCTTTGCACATTGCTCTTGCAGGACAAGTATCGTTTCTACATTCAGACTTTTCTTCTTGACAATTGATACCGCCGTAACCCAAAGGACAAGAACATCTATACCCTTGTGGTAAATCAGTACATGTGCCACCATTATAACATGGCTGACTTGCACACTCATCTATATCAATCTCACATCTACGTCCAGAGAATCCAGCGGGACAGTAACATTGTACTCCATGACCTTTAGGTACACATAAACCACCATGTTGACAAGCGCTGTTTGAGCATTCAACTGGAATACATTCTTCCAAACCAGTCGCCCCCGTTCCTACTGTCTTCATATTTGTGGGACATTCGGTACAAGATGTTTGGCCGATAACATTTTGGTAGAAGTTTCTTGGACATTGCGAGCAAGGCGCTAAACCTGTTGGTGAGTATGTACCTGCCGCGCATTTAGCTCGACATTTATCCCGTCCTGGCGCAGCAGGTTGGTATGTGTATGTATTGACAGGGCATGCTTGACAATCTTTGAATCCTCCAACTGGCGGTTCACCAGTGTAACTATTTCTTGGACATTCCAGACAGGGAACTAAACCTGTGGGTGAGTACGTGCCATAACCACAAACTGGTACACAATCGTTTACATCCTTTGAGCCTTCTTCCCTTGTGAATGTGCCTGAAGGACATTTAAGGCAGGACCCTTGTCGTGCTTGATTTTGGAAATAACCTCTTGGACACATTGTACAGGTTTTTTGCTTTTCACCAGCGAATGTACCAGCAGGACAATGTACTGAAATGAAGGAAATAAAAATGTAAATAAAGAGTTCAAAGCATATATCTTACATAATAAATATTAAATAACTTACAGCATCTCGGTACATCATTTGTGTCCATGTTCAAAACTTCACCAACACTACATGTAAAACCTCTTGAAATAGAACTACGAATAGCACGTAGTGGTGGACATTGGTTTCCAATTGAAGAGACATTAAGAACAGGCTCAATAAGAGCACTTGCATATGGCACAGACAAGTCAAATATTAAGTTAAGAGTTGAACCACATAAGTCGTACAGTTGAGTTTGTCTGATTGCTGGTGTAATAGCTAAAACAAAGTCCATTTTGACTAGGTTTTCATCCAACAAACTTGGCATTGCTTTTATAAATGTAACGTTAATGTTAACATTTACGGCGGAGCATCTTTGTGTGAGTTTTTCGTTGAGAACATTGTCGTATTGTGCTAAAAGATCTTTGTATTGAGGTAAACATGCGTTTGATACTGCACCAAGAGCGCGATATTGAACACTAGCCACAACATGATATGCAGCTTGTTGAGTATCTGAAATAAAAATGAAAATTAGTCTCAAAAATTACATCAAGGTAGATTTTTATTTCTTTTGCTTTTCTGGTACGATTTTGTATTACTTACTTTCTGAAACACAGTCAGGAACAACGGCTGTGGGAGTCCATTGGCGTTTTGATTCACAAACGAACGTTTTTACAGGCTCGCCATCGGTAAATCTGAATCCTGGGCTGCACGTAGCTATACACTGAATACCTCGATCGCCAGGCAAACAATTTAAGGCTCCATTTGCAGGTGATGTAAGTTCCCAGTCGACACATGGGGTTGCTTGTACAGCCACCTACAATATAATGATGATTTTAGTAGATATCTACGCAAATTCGTTTTTTTTATATTTATTATCTTTGTCTTATGTTTTACCTGGAAATTGCACTGAGCTTTGTTGCCGTATTTGTCGGAAGCTATAACAGTAACGTTTTTATAACCTCTTATAGGTATCACTGCTCTTTCAGGGATAAATTTCAGAGAAACTTCTCCAGAAGCATCTGTGGCATTGATTCTCTTCCTAGTTTCATTAAAGTTTACAGCGTAACTGTCTTGTTTGTCAACTAATTCAATGACATAACTTTGAGGACAGCTGAGTTTAGGAGGTGTGTAGTCAGGAACAGTAATATTTACTTCACAGATAGCAACATTTCCATCAAAGTCGAAAGCAACATAACGAACTACCATATTATGGAAGACTTGAATAGGAGTTTTAAAGTGTTGTGGCGTAACTTCCAGCCTAGCTATAGCACCAGAGTTGTCAGTTGCTGTTGGCTCAGTGAAATTAACGGGCAGTAGTCCACCATTCACATCTGTTTGTACCACAATTGGTTGTTGTGGACAGTTTTGGAAGACAGGAGGTTCATTATCTGTAATTATTAATTAAAACCAGTTATTAAATGTTACTGATAACTATCATGTTTTTTTGAAGAATTGAATTTGTGATTAATACTTACCAACACATGGAGAGTAACCGTAATCGTAACCCAATAAAGGTTCTGAAGCTGGCTCATCGCAACCCATCAATTCAAACTTCAAGCAGGCATTGTCCATAAAACTAACAATACCCAAAATAACGAATCGCGCTTGCACGTATTTGGGTAAAGTGATCATAGCTAATTCACCATAGTTTCCAGGATCTCTCATTGTTAAATTAAAGTTCGGGAAATATACCACATAGTTTTCATTTTCAGCTTGTTTGTAGAAGAATCTTATTTCTGTTGGTCGCCCTACAATATCGGAAGTTACGACACCTTTTACAAGAATAGCTTTCACTCTGTGGACTTTGCCTAAATCGACACTGACGTATGTAAAGGCTTCTTGCTTGCCACACCATCCAGTAACGGAATTAAGTCGAATATTCCTGGCTTCGTAGTTTGGTCTCTCAGATGTAGCGTTAATTGCTGAGTCAGGTATTTTTCCAGAAGCTAAACCAAGGGGTCGAATGACTTTGCACTCAGGTTCTCGAACGCAAGTGATTGGCCGAGGGTTGATTAAAATATAACCTGGTCTTGAACAGCCGAACAAAACTTCGGAACCTTGCTCGTAACTTCTAGCAACTTGGTAGCCATCAGCAGGTCTACCCGGATCTTCACATACTGGGCCCTCACATCTCAAGTCTCCGAAGTCCCAAATACCATTGGCTTGACATCTCACTACGTTATCATGTTTGCTAGTTTGTCCTGCCAGTTTGAATGTGTTTTGACATCCGAAGAAGAATGAACTTTGGTATCTTGTGTCTAAATATTGACCATACTCTGCACCAGGTGTTGGCATCGGTACACCACAATCTTTCCTAGGACACTGGGGTTGCGCTCCAGATAGCCAATAATCGGGTAGACCCTAAAATATATAAACAAGTTTATGTGAATTGCTAAAAGCGGTTATTTTGATACCATCATATACATTAAAATATACTTTAACTACTGTCGTTAACTTTTTAAATACGAGTAATATGTAATGTTTCGTTTATCATTATCAAAAGTTTAAATAAGTTATTAAGGTGGTTTTGTTCTATGATAGCCAACATTTCAACAATATATTTTTCTATAAATAAACAGTTATTCGTAACCCAATTAAAAATAAGATGTAGGATAATACTTACGGGTTTAGGGTCGTAAACACACTGTCTAAATGAAGAAGTGATTGTGTTTCTCAATTGTCTTCCAGGGGAGATACAAGTTATAGTAACGTTATCACGGTAAGGTAACAATACACTTTCAGGGTCTTCTCTTATTATTTGAAGACCATCATTTTTGTCGTCAGATAAAGTAACACATCGGGCATCTATAAAGAAAATTTATTTAAATCTAGTATACTTGGTCAATCAATAAAGACTATTATATGATTATCATTATCACTTACATTGACATTCTGGTGCAGTTCCATTCCAAGTTCCACTTGATGTGCAGAGCAAGGAAGAAAATCCTGACATAACGTAACCAAAGTCACATTGGAATTGAACGATGTCACCGAAATGATAAGACTGTTTGGTTGACAATAATTTTCCGTTTTCTGGCGATGTTAGCGATGGACACATGACAGGGACACAAGATTTACTTTTTTGGTAGGTATCGCCATCTCTATCACCGGTCTCTGATATTTCGATTGAAAATCCAGCAGTGCCGTTTGATGAATATAGTTCATAGCCAATATTACAAGCGCAAGAGAAGTTACCAGGTCTGTAAAAAAACATAAGTATATAAATATATAAAAAAAACATATTGTACTTAATTGATATTATATTTGGAGAGATAAATTGGTAATTTTAACTAGAGCTACATACGTATTAATACACTTCTGGTCACATCCACCATTGTTTTCCCCACATTCATTGATATCCATGCAGTCAAGTCGGGCACATCCCATTATTTCCAATTTTAAACAAGGAGCTCCTACATAATCCTGAATCTTGAACTTGACATACTGTGCTTCAATCGGCATCGGTAAGTTAAGGACTGAAAGTGTAGGTTCTAGAATTCTAAATTCAACTGCAGTGCCATCTGGGTTCGTATAATCTTTAAAGGTATCAGTTAAATCATTTGTGTACTGAATCCGAATAGCAGAAGTAAATGCGATATTTGCATCTGCTCGCATAACACTCATTGTTCTGAATCCCCTGATTATTGTAGGAGCTCTTAAGTCTATAATAATCCAGTTGGCTCCAGCTTCCAAGTTATTGCCACACCAACCACCTCCGTTATTTAACCGGACCATCTGAAATGAAGTCAAAATAAATCAACAACAAGATTTTATTATTATTTGAAACAAAACGTATTCGGTTTAAGTCTCCAATATGATATTTATACGATTATGTTCTAACTGAGATAGTTAGAACATAACCGTATAAATATTGTATTGTACTCTTCTGGCTAGATCTAGAATATTTAGCGACGCAAGGTTAGATAGTTTTGACGCAATGTAGAGTAAAATAATTAACGCTACAATTTCAACGACATAAATTATAATAATAGGACATTCAGCTGCGCAAGATGCTACTGATACTTGTTAAACGCAAGACTTCACTTACTCCTTTGTAATATCCAGGCTCAGGTGTTGATGTAGTAATAGATTCATCGGGTATAGCACCATTAATCAAGCCTAAATCGCCAACTGGTCGACATTCTAGACTTGGTGAAAAACCAGGTTTGCATGGACAATGGAATCCTCCTGCAGTGTTTTTGCATTCGGTGGATGCTGTATCACATTGGCTGCTTGAGCATTCGTTAATATCTTCACACGTTGGCGGTTCATCGAATTCTTGATTAGTACCGCATTTCAAAATGCTTGGACCATTTAGCTTAAAACCTGAAAAATGTTTTTTTTTTATATTAATCACTAAGTTAATTTAAAACTTACATTCAATAAAACAATTGATAAATACCTTTGAAACACTGCACTCTCGCCTCATCTCCGTACATATATACTCTAGATTGATCCACGATGAATCCATTCTTAATTTCTGGGAAAACAGGACACATGGCTCTTGTACATGATGGGACATCACCAGACCATGTTCCGTTGCTCATACAAAGCAGTACAGGTTCACCGGATCGCACATAGCCAGGTTCACATTCATAGCGAACAATAGTACCGTAGCTGCGGCCCCCACCGTTCAATATAGTTACATTTGCGTGTGGAACCTCCGCAAGTGCAACACATTGAGATGCTGTAATGAAAAGAAATAAATATAATGTAATAATTTATAATTTATGTAATATAATGTACACTAGGTAAGATTGTTAAATTATATGACAAAGAGTGAAAGTTACACACCAAGGCAGGTCGGTGTTCTTTCCCATCTTCCATCAGACAGACATGATATTCTTTCGATGGGTTGTCCAGTCGGGAAAGCAAAGCCAGCGTAACATTGATACGTTGCTATTCCTCTGTAGGTTACATTGGTAGAGCCAATTGAAAATCCGTTGTCGATTTGAGGAACTGGTCCACAATATACTTCCTGGCAACTTGGAATATAAGTTGTCGACCATTTTCCACCATCCAAACATTCAGTAGTTATTCTTGATTTTCCAGTTGCGAATTCTTGACCGATTGGACATGTGAATGTAGCGACGGTCCCAAATGCAGTGTCTCTGTTGGATGCTAACGCACCTAAACCGGATCTTAGAGGTGGGCAATCTGAAAAATAATATTGTATTTATTATATTAACATAAATAGATCGCATCAGTCTCATTAAAGGATTAATAAAAATGGGGTACAGAATAGTGGATTACTTGCCACCCAAAATGTCCACTAATCAGTGAAATAATTATAGTAAGCTTTATAGCCTCAAACAACATCAAAATAAGGGGAATAAGAGAAGCCACTTCTTTATAAGCTTGATAGTTGTTATATCCCATAATTAACATTTACATAGTTTACGCCTCTTAAATATAATCTAAAATACCACTTTCTCTTTGTTATTACTCTAACTAAACATACATAGTAAATCCATACTTACATCGCTGGCTACCGGCGAGGGTTTATGACATATATAATAAACTTAATTACTATTAAAGTAGGGGCTTTGATATCACTAATTATAATGCTTCTTTACTTTTAACAATCTTAGCAGAGGAGATTGTGAATGAGATTTGCAATAGACGTTAATAATTTATTACCTCTTTCTCCCCAGTAAGATCAAAAATAAATGTTAAATGTAATTATAAAATATAGTACAAGATAATTTACCTGCCGAAAATGTTGCCTTCCAGCCGTCTCCGTTGTGTAATGCATCAGACATAAATCGTACCAGCATTTCTCCACTAGATGCTGTCAAAGTTATTCGAGGTTTGACTATGAAACCGTTGTCTGAATGCAATCTCAATCCATTTGTGCTTGCACCGTCAAAAACTTGTACAACATCTGAAGGATTGATTTGGAATTCATCGAATTTCAAGGAAAGTGGGCCACCATTGGGATTTTTGATTCGGTATAAACATTCTTGATTATTGGGATATTTGCTTAGTCCATATGCTGGCGATGTAAAAGTGCCGTTGGCAGCAATAATAGTTGCTTTACAACCTTGTGAATACCTCATATTAAATCCTTTTTTAGAATCGCCAAGGCTGGTTCGGAAGTACATGTAGAGATGGTTTGTTGTCGATATAACCACTTTTTCGTTTTGATCGCTTGGCCCTGTCAACCTTGCTAATACGGGGCTTGATGGAGTGTTACCATCTTTGATGATAATGTAATCACGGTTCATACCTAACTCTATATCCTCAATTTCCAAGGAGACTATCCTTCCAGGTTGAGCTTCAATAATGTAAACACATTCTAAACCTCCTGGGTATCCTTTGGGATAGCCGGGTGATGTTAGTACTTGGCCTTGAGGTGTTGCTCTCAGAATTCCGCCACAGTTGGAAGATTCAGTTTTCCATGACGCTCTGAAACCTTTCTTTTCTACTGAGCCATCGGTATTAAATTTGATAATCATGAAATTGGAGGCTGATACGAAAATTTTGTTTGATAGATCTTGTTTGCCAGACAATGTTGCTAGACTCACAGACTTGTCTTCTGTTCTGCCTCCGACTAAAATTTGGACTGTGTCAAACGTTTTCTCGGTTTCGAATTCTTGAAATTGTAAAACGATGTTTTGTCCTTGTGGGCCTTCCAATGTCCATTTGCATTCCCGTAATGCTGGGTATTTATGGGGGTAATTTGGACTCTCAACAACATCACCACTACTAGCCATATAGTAATGACAGTCTGAGGCGCAATCCATTTCGTCGGAAAAGTCTCCACAATCGTCTTGTTTGTCACACTTAAAAGCAGCGTTAATGCATTTACCATTTGAACAATGGAAAGTACCTGGAATAGAATTAAGCCCATTACAAACATAGCTCTTTGTAACTACAATAATAGTCAATAGAAAATATGCATTTACTTACCAGTTGGACATGCCGCAGCTCTGCACATAAATGGCAGTAGTGATTCACAAGTTGTTAATTCCCATGATTGTCTCTCTGAAGTAATGTGCACATCAACACATTCTCCATTTTTCGGATCAGGTTGATTTAAATCCCAAAACCCAGCGTATTGTGAGACCAAGGATCCCCCAGCAGATTCTAATGTATTCGTTCTTAAATCATCAACAGTTGCAAGACCCAACCAGTAGTGGTTATTAGTCGGGCTTGATGGCACCATGTTTGCTGTTAAATTGTTTTCTGTGTAGCTGTCTACTACCATGAGTTCGCTGCCGTATCTGGAATAGTTATATCCAAAGGGTTTAGTATATATAAAATTCAAACTGTTATGACATAATAGATCGATTTAAAAGTCAATGATTTATTTTATCGCTCTGCCTGCGTACGAATAGCAAGCCTGTTGAAAATTGTACATATTATCCAGAGATTATTCCCTAAGAACATACAAAACTATCTTCATTGAAATAATGGATCTTCGGAATCCATATCTACGTGATTTGACATGATATTCATAGAAAGTATATTGCTCTCGCAGGTGGTTCTTATCACCTGCACCCCGTTGCAACGTTGACCAAAAACCAAACGGTGTCGAATTTAAACTGATTTTAGGGATATTATGTGATATCTATTATATATTTTGTTTTGTTTTTTACTTTTCAAATATAATAACACTAAGAATTGCGACACAGCTTAATAATTTAGCTTTGGCGTGTGTATGTAAATATTATATGCAAATAGTATTGAATAAATCTGTTTTAACAAAGAAAAAGACCTACATAGATAGGTCTGGTCTGCAATCCATATTCATGGTCTTTAAAATCACTACAACGATTTGTAACGTATGTATGTATGGTCATTGAATAGTAAAAGTTAGCTATAAGAATTTAAGTTTAAATATTACCTTCGACATAATTCCGCCGCTTTTTCCCACGAATGTCTTATGTTGAAAAACTTATAACAATGCAGCCCTCTAAGCTCCCAACCTGAAACAAAACAAATAATTCCTAAATAAGGTGTACATAAACTGCTTTAAACAGCTTACTAAAATATAAACCTAGTTTTTCAATTTAACATTGTCTGCAATGATGTGAATTTTCTCATACAATCAAAGCAAGAAACTGATCGATGCTTCATACACAACCTGGCTTCAATAAGGTATTCCAAGCTTGTTGTTACTTTTACATCCGTATACGTTTTCCCATATAAAAAGTGTCAACAAGCAACCTCCGCTGCTGGCTTACTCACACTCGCAAGACTACTTCCGAGGTGAAAATAAAGATCACTTTGTTGACTTCACTCGATTCAGTCGGGAAAGACCGAGCAACTAATCTTTATCAGGGAGGGTCACTAACCTAAAAGCAAGGGCTATAAAGCTGGTTTGTCTTAGCTGTTTACTTGTTTATAGGCAAGTACGTGACTCATGTAGGATTGTGGAGTCGAGTCTCGGTTGGAAATGGTCACAGTATTTATTTTCACATTCACGCAGCTATCATATTGTTTGCAGTTTGTAAGCGACAGTGTTGCGGAAGGTCACAACTTTCTTTAACTTAAAGAAAACGTTGACAAATGATTAACTGGCCATTTGTTGACCGGAGAAAGCTTGGTTGGTATGTAACGCACGTTGAAAATGAAAATGGTTACGAAATGAATGTCCCGGTGTCATAAAGTGCCAAAGAAACGGAAATGACGATTATAAAAGTTTTTTGATATAATACGCAACGGGAGTAAGATAATCATCATCAAAATCATCCGGCCTATAGACAAAGAAATTTCTCTGAATGTAATTATATATTAGCTTCGTTACGCATACATACAAACATACATAAACTCACGGCTATAAATCCCTAGATAGGGTAGCTTTGTTACGCATAACTGCTTATTTTACATAGTCTAAAATCTTTAGAATAAGTGCATAGAAAAATTACGGTACGCACTAATCCGCACCGCTCCGGGCTAAATTTACTATACGGGACATAATACAGCAATACCACTTTTAAAGTTCTTGTTTTAGTTTGAATCGTAGTTTATATTCTCCTAAGTCTGTAATCGAATAAAAGTAATCCAAGGTTTAGATGAGTACTAACCCATCTATTCTCGCAAGCGTCGTGCGAGGTGAATTAGGTTTTTTTTTTTTTTTTTAAGTAACGTTTGGGCGTTACGGTTGTAGACCCATGACCTCTCTCTTTTCTCACTCATCATCCAAAAGTAGCTGATTTTTTTCTTATTCTGAAGCTCTGCTTACCCCTTTTTGGTATTTATAGCCGTTCGTTCGTAAATCTTTTACTTTGGTACCCAAAGATAGGAACCCATCATTTTGTAAAAAATGCTGACCATCCAATACACAGGAATGATCGTTCAAAATGCAAAATAAACGAATTTTTTCAAAGGAAATTTTCGCATCCGAGAAAATAAATTGATTTAAAAAGAACCCCGCTTAATAACATTGTCTCAATTTAATTTGGGGATTCAATGTTAATCGGACGTTAACAACAGATTACAGTGGATTACATTATCGGAAAAGACAGTAAATGGTTTGTGATCTGAGAACTTGGAAAATAGACCTTTTTGAATTTGGATAAGTAAGCGCTTTAGGCGATAAGTACTCTTTAGAATTAATACGACAGCTAGTCGCTCTAAAGCACTAATAGATTTTAAACAAAATCCTTTTGGGATTTTAATTTTGTTTGAATCTCATTAATAGAAATTATTTAAGATTTGCTCTGTTGGGATTTCAATGTTATTTAAGATAATAACAAAGATGCTCTAGACCACTACTTAGAGCGATATCTTTTTGGAAATGCAACGTTAGGTTTACAGAAGTAAATAGAGATAAAATGAGTATGATACTTGTGATGGGGGATATACAAAATATAAATCATGGTCTTTGTTACTGCAAATTTATCGGCTATCGAAAAACTACATAATAATGCATTATTTGTTTCAAAATTGGTATAAAAGTAATTTTAAGATGCAACAAATAATAGTTCTCATTCTGACATCCGTACATCTCTAAAAATTACAGACATACATATACTCACGGCTATTATTCCCTAGAAGGGGTAGCCAGAGCCAAGGAATTATAAATTCCTCAGCCACTTTTGGAAGTTGAGTGGGGAAAAGGCGGTAAAATAAAGGTTTTTCTAAAAGTTAATACATTCTAAATAAAGCTATCATATCAGTTGAGTAGTTTCAACCATTATATTTAAATAAGCATTAAACTTGTTATTAGAAACGTTAAAGAGATACGTCCGATATGCCGTAATATACGGTGTTGAAGGAAATCAAATTAATAGATTAATGCGTGCAATGAATGACCTAAATTGTTGTGCTGTTTGCGTCGGCGCAAGCATGTTGAGAGTTGTCGCTTTGTCTCACGTCACTACCCATAGCTGCGTGCATTCTGCTACTTCGTGGACACGAATGCGCCGTAATAAGGCCATCGTGAGCACAGGTACTGTTATTAAATAACTATATGCACTATGCTGTGATGATTGGAAGATTTGTACCTTGTGTTGTCTTGATGATGTTATACGTAAAGAGATATTTGATTTTTTTATAGAGTTTTTAGGAAAAGTCACTACTTCATGCGTTTCGAAACCTAGTTTTGCACAATTTTATACTCACAATGTCACATTATTATGAGTTTGTAAATAAACATTTGCATTTAATAGGAAACATTTGCGATGTTTGGTTGTTATTTTTAAGGAACCTAAATGCGTTGGCCGTTTAATATAAATGAAAGAAAGAGACATGGTCTTTTCAATAATCGCTATTTGCGGGCCAGCTAAGCATAGCATAGCATATATATAATATTCCTCTCTTTAGGGAAGAAAAAGCGATATCCTATTCTAAGACGAAACCACTTACAAATATTGTTTTGTATTCATTTTATTTGGCTTGAACCTAAAGGTTTAAACTCACACCAACACCACTTACCATGAAGATAAACACAACATACATACACAGCATACGTAGTGCTACAAAAGTATCTGATCATAGCCGTACATATAGTCAATGGATGTCTCACCCAACCACTCAAGTCAGAGCCTAGAGCTCTCTAGCTAGCCTATTGCTTTACTGAAGGATTCAGTGGCTTCGCTTTCGGAGATTGAATTGCGATCAGACAAGTGCTTCTTGCTTTGACGTTTCCATTCCGCCCGGTTACGTCTCCACCAAGGGGTAATCTTTGATTTCGCTTTCCGACTCAATCTAAGTAAATGGATGGATTTAAATACATACTAAAATCAAGACTATACTCTAGTAATAGGATAAACCCGTTAAATGTAAGCTTTTTCCTTATTTTTAGCTTTTAAGAATTGATTCTAATGCACTTTTAGCTTATTTAGCTTTTAAGAATTGATCTTCAAGCACATCGAATAACCCATAAAATAACTACATAATTTGTTTAGTTTCGCTTACAAATCTCAAGACACGGGTAGACAGAGCTTCAGAATTAGAAATTCTTCAGTGACGTTTTATTGTCTAGCAGGGAAAGATATATATACTAGTAAACTTAAAAATGGTTTGGTTGGTGATGAGCCTCTAGTCACATCACCCAAAAATCACTTTAAAGACCTCAAAACGATAAGTAGTTTCTTACGCTCGTGGGCAGAAATGGTTTAGTACTGTTCTAAGCCATAGAAGACATTCACATTATTTTCAAGAAACTAGAATTTTAGTGACCATCGCTTTCATATTAATAGAAATCGAAATGTCGGGTTGCATAATCTTTACCGCACTAATTTGGTCCATGTGGGTAGTAGTCATTTATTAAGCGGTGGTGTTAATTCACGGAGTGTTATAAAATAGCTGCAATTTACATGGAGTTATAAACTTGTGAGTCATATATTGTTTTCGCGTCTATTGATAGAGGTTACGCCTTTCACTCATTACGCATGTGAGCCTTGAAGGCTGCTCGTGCTTCCCGCTCAATTGCGTTTATCGATACAAACCGTTTTTGCTACTAGCTAGGCACCTTTGTTTAGAAATCGTAAAACGTTCTAAGTTCGTAGTCAAATGAAGTCGAAAGTATGCGCTCGAGGTTCTGTTGATATTTACTTACATGATAAATGTTTGTTTATCAGCTGAACTTTCTTCTTTACATAGTTAATGTACTGAATTAAAATAAAAATTCTATGTTATAAAAAATAGGGCTGTTATTTTGTGACAATCATTAAATTGTTTTGAGAAACACAATATAGACAGCAAACTTAATTAAGAGTAGGTAATTAATGTTTTAATGAAAGGCTGTGAAGCGCTTATTAAGATCAAAGGAAATAAATTTAACACAGACATGCATACAGGTAACGCCAATAAAATATAAGTAAAATAAGATCTCCAATATCTTCTTTTCGTTGATATTTCTACCCGCTTTATACACATAGACGTACACCTTGATGTGTTATAGGTCTAGGAGGTATTAAGTATGTAATTGTATCAACATGTACACCAGGTGACAAAGTCACGTGATGTTCAGAAGTATTAGTACCTCTGCCAACCCCTTCGGGGATATTCGTCGTGCACGTTTATGTTTATGTTATGTTAAGTACAATGTATCTTTTTCTCCATCTTTATTTTATTTAACTCAACTTATAAATAAGAATCATAGCAAAATATGCTCTCATTGTTAATTACAATACCCTAAATAAATCTCTTAGCTTTAATTGTGTTCTATTCTGGAAAGCACACGATCGTAAAGTGATAGAAATTATATACCGCAATGTAAAGTTGCAGATTGTCTCGTGTCATGAGTGTTGATGAGCATGAAGACTGCTTTACTAAACAACTGACCCAGATAGTGATGCTCCGAATCTGGCGACGATGCGTGCCAAGTCACAATGAACTTAATAGACCCCGTACCTGACGTAATTTCACTGGATGACAATCGGTTTTAATGCTGTAGCATTGTCATACAACTGACATAACGGTTGACGATAATGGCTTGCTCATATCTGGCCTTTAAAATGGAGATTAGCGAGAGTTTGCGAATGTTGAACGTGTAAGAGTACATACGATGGTAAGTGGCCTTGTTTTGGCTTAGGCGTGGGTGCATAGTGAATATCATCATTTGTTTGGAGTAGATAGAAATGCTGAGTGTTGAGTTTTTTCTCCTTTTTAGGGTTCCGTACGTCTGAATACAAAAACGGAACCCTTATTATAGTACGTCTCCATCATCAAACCGCAGAGAAAAAGGAACAGATGGGGTCTAGAACCTTTAGATGTGACATAGAAACTGATGTGAAGGTAAATGTAGACACTTATGGGATTAAATCTCTGTATAAAAGATGTGCTAAAAAATAGAGAAAGTATGGGAGATATTTCCCAAACAAAATAAATGTGAAGGACATGTGCTTATTGTACGATTTGCTTGACTTGACGCCTTAAAGCCATAAAAGTATAAAAAATAATAAAGCAATTTTATTGCACATAATTGTTTATAGACGCACAAATTCGAGATTTGCAAAGGACCAGCAATAACATTATTTATCTTTAGAAGGATATTAATGACTAAAACAAAACGTTTCCGCGTTAACAGGGACGTGACAAATCCAAACTGGCAAGAATTATGTGGTATATTTAGTGAGTCCAGTTGTTCAGAGCAAATTGTTAGTTTTAACACGGATTGCAGTTATTGAGTGAAATTGCGAAGTGTAATTCTGTAGGGCATGGTAACGGTTGCTTGGCCAGGGATCTTGTTTTATGATAATGTTTTATAACACGTAGATGAGGCGGCATGCTGCAATTACTGATTTATTAGATAGCATTTCTATGCAAGTCGTGCTACTTTATTATCACGTCATGCACACGATGTAGGCATAGTCTACAAATATGTAAGCGATAGTTTGCTGTCTACTGTGTGAAGTCAAGTCTTTTATAAGTATATATTACGTAAGTAAATCTAAAAAAAATATTAATGTTGATGAATCCCGATCATTATATAGAATGTCTACAAACCGCGAGAATTTAAAAAGTGTACATGCAAAATGTTGTAACAGTTTACAATTATAGATTCGATTGCCACCGTTTAGTTCAAGATTTATTTGGAGTAAATATACATACATATACTCACGGCTATATTTCCCTAGAAGGGGTAGCCAGAGCTAAGGAATTAGAAATTCCTTAGCCACTTTTGGAAGTTGAGTGGGGAAAAGATGGTAAAATAAAGGTTTTTGGTGACGGGTCTCCAACCACATCGTCCTTAAATCCAATAAAAAGGCCCAATACCCTTAGTCGCCTCTTACGACACCCGTGGGTAGAAAGGGGTAGCGACATTCTAAGTCAGCACTACACGGCAGGGTTTGGAGTAAATATATGTTTTGTGTTATTTACTAAAAACTACTTAATAGATATATGTTTGAAAAAATCATATAAAGAATAAGATAAACATCAATACAATATATGCTGGGTAGTGTCGGCTTAGAATAGCACTACCCCATTTCTTTCGGTGGGTGTACGTAACAGGCGACTAACGGTATTGAGGCTTTTAAGGGATTTTTGGGCGATGCGGTTGGAGACCCATCACTAACAACCTTTATTTTACCATCTTTTCCCCACCCAACTTTCCAAAAGTGGCTGAGGAATTTCTAATTCCTTAGCTCTGGCTACCCCTTCTAGGGGTTTATAGCCGTGAGTATGTATGTATGTATCAATACAACCAAAAATACAATACAAAACATCTCACTTTTTCCTTCCAAACCTGTTGAGGTTTTCAAATACACATTGTTTTGCAGTAAGAATCGCGTGTTTGAATGCTCTATCGCTCTATAGAATTGTGAAATGTTTGACTTGCACTTCCACAGTTTTTCCTCGTCCGCTATAACATAATGGAGCGTTTTCGAAGCAGTACAAAAGGGGCACCCTGTCGGCAGCATTTATCTGAGTCTTCATAACTCGGCCCGGTTGTGCGGTGAAAGCAAGAAAATTCTGAGCTCTTTACCGGACAATGGGCACGTCTGTCCAGTTAAATACTTGCGATTCATTGCGTTTGTTTTGAGATAACGCGCTGGACTGTTATTTTATTGATCTTAAGACACGTTCGCTTTTAGAGAGTTGAATCAAATGTTCTTATACGCAATAAGGCGGGGTTTTTATATAATCTTCATTGTCTCTGTATGTTTGTTAATAAACCTATTCAAAATGTGATGGACTTGTGTTTTTTTATTGACTGTTTTTATTTCAGGATGCAAAAAAGTTGAGTTAAACAAGATTACTCGTAACTGAATAAATTATACTTCATTATATTTTATTTTTATTCCTTGAAAAAAAACACCATCAACACAGCATTCGCTATATCTGCCACAATCTTACAAAACAAGTCAGTTCTTACAAAAATCAGACAGCTATGTAACATGTTGGTTGAAAATATAATTTAAGTACAAATTCAAATAGAAAGTTATTCAAGTAACTGCGAGTAGAAAATATTGGCTGTATTTACTTTGGCCTTCAACAAACTTGTGTAGAGTATATTGGCTAGACTCAATAAAATACGAGTACTAGTGATTTGATACCACAAGCAGTCGTTTGTATTATATAGACAAAACTGACTTATTTTATCATTGTTGGTACTTTACGTATCGTGGCAATAATGATACCAGGGAAGTCATATGTCATATGAAAGTCTATTATAAAATAATTATAGATTGATTAAGTAACCTATCTTTAAACTTGACAAATCAGCCTTCTGCCAATATTTATACTAAAGCATCATACGTTCCCCTATTTCCATTACCTCACCGCCAAGTAAATTTACCATTCAAGTTTCAGAATCTTACTTCGACTTGTCACAAGTGATTTTGAATATCATAACGCGTAGAACAAACAAGACTTCATTAAGTAATTACATTAGTATGAAGTTAGAATGCATGTAGTTGTTATTGGATATTTGATATAGCCTTCGTAAGCTGATTGTCTCTTGTCGGGCACCTAGCACCTGTCGCCTAGCAAGTGCTTAATTTATGCCGCATTGTTGCTTCCAAATTGGATTTCTTGTTACAACTCCATACACACGGGAATACCGCATATGTAAAGGTAACTGTTCATACTTGTCTTACAGTGTAGCTGATGGTTGGATGTCTTAGTAAATGATGTCTTTTCCTCACTCAAATTTCCAAAAGTGGCTGAGGAATTCCTAATCCCTTAGCTCTGGCTACCCCTTCTAGGGATTTATAGCCGTGAGTAAATGTATGTATGTATGTATGTTCTGGGTGTCCAGCCACAATGACCAACAATTACTTCAAAAATCGTGTAAATTATACAGACAGAAGCCTCTTCTGCCCGCGGTTATCGTAATAGACGACATAGGGTATTGGGGCGTTTAAACTGATAGTTTTGTGTGTGAAGTGAGTATTGAATAATTTCTAATTCTGAATCTCTGGTTACCCCTATTAGATATTTGTAACCGCGAGCATATGTAAATATAGCACTCACTCCACCATTCCGTCTCTTACCGTTAACCGACACGTGAAATACATAGTAAACCCAGAAATTCGAAATGCATAGAAACACATCTAATGTTTGCTTACTATTACCCGGCTCCCAGAAACGTCAACATTGATTAAACAGGGGCTGAGTGAGCCATATGTCTTGAATTACGGGAATCACGAGTTCACGAGATAGATTGCCTCAATACCCTTGTTTGAGACATAGCGACTTGGGAACAAATAGCTCATTATCATTATGCGAATCAGATGTCATTGTAGTGTATTAATTGTGCGGAATTGTAAAGCCACGTAACTGCTTTTGGTGTTCATTGGCGGAGGAGTAAAACTATTTTTCTGAGTGGTTTGGTCTGGATTATGTAGTTTGTTGGTGGTATTTTTTCATTTGTAGTATGCTTATTAAAATAATGACTGACTATGACTATTGATTACGATCAATATCTCTGCCTACTCAAATGGGAACTAATGGCGTGAGTATATGAATGAATGTATAACTAAACGTGCCTAATTTAAATAAAATTATTTGTGAAATATATAATACGTGATGTATTTTATTTTATATTTTATAAACACGCATTTTAACCTATTGAGTCTGAATCCGAAAAAGCCACTTTCAGGAGTTGGGAGTGATAAAATATTGTGAAGTAAAGGATGGTTAGTGAGGTGTCTGCTTCACACAAGACATATATCGATAAAGCAATTAGCAAATACAGACATCCTTTTGCTGTAAATAAAGGTCATTTCCACTAATTCGTGAATAGTTCACAAATAATGAACACGTCTATGATCTCGCTTCCAGGAATGATATGCTTTGATATGAAGTCATGAAAGCAATACAATTTGCGAGTCTGTCAACTCAAGCACATGTTGCAATCTCCTGACACTAATTATGTGGCTGATGAAAATTTAGTTCATTCCAGCGGCTTAATTTGTAACCGGTTCTGACGTAATTCATTTTAACCACCCTCGGCTGTTGATGACTCACTATTAGGAGATTGATAGGTTCAGATTGCTCGATTAAAATGTTTAATAATGGCCGGCTATCGGTGGCGCGGATGTTGTTTCTTTTGCAATTCTATTATTTACGTATGTGCGCATTTAAAAGTAAATTTTAAATTATGTTAAGATAAAATTATTTCATCAATGATATAATTATATCAATTATTATGTACGTTTCATGTGCATTTATAAGGATTTGAATTGACTATAGCCAAATCACCCTATACAGGGTAGGCTCGAGCCACTTGGTGGGGACATATATGGGCTGTGGGATATATATAAAAAAATAATATGTGGCTTAAAATCCATTTTTACCATGACACTCATCACTGCATATTTATTTTAATATACACATATTACATTACGAACGCAAAAACCTTACTGCCTTCGATATTTGCATTCATTATTGTACCATAGTGTTCATACTATATCATCAAAACTTGTTACATATAAAGTTTCTTAGGAATAATTAAAGTTAGTCTAGGTTTGATGCACGACCTGTGAAGTTCTTAGTTTCATCGCAGTCATTTATATTCAGAGACCAGAAGTTCATTATTTATTTGAGCAAGTCGGAAAGCGTTACCGCCAGGTTGGAGAACAAGGCGCCAGGTCATTAGTGGCTGCGGAAGTATAGAAATTGAACGCCAGAACTTCTTCAATGTTTCACATCACGTCTGCTCAGATCAACTGCGGTAGAATATAAAATCCTGAGCAAATGCTATTCAAGGAAAAAGCGCACTATGCAGTATTGGTTTCATAGATCCTTTTCATATTTGCGGTTTCACGGCGAACGAAAATCAAGAGAAGTTATTACCATCCGAAGTTTACTGCGTACTTCCGCTTAATATCTAAGAATCTTAAGTTTATTATGTAGAGTCTCAATGTAATTTAATGTTTTTTGACATGAATTCCTCATGTGGGGATTATTACTCATAAATAAAAGATGTTATTAAAGGAAAGAAAAATTTCTTTTTTTTTCTGACCCCGCCAGTGTCGAAATTTTTCTTTCCTTTAATAACATCTTTTATTTAGAGTCTCAATGGCCTGATTCTTCGCAGGAAACCAGATATTGAGTAATACTCGGAAATGATAACTAGCTAATTTTGAATAACTTTATGAATAATCAATCAATATTCATCCAATCCAATGGATATTCATAAGTAACAGTATCAGAAGAAAATAAACAAATTCACTTCGTATTCATGTCACAACTTACATTATTTAATAAAATGTGTTTAATTCTCCTTCCTCAATAGCAGAACGCAAACAACAAAAGTTAATTCAACTCATACTTAGCAAGAATCTCTGCAAAATAATACAGTCAACGTCAAAGCCCACGTAGGAGTGAGCAAAGTTGTGGGAGCATTGCAACACACTAACTTAGTTGCACAGACACAGTACCACAACATCTGGCATTGTTACCTGGCCCGTTCATGCATTGTACTTTTGTAATTATAAACTTGCAACACTGAATAGCATTTATCCCACCTGTCATTTGTTTCAATGCTCAATGACAATATTTAGAGACTTATACCATTGAGCAATACGTGACATTGGCTGAAATTACCGCGTGAAATTAAAGGCCAGTTATCCATTATTAACTCGTAATCTCGGTAATTCAATACGTAATACTTCGGCTAATTAATCAACTAATATCACTATTGTTGACACAAGATTATTTACTAGAAATTCGATTTGTCGTTGACACATTTTTAGGGTATTTTTGAAAGCGACTTACAAACATTGAATGTATGCCAAATTTTGGTGGTATTTATGTGCCTATGTAATTTCATGTAGATACACAGTCAACGTATTATTATACATATATTTTGATGTACATAGCCACGCTTTAACATTTCTGAGGCTTAAAAAAGCAAATTTTAATAATCTAAAATAACATTTAGATACTTAGGTAAGGTAGGTACTAGTTATGATTTGAAATAAATATTGACTTACCGGTTGGACACGTAAAGAGCGAACCCTGTAAAAAAAAAATGATTCTGTTAGTTGGTTTCATTATCAAGTACAAGAAATAAATGGCAGTAATTTATACAGTTTCTGCCATAAAAACTTTGGACAAGTGATGTTTCCCTCCCGACGCGACGGCTGCGAAAATTAACTTGTGCAAGAAACTTTCTTCAAGTCACTTCAAATAGGTTTCATTCAAACAAACTAAACTAGTTAACACGTCATCATATTACGTAACTTGAACGTAAGTTTACTATAATACCAATTTATTTCACTAAAAGTACATACAGCTGATCTTTAATATTTATATAGGAATTTATTTTAGTCTACTCTATAGAGTTTCTAGAGATTATCAATAAGAAGCCTGAATTTTTGGCCAACATGAGCAATCTGCCCTGGATACGTACGGGGCACATAGCATGAAAGCCTTTAATTATACTTAAACGCAACATTCACGCCCCAAACCACCTTAAGGGTGGCAGAGGTACTGTGTTGTGTACTGCGTGTACTTTCGACACCTGGTGTTCAGAGTAACCATGCTTTACTAGGACACTGCAATCACGTGATAGGCAGCAGGCCTATCACCGTTTGTAAGAATATATTGTCACATCAGATTATGAAGTTCAACTCATTCATATGGGTTACCTCACGATGTTTTCCCTCACCGTTAACCACCTTGATGAATTAGCTACACTGAAGCCCCGTATATAGATATCAGGATTCAGTAATTAAGAATGAAAAAATAGGATTACATATACTACATATACTCACGGCTGTAAATCCCTAATAGGGGTAGCCAGAGCTAAGGAATCAGAAATTCCTCAGCCACTTTTGGAAGTTGAGTGGGGAAAAGATGGTAAAATAAAGGTTGTTGGTGATGGGTCTCCAACCGCACCGCGCAAAAATCCCTTAAAAGCCCCAATACCGTTAGTCGCCTCTTACGTACACCCACCGGAAGAAATGGGGTAGTGCTATTCTAAGCCGACACTACACAGTAATTACTGAATTAGAATTAGGTTATAGAACTACTCACTCCACTTAACTATCAAGCACTAATCATATGGAATATTTTTAGTGTAAGACTCAGTAGATATTTTTATGTATTGCTAAAAGTATATTCATAACCATTTCTATAAATCAGCAGATTAAACCCTACAGAATACTCACTTAATCTCTTATTAACAAAAGGAAAATATCTGTTCCCTTGTAATCTCAGCCACATTTTAGGAAATAATTGGTTAGAATAATTGCTTAGAATAGCACTACCCCATTTCTTCCGGTGGGTGTACGTAAGAGGCGACTAACGGTATTGGGGGCTTTTAAGGGATTTTTGGGCGATGCGGTTGGAGACCCATCACCAACAACCTTTATTTTACCATCTTTTCCCCACACAAGTTTCCAAAAGTGGCTGGGAAATTTCTTATTCCTTGGCTCTGGCTACCCCTTCTAGGGATTTATAGCCGTGAGTATATGTATGTATGTATGTAATTGGTTCAGTATCGAATATTTAGCCGATCGTAGACAGAACTAAATAAAAAACCAGAGTAAAAGTAAAAGAGCTTCAGTATATATAGACTTGTCTACAAACATCTTAATTACTATTAATTGAGACAAAGTAAACAAATAAAGACGATGAACGATTTCCTTAATTAAATCTTAAGTTTGATGTTCTGGAATTGAGGTTACAGATATTTAGAAGGACGTGGTGGTATTTTCCGACTAAAAGCGAATTCGTGTCAGAGTTTATTTTCAATTTAATAAGAGAGCGATAAAACGGTCTAACCATTTGGCTTATTTCTTCCGAAATAATAAGGAAGTATTACAATTACTTTGTGAATGATTGAATTACTTCAATTTGGAAGCTGAGAGATAAAGATGACTGATGAGAGAGAGAGAATACTTGTATTTTAGTAAATGCTTTCTGACACTGGGTCACAATTGTTGAAGCAAGATTATGATCTGATATATTATTATACTTTTAGCGATTATACCAAAAAGAGTACCAAATATTTAGGTTTAATAATTTTTGACCCAAATTTGAGGAATGTTACGAGGTTTTCTAAAGAATCGTTGGTGAGTTGGTAAGTAGTTTCCAAGCGCAGTTCTTATGCAGATACAGTCACCTTGTATGACAGCCACGAGAAAAGCTGGGATGGCGGTTTACTAATCCTACTATTCTCGATTATACATGAACACTTCTGTTATTAGCAATGTAACTGTTGGCAAAATAATAACTTAACTCTATCCATAAACTGTAAGTTTATGAAAAAAAATACACTTTAATTTCTGCTATTATATTTGCGTTATAAAATCAGCTTATTCATATTTTCCGTCCGCCCCGGCTTAAAATAGACACATTCCTTTTTTGTTGTTCAGAAATGGTAACCTGTCAAGTAACAATAAAACGTGGTCTATTTAAATACATGAATGAGGCATGGCATGCTACATTTTTAAACGAAACGTATTATCCGAGGTCGGCAGTCGCGACCAAATATAAAGTTGATTGGTTCACCGAAGGGAAAGTGACGACGAGGACATTGGACTAGTCCGTGACATTAGATCAGAAAACATGCTGTTTATAAATGTTCCTTGACCTTACTATTTAAGGCAGTAGGTTTGAGTGCAAGTCAATATACTCGGGTCACTTGAAGTAAGAACCACATTTTGACGATATTTATTATTACATACATACATATACTCACGGCTATAAATCCCTAGAAGGGGTAGCCAGAGCTAATGAATTAGAAATTCCTCAGCCACTTTTGGTTAGTTGAGTGGGGAAAGGATGGTAAAGTAAAGGTTGTTGGTGATGGGTCTCCAACCGCATCGCCCGAAAATCCCTTAAAAGCCCCAATACCGTTAGTCGCCTCTTACGTACACCCATCGGTAGAAACGGGGTAGTGCTATTCTAAGCCGACACTACACGGCACGGATATTAATTATTGTTAATGTATACGTGGGTATTGGAGAACCTTTGAGACTATTATGGATTATGTTTATTTTGTTTTATTAGGGACATCAACAGTACATAAACATATAAGTTACAATTAGATAAACACAAAGAAAAAGCCAATAACAGACATCCACAGAAGATACAAAAAACAGTATACGGGCGGTAATGCTGTATTTTGTAATTGTAAAAAAGTGATCGTTGAATCAACGGCATATTGACTTATTTAAAGTAAATCATAAAAAAGTTATCATACAAATCAATATTTATTTAAAATCAATATAATTTGAACTGAATTAATATTTGCGAAAATGTATATTTTACAAAATGTTTAAACATAGAAACTCAAATAAAAGTCAAAAGACTTGACAAAGGCAATGTTTTGCTACCGCCATATGGAAATAGATAACGTAACAATAAAATATATTAACTTAAGAATAAACACTCATACAATAATTACAAATAATAACTTTATTTAACCCACGCAATGGCTGTGTTCGGTATTATTCTAAGCCGGCAATGTACAGCCAAGCTATTTGATACGTCTATAACTCAATAAGGCTCTCAGGTATAAATGTATCGTTGAAGATTAAGATATTATACAGTTGCAAAGTAAATAGCACAGGGAAAGTGCAAACTAGCGGATAATAGGCAGGAAACTCTAAGATAATATTGGTCTTTCTAATGTCTGTTGAACTATTTGCTTACTTATAGTCACGGGTGGAGTCCCTGAAACGGGTAGCCAGAGCTGTAGAATTAAATATTCCTCGGGCACTTTTGGAAGTTCAAGAGAAATGTCGGCTTAGATTAATACTATTCCAATACATCCGTAGGGGGCGTATGATATTTCTTGATTTATAATTAGTAGTATAGTGTGTGATATAGCTGGAAACACAAAACTAAAACTCTTTTACTTTACTTTATTTGATCCTTTCAGCTTCCAAGGCATTTTGATTCCTAAACTTTAAGTATCCCTTTTTGGAACTTGGTAGAAGAATAGGTAGGTGTACATTTTAACTGTCATACTCATTAAACGCTGTATAGTGTCGGCTTAAAATAGCACTACCCCATTTCTTCCGGTGGGTGTACGTAAGAGGCGACTAACGGTATTGGGGCTTTTTAAGGGATTTTTGGGCGATGCGGTTGGAGACCCATCACCAAAAACCTTTATTTCACCATCTTTTCCCCACTAAACTTTCCAAAAGTGGCTGAAGAATTTTTAATTCCTTAGCTCTGGTTACCTCTTATAGGGATTTATAGCCGTGAGTATATGCATGTATGTATGTATTACCATAAATCAAAAGTGAGACGTAATTTTATTTGTTCGTTTCTGTCAACAAAAACTTTCAAATAAATATTATATGTGTATGTGTGTTAAGAGGTGTTAAACGTATATGTTAAAGGTTAAATGAAACGAGTTACCTGTCTATAGTAAGAGAAATAATAGAGTATTTTCTTAGAAATTGCTAACAAGATGTAGAATTTACTCGTTTCGCAGCCAGCCTTTTGGGAACCCTTCCCCCCAGCGGCAGTGATTTTGAAAATATTTTTTATATTGTTTAATTATTATTTCTATCTTTTGTATATATATTTAAAACTCATAGATTAACGTTATTCTGTACAAATTTAAAACTTAGTATTATATTAAAATTAATTTACTCGTAATAGTCTCGAAGGATTGGCAGAGGTACTATTCCTTACGAACATGAAAAGCTTAGCTTAGTATAATTCTACCATAGCGTGTCCTAACAATGTATTTCATGACGATTCAAATCAAAAAGTGGAGAATCAATCTGATGATTTTGATAAGACACACAGTTACTAGATGGATTTAGGAGTCGAAGACATACATACATACATGCATATACTCACGCCATTATTTCTCATTGGGGTAGGCAGAGACTATCGATCGTCACTTCGTACGATCCTGGCAAACCTCTCTAGCATCATTTTCATCCATCAATCTTTTCATTCATGTTCTTTTATTCTTCATACTCCATACTTATGAGTCGAAGACATGCCTTATTTGAACATATGGATTTAATAAGATGCTCATCAAGTAGTCATATACATGATATCTCACTATAACTCGCAATCGTAAGTAAAGAAAGGGTTATTTATCCCATTCCAAAATAACACACTAAATCAATTGTGTATGATTGTTAACGAACTTTGTCTTTATAAAATGATTTCTATTGATATCGACTATGGGATGAAATTGCTACAACAACACCACAACCAATATTTCACTCGGATTATTGCGAAATTATTGCCATACAAGAAATAATAGGTTTGTTTACCATACAATGAGATGTAACTTAACGCAAATATGATTGAACGAAAGACAAGTCAGCTAGGCGTGGTTGGTTGGTAAACCTGCGATTGCATTATCCAAGTTTTGTATTTTTGTAGTATACAGAATCCTACTATAATATTCTACTAGTTGTAATATCAGTGTACCTGCCCCCGTAGCATGAGGCGTGTGAGAACGAGTATGTCATGTGAAAAGTGAGAAGGTGACAGATATTGTCTGAATAATCTGTCAGTTTCTCACTTCTCCTGTGACATAATCTCTCTCACACGCCTCATGCTACCTATATAGATGTAGTTATAGTCTGACCAAGAAATAAGGCAGTTTGGGCAACAGAGTAAGTTTTTGTTGTTATAGGAAATTAATTGGCAAACCATTACTGGCACGTAAAGAAAACATTTTATAATATTTTGTCCTACTTAGAATTATAAGTGACGAAAAAGTTCATGAAATAAATAAGATTTATATCATTAGTTGTAATTAAAAATTATAATAAATCTGCCAATAAATTGATTTTCATAACTGCATTCATTTTTGTAACAAGAAGTTATGAACGAGAATTGTTGTCCCTATTGTATTATATATACATACATACATACATATACTCACTGCTATATTTCCCTAGAAGGGGTAGCCAGAGCTAAGGAATTATAAATTCCTCAGCCACTTTTGGAAGTTGAGTGGGGAAAGGATGGTAAAAATAAAGGTTTTTGGTGATGGGTCTCCAACCGCATCGCCCAAAAATCCAATAAAAAGCCCCAATACCCTCTTACGACACCCGTGGGTAGAAAGGGGTAGCGACATTCTAAGCCGACACTACACGGCATATATATACAAGAAATTAATTTCCATTAGGATAAGCAGAGAGTATTAATCAACAGTTTGTGCAATTCTGGTGAACATTTCTAGCCTGATTTACATAAAGCAATCGTTTCATCTATTTATTCGGCTCATTTTAATCGCCCAAAAGAGCTTTTTTGCTAGAGATGATAAAAATGTTCTAGCAATTTTATGCTACAATCTCATCAATCTCACCAAAAATTTAATCAAGGTCCTATCGCGTGGGTGGTAATAGTAAGCTCTGAGCTCCAGCTGACTAGACAAATTGATGTTCACGCAAATTAAATCTAATTCGGGCATCGAATCCAGATAGTGGTAAAACTAAAATAGAATACTGAAAAAAGTTTCTTTGACACACACACAGACTATATAGAATCACAATTTTCTTGGATCGAATCTCTTAAAATATATATATGTTTACCTATTTATAAAATTTTAACTGTTGTCTGACTTTAAAGGTAAGATATTGAAGCCAAGTAATCAGTTAAATAAAATATCACACTAACATATATCTAAATACAGTCATTACAAATGAGGGGTTGATAGATCTACTTTGTTTTTATCATTTTTAGCCGACTTCAAAAAAGGAGTGTTCTCAATTCTTTTTTTTCTTTTATGTTTTACATACTACATACGAGTATACTCACGGCTATAAATCCCTAGGACAACCCCTATAGCCAATATATATTTTCGGAATAAGAAATTCCACTTTTGGAAGGTGAGTGGGGAAAAGATTATTCAGTAAATGTCTTAGTCATGAGTGAGCCGTGAAAAAGCCCCATACTCTTAGTCGCCTCTTACGAACACCCATGGGAAATGGGGTAGTGCTATTCTAAGCCATCACTACACATCTACAACATTTCAATCAATATTAAAGTAATAATATATAGATACTTACATCTGCTTTGGTGATTGTGACCGTTAATAACAGTGCCGTGACACCGAGTGCCACCGAACACCTTATTAACATTGTTAATCTGAAAAAAAAATAAAACAAACTTATTAAAACCAGTTACTATATATGCCAGTATATAAACTAGGATAAAATATAAAAATCATATTCTTATATTATGTATATTTAGAACATGGTTTGTTTATACTGATAGTAGAATCCATATTTATTACATATTTCCGTTTGATTATGATGCGGAAATCGAACCCATGACATGATAAAATAAAAGTTTTACCTTAAATACCTATAGAAAATGATATAGGTATAACGGTTAGAGACCTAATATTTGAATTTACATATACATTTTTGTCTCCTTCCAAATATTATCGAAAATTATATAGGCCGAAATTCTAATCCTTTTCTTGATTTTAGCCGTGCATGTATAGAACAAAATTTTATTGGGACTAGTATTTGCTGTCAATTTGAAAGCAAAACGAAATCGCAACCTCAATTCTATAAGACGCATTAACATTTAGTTGGCAATATTGTTCAACAGTATGTTTGACTATAAATTAACATTGTGTAATAATTATATCTTTCATTACTTTAAAACCGCGTGGGAACCACACCGAGTTTAGTAATTGCATAATATCCGTGAGTTCATCAGTCGATGCGGGCTTAGTATAAAATACATCATCAAAATTAATGTATCTGCTTCGATATGTGATGTCATCGCATCCGTATTTGTTGTACGGAAACAATAGGTCGAACAACAAATTATAGTCATCACTTTAGACATTAGATAATCACCACCAATGTATACTATGTAACTTGCAAACATTGTTAGTGGTATTGATTGATGAAAGACGTCTTGGAATGCAGAATGAAGAGAAAAGTGACAAATAGATGTGGCAGTTTGCAACCTGTCACAGACATTGAGAGCTAAAAGTGGAATACAATGAGAGGTTTTCTTTTTGAGAAATAAAAAAACAACATAGTTTCCTAGAGCTCTGTAGATGGCGTTGATGTAACTACGTTACTTACTTAATTTTTTTCTTCGTAGCCTCAATCGTGTTGCCACAATAATTTCGCCAATGTCAACTTTAAAAACATGTGTCACATCACCATAGATTAACTTTTTGGCGAGTAAAAACAACAAAAAGAATGTGAAATATAAATACCGTCTTTGTTTATTTACTTTTAAGCTATCTTGGCTCAAACTAATATTTATTTAGACTTTCAAATCAGAACGTTTTTATGTACGTTCCGTTTTACGATATCATTACATCCAAGTGTGAAAAACGGTGTGACGTTCCGTTCCTACCAGTAACATAGCAAGTCTGGCGCCATCTATCCTGAGAACAGGGAAGAAGAAAAAAAGGAAAATAGGAAAACCCCTCATTGGACGATTGCTACGTTCTGACTACTCTTATAATCTGGAAAAGATGTCTTCGACAATATCTCTGTGACTCTGTGAAGTAAAGAAATGTTCGTATCTGGGTTTTCTTCCACAGTGCTAGCTTATCACATAACATAAACCACGGCTCCGTCCGTAAATTGACGCTCTAAATAATAGGTAGGGTAATGCTATTAAAAAGGCGCAGCATATTAGTATACGGTCTTATGATTGACTTATAAGTTTTTTCTTAATATTAACTCTTTCTTGCACTTTTGTCAATATATGAAACCAGATGCACGACCGAAAAGTAATTCCGAACGAAACCTTCTAACAACAACCCAGCCTCATCTAAAACTACATAATAAATCTCCAACACACACACCTCGTTCTTTATGCAAAACACGAACAAAGTGATTCTATTCACGGAACTAATCAAGATCACGTAACCTTTAATAAACACGGGTATTGATAGAGGGCGGGGTAAAAGATCACCATAGGCGGAGAAAAGACAGGGATGATAGATGGAGTGAATTCGGAACGGCCCGGGATACAAAGAAGAGGTCAATTTACGGAATTGAATAGGTCTACCGTTTGTAAATTTGGTTTTTGTGACAAATGGGATAGCGGAGGCTGCCCGCTCAAATATATTTAATGAGGCCCGGCTGCTCCCTTATTCTATATAACGACCCTGTGATTTGTATGTAAACAGGATGAAAGGGGCTTGCTCTTTTTAGTTCCGTAGTTCTGTTTGCAAGTTTATTTAAGTGTGAGCCTGTGAAGTTTATATGAATGATAATTTAAAAAACCTAGTAGTTTTATATACGTCGTGTCTTCTAGTATCGGTTTATATAATACTACCTTGTTTCTTCCTGTGAGTAGTTCTTATGAGCCGTACAAATTGACCTTTTATTGCATACGTCGGTTTTAATGCACAATCGGTTTTTTCATTTATTTCCCATTTCCTTTGAAACAACTTAAAATCATTGATAACATAATTCAAATTATTAGCTTCGCGGGATCATATTCGTGTGTATGTGTTTCATTTCATCATTTGCTGTGTAGTGTCGGCTTAGAATAGCAGTACCCCATTTCTTCCGGTGGGTGTACGTAAGAGGCGACTAACGGTATTGGGGATTGGATTTTTGGGCGATGCGGTTGGAGACCCATCTCCAACAACCTTTATTATACCATCTTTTCCCCACTCAACTTTTCAGACGTGGCTGAGGAATTTCGAGTTCCTTAGCTCTGGCTACCCCTTATAGGGATTTATAGCCGTGAGTATATGTATGTATGTATGTGTTTCATTAATCAAAAGATAATGAAAATAGAGCAGGTGTAGTTAGCGAAACCACTTTCTAATAGTCTTATTTACCATTTCTAATAGTTACATCTCCGCCATTAGCTCATACTTTTATTGCCTTTAGTTTTACTCTACAGTTGTATTTAACCAGCACTGAATAATTTGATAATAGTGTTTTTAAGTTATTTATTACTATTTAAATGATGAAAGTTTGGCTACAGGTTGGTCATTACTACTTTCTAAAAGTGAGGGTATGAAGGTAATTCCAATTACAGGACTTTTCAGTTTCAAGTCTAGACGTTGACCAGGATCGTACAAAAAGGTGATCGATAGTCTTGATTGCTTGATTATATGCATGAGTTAAGAAATGTAATTTGATTTGATCTGTCGAGTTGTGTAAAATGACTGCCTAGGGAAACACGTACGAACACGATAGGTCCTAGGCTTCTCAAAAAAATATTATTTCAAATCATGTTAGAAATAATTTGAAAGCCCGGATAGCTAACTAACTTAGGGTTGGGTAGGTTACAAGGTCAGTGGTTCCATCTTGCTAAGGAAAACATCGAAATGGTTAATGTAAAATCTTATATTTATCATTTATATTATATTACTTTATCTTGAACATCATTGTTGATTTATGTGTTAAGTATATTGTTGATCTGTGCTTTGAGAAACCATTCTGTGACTACTAATAATCAGATAATACTTGTTCCTTACAGTAATGAGAAAGCCTTTTAGTTAGCAATACATTGAAAATAATATACATAGTTATTCAATAAACGTCAACAACTAGCAAATTTCACAATTCTCTACATTATTTATAGTTTTATGTTGCAAACTCATTTAACCATGGATAAAAATATTCAGTGGCGCGAAGTTAATGCTTTGAATTGAAAAAAATGACCTTTTCATAACCTGCGGTTCTTTTGTGTTTAAAAATGTTATAGCACGAAATATGTTTCACCATTTTGCTTAGTTTAGGCAGTAAGCTATGTCTTTACATTAGTTAAGTCTGGCGACTGTTGAGATTTGAATCTCGTTGTTCGTTCTATATACATTTTTTTTTTCAAAAAACATATATCGCATTTATAAAATTAATATGAATGATACCTAAATTAAGGATTGATTTACAAATAATGTGCAGCAAACATTTTTACAATCAAACGTGCAGTCGCAAGGTAGATGTCTCGAGAAACATGCAACATTATCTGTTTTAGTCATTCGGACATACTAGACGTTGTAATCTACCAATATAATAGATATTAGCATTTATGTAAATAATCTAATCTACTACTACTTTTCATACAATAGGCTATTTGACTGTAATAAAAATCTACATTTCTTTAATTTCATTACTCTTAATATTTCTTTTTTGGAGCAATATGTAATAATGCGAGATAAAAATATTGCGTTATTCCACTAAATTCCTTATTCTAAAATAAGTTATTTTGATGCAACTGTCACGTGACTAAAAACGACGTGATTGGCTATTTCTATAATGACGTAGATCGAGCATAAACAGACTGTGTTCCGCTTCGCTCATTGGTGTTTAATGCGGAATTGACGTCATTTGTGCTACAGCCGCCATATTACTTAAAGTCGCGTTTTTGCGGCACATTTGAATATTGCATTTTCTTATTCGATTTTTTAATAAAATAGCTAAAATGAAGACAAAAAATAGTATATTTCATTACTAGTACGGAATGGCTGTCATTGCAAAGAGTTCCGACAAATGTCTACCCGAGCCGAAGGCGAGGGTTGACAGTCGGAACGAGTTGCAATGACGGTTCCGTACGTGTACTGAACGACTATTTTTAATACAGTTGCGAAAAAATTAAGCAATTTAACAAAACAACTAAACTCCCAAAGATTATTTCTGGAAAATGGCGACATTTTTTCTTCACTTATTGTGGTAGGCAAAGGAAACTATGCCCATACAGCCAAGTCTTATGTATAATTTTTTTGTTGATATGAAATGAAAATGAAATTTAATGAGTTATAATGTAATGAAACCTAACCTCACTAATTCTATCAAATCATTAAATCAGATATCGAAACAAATTAGTCGATTTTGCCTATTATTTTGTTGTTGTTGATTCATGTTAATACGACCTATGCCACGTATTAACATGAATCATAAAAACTTCTTTGATTTTTTTAGTAAAATCTTTATGGTTGGTTTTTCTTTAAAATAGACATTATTTTGACAGTTGGGAAAGAAAACGCACTAGTGCGGGAAAGGTAAAGAAAAAGCACGAGTGTGTAATAGCCCACTTCCCGAACGCTATACGTCCCTGTAATACGCCACTTTTTGAGCAATTGTATTAAAAATATATTTTTTGAGCTCCTTATAAACAAATTAACTCCGTAAGATAATAACCTATTAAAAAGAAGCCGAATAAAAGGAACAAAAGTTACGGTTATCACCGCATTACACAACTACATGAGAGCAGTGTGAATCTCGCTCAGCTTACTTAATCAGCCTGTCTGCTAGTTTAATCTCGGGTTAAACATAACCGCGGGTATAGGTTAACCTGTACAATAGGCACAATGAGTTTCCCAGACAGCTTCGTAACTGCATTCGAGTTCGCACTACGCTCCCGATTCTGATTTAAATAGAGATTAGTCGATTCGCGTCTATTGTTTTTGTTGAATATGACATTCGCGATACGATTAATCGATTTGGCCAATACGGGTAAGCTTTGTTCTATAGACTTTGTAATTTAGGTCGCTCACCTGCTTTCGTGATTATAAACGATTCGATTAATGATTAATGAAGTTCGATTGGATGATTCAAGTTCGGATTGTGTGTTCAATTAGCGTATGTGCTTATTGGTGCGTTCGCAGATCCGAGTTTATCAATGTTTTTACTTGGCAAATAAAACGAACGGGAATTATTAATTACATTATTAAAATATGCCGATGTAGGGCATGAAAATTTATATAATTAATTAACTTACGCCACGCTTAACATGCTTTACATAACACGCGGCATGATACCAAAAAGGGGTAGCCAGAACTTTGGAATTTTCAATATGGTGATCTGAAGAGACTGTGAGGTTTTTTAACCAAATAATTCGTTTTGATGCTACGACATCTTAGATTAAATAGCAATTGTCGTCTGACACTACCTGTCTACGAGCAAATCTTTGATCTTGAAGATAATATTAAGTTTATTAAGAAGCTCGCCTATTATATAAGTTTGTATCATTTATCCAACATTTAATTTAGGATTTGACTTGATTCTAGCTAATTTCTTGATGAAATGAACAGGTTCTTTTTATAAAAACCATTAAATGCATATAATCACTAAGATCGTTACAAAAACTTGCGTCAGCGTCGATTAAGCGGCTACAGACGCATTTTAAATGTTAGTCATCAATATTATATGAAAATTACGATCATTTATGTCGCAGGAGATTGTTATCTTTTTTATCTTGGCCAAATGATATTCTAAAAATACACAGAAATTTCTCTAGAGTGGTGTTAATATGACACTGTACTATCATGCAATTCACAATATGTTTAGTATATAACTTCTTACTTACATAAACATAAACGTTCACGCCGAATATCCCCGAAGGGGTTGGCAGAGGTACTAATACTTCTGAACATCACGTGACTTTGTCACCTGGTGTTCAGAGTACCCACGTTTTGCATGGACAGTGTACTCACGTGATAGGGGGCAGGCCTATCGCCGTTTTGCACGAATACACTGTCACATGACTAAGTACAACTCAGCCATGTGGGTTTCCTCACGATGTTTTCCCTCACCGTTAACAACCATGATAAATTAACCACACATATGTCTTTCGAAAAGACAAATTGGTGTAGGCCCGACCCAGGATTTGAACACTAGTCGTTTGCACGATAACCGAGTGTTGTATCCACTGGGCTATCACGGTTGCTTACTTATACCACATATTACCAATAATTTAAGAGTATAATTAATTAACATTAAAATACGGACGACGTGATACCTCAATGGGTATAACACCGGTTATCGTGCAAACGACTAGTGTTTAAATCCCGGGTCGGGCCTACACCACTTTGTCTTTTTCTGAAGACATAAGTGTGGTTAATTTATCGCGGTTGTTAACGGTGAGGAAAAACATCGTGAGGAAACCCACATGGCTGAGTTGTACTTAGTCATGTGACAGTGTATTCGTACAAAACGGCGATAGGCCTACCCCCTATCACGTGAGTACACTGTCCATGCAAAACGTGGGTACTCTGAACACCAGGTGACAAAGTCACGTGATGTTCAGAAGTATTAGCACCTCTGCCAACCCATTCGGGGATATTCGGCGTGAACGTTTAGGTTATGTTATACAGACACCTTACAGACTCCGATTTTAGATAATCATTCATAATTATTGTGTAACTTTCGTTTGCCGGTTGTCACTGCTTTAATTAATTGTGTAAATAATGCTAAATTTTAACAAATATCTAGATCTTTCTAATACCCATGTTTATTTTCATTTTATAGTATTTGTTTGGTTTTATTGTAGTACAGCAACCGAATTATCGTATATGGGCCCTTTTTCATTCTTTTCATAATCCCAAAGAAGGTGCAAAAAGTTCGGAGCGCATTATATTAATTGATTAAAACTTAAAACAGTGTAAAAACACAACAATTGTCTATGTCAAGTCTTCAAGTAAGACAATAAAGGCAACGCTTAGTTTTCCTCATAGCCCGTTATGGAGTTAAAAACGGTCTATAACATTAATTGTCTATTGTCGGAATGGGAAAAAATATGACCTAGTTTATTTGTTCATATTTTAAATAATTTACGAAATTTCATCTCACGCTCTTAATTTAGTGCCCTGAGCAATGTTTAAACAATGAGTTAGATGACTTATTATGAGGTACGATAACGCTGCTGGAGTTATATAGCAATATATTGCTAATAATAAACTTATAATAATAATTAATAGCCTTGTAGTGCCGGCTTAGAATGTCACTACCCCTTTCTTCCTACAAGTGTGTCGTACTGACGGTATGGGGCTTTTTTATGTGGTTTTTGGGTGATGTCGTTGGACACCCATCATCAACGATACTTTATTTCTACCATCTTGTACCCTATCAACTTTCAAATGTGGCTGAGGAGTTTCTAGCTTTGAAGCTCTAGTTACCCCTTTTTGGGATTTTTGCCCGTGATTTTTAATGTATATTCACTGCGAAAGAAAAAAAACAAAAAAATTTTTGCTCTCTAATCAGCACCTGGCTGTGCAGATAGATTATATAAAATGTTGTATAATAGTTGTGATGGGATCCATCAACTGTGAAAATAGCGGTAACAACCGTGAAAACAAATTTGTAAAATAAATAAAGGTTGGTCACAATCTCTGCGGCAGTCTTAATTCATTTTTTCATTTTGGTTTAATTTTACTTTATAATTAAGTATAAAAACGTATATTGTTATTCGTATATAAATTGATCACAACAATTGAACAACACCCTGACTGAAGTCAAAAATAGAGATTTCAACTTTTTTTTTATGAAGAACCGAGCCTATATTAAGATGATCCAATCAAAACGGCAAAATATAGATAGAACTTGTATGGATACATGCAGAACGAGCAGTTATTGGAATTCAGCTACAAAACTATAAATAATTAAAAAGGCATAAAAAATTGTGGATGTGAACGACAACGGACATTTGTTAGAATCAAACCTAATTAGACTCTAACAATCGCTAAGATTAAGAAGTTGACGTGAAAAATAGGTCACTAAGGTAACAGAATACAAGTAAAAATGATGATATCATAAATATTTAGATTATTTGAAGACTTTTCTTTGAGAGGTCTTTATTGTTGGAAAACAAAAGACATCAGATCCTCGTTTAATGACGTCATTGTTACTTTATGACCATTTTATAACAAGAAAGGTTGATATTCAGTCCTAAACAGGTTTCGTACACACTTTGAATAAAATAACCATAGGCTTTGTTTAGCCTTAGTTTGGAACGTAACGCGACAACTTTGTATTAATACATATTTGATTTGCATTTATGAATACCGTACCTAAAGACAGTATTCCTTTGTTTTAAGAGAATATGTACTTATTCGATATTGTCCATTGATTTAAGACATAATATTGTTTCCTATGTATTATTTGCCTTATTGTGGTAAAAAGACCAATTTGTATATTTGCATAATAATATAAATTAGCCCTCCTTAGCTTAGAACGATCGATGAAAATTTAAACCTTTCTCAAGACAATTTTTACTATTTCTATTGCGTGAAGATACTTCGTAAATGATAAATTTGTCTATAACGTTTTAAGCCTATAATGCCTAGATAGTGAAAGTCTAAAATACATTGTCACAAAAATAACCTTCAGCGATACTAAACCTAGTGTTATGAATTTTAATGTGATACCGAATATATAAACCAATAAAAATGATCCGTTTCGTCCTTATTGTCATTGGCTCGAATATTGTTATTTAAAATTTTCAATTCGAATTCGAGACGAGACGAGCCGGAAAAACCCGAGAACTCATGACCACCATCAAAAGAAGAAAAGTTGCGTATTTGGGACATGTGCTCCGCCACGATCGATACCAACTGCTTCAAGTGGTCATGATGGGAAAGATTGAAGGGAAACGGAGCGTCGGAAGAAGAAGGGCATCGTGGCTCTCAAACATCAGAAAATGGACCAACATAGCCGGCGTCGAAGACCTGTTTCGCCTAGCCCAAGACCAAAGGGGATACTCGGAGCTGACTGCCAACCTCCAGTAGTGGAGAGGCACTAGAAGAAGAAGAATTCGAATCTAGCTTCAACGAAAAATGAATTTTATTCTTTTCGCATAAGATTCTATTTATGTTTTCTATAACTGTGGTTTGTATCCGTTTCTGTAATATTACAAGTTCTTCAAATGGAATTTTTATTGGCTGGTTACAGATATCGACGCCATTGTGACTAGCCTCAAATACCTCGATATGTTCTAAAATGCTCGCCTATTTCACCGAAATTACTTTGTACATGTTCTATTTACTCAGTTTGTTGTCTCTCAAAATATTTCTCAAGTCAATGTTCTTAACTAAAACGGGTTATTCAAGCGGTTTTCTTTAATCAAGGAATGCTAATTGAATTTGAATTTGAGTGTCTGTCACAACATCTTAATACGTGACTGTTACGTGCATGTATACGATAATTTTAGGATCTTTTCTCGCTGGACACGATACAATATACAAATATTTTCCGTTGTCGTTGTATTTAAAGGCTCATTTCGCAAAAACGGCAATCATTATTATCATAATCAAAGAAGAGTAATAAAAACCGGATAATAGTTTACCAACTGAGTCACATGAATTAATTGCAAGAACGAGAACATAAAGTAATTAATGTTTCAACTCTTTTCAGTTGTTGTGTTGTAAAACTAGTACTTTATCACGATAAATTGAAGCTATACTTTGTGAATTTAGTAGCTAAAAGTTTGTGAAATTGATGTTAAATGAATGAAACTGTCAGGTCGCTGCGAACACCAATTATATGTTTTCCACCCAATTAAATTTTATATCGACGAGAGAGCATTTTCTGTGAAAATATTTTCCTGTTTTGGTCGCAAATCCTGCTTTTACGAGCGTTCATTATTAAATTGACGGTGGTCGGGCGCTGTGTCGTGTCGCTCTGTGATAATGCTTGACGGACAGCGTTGCTGGCTGCCCGCTGCCCTATACTTGGACAGTGGACAGCCTTTGCTTTAAACTTCATTCCGCTTTATTACATTGGTACGTTGCTCTCCATCAAAGTCTAGCTAATGATGTCTTCGTTTTTCAATTAACATGCTATGACCCCATTAGTTTTTCATTGACGTATTAACAGTTGCTAAACTGATGAGTACGTGTTATATTTAGCTGTGCATTGAATTAGCATTGACATACTTCTTCCCTAATTATCCTTTGAGAAGCTTACAATTGGGATTGAAGTTAGAAAACCTTAACTGATGTAATTCAACCCGTGTTAGAAAATGCATGTTATTGCATATTTACTACGGAAACCGTAAAATATAAAAGTAACCGTAATTTGTTACTAGCCTAACCCTAAACTGGTAAGCAGTTTCCGCTAGCTGGTGATCGGTGCCGACGATCTGTATGTTGTCCATTGCCGTTACATTATTGACGAGGATTGCCACAACGGGACCTGACTCAGACTTGTCCTGAATATAAAGCGTTTGTCAAATCAAATCGGTACGTTACAAATATACTGTAAGCCCTACTTTTTAAAACCGTCCGTCGGACCAAAGTACGAGTAATTTGCACATCAGACCTTAATTAATTTTAATCGATTAATCAATCAGCTATTTAAATTGGTAGCAGAAGCATCATTAATTAAAATAACTTTGTATAAATCCAGGCTTTTCAAAATATTTTTTAATAATCGATGGACGAATAATATTTTCAGTGGCTTGTAGTTAATTACGTTTCATTTTGCTCGAAGTTTCATCTCGCCGCATTTCACTAGCGAAATGGAGTCATATTTATATTTAGTAAAATTTATCCTCAAAATATAAATACATATATACTCATGCTCACGGCTACGATTCCCTAGAAGAGGTAGCCAGAGCTAAGGAATTAGTAATTCCTCAGCCACTTTTGAAAATTAAGTGAGTTCAGAGTGAGCCAATCTACTTTGTTGGTGATGGGTCTCCAACCGCATCGCCCAAAAATCCATTAAAAAGCCCCAATATCCTTAGTCGTCTCTTACGTACAACCAAGGAAAGAAACGGGATAGTGCTATTCTAAGCTGACCCGCTTATATTTCCGGAAATAATATATTAACAGATTATTAAGGAGAATTAAGTGTTATAATTGGTAATAAAATCGAAAATGATATTAATTTTACACAGCCAAACGAATTTCCAATAAGAATGTTATAATAAATATACAAAACGATGTTATTTTTATGAAAATAATGACTTCTCATCAATAAAACACTCGTGTATATATGCCGTTTCACTCAAGCCCGAAATACGCTTTAAAATTAAGCTTAAGGGGAAACCGGATAATTATTTACTCACAAACATTCGTGCATACAGCTACTTATTAAAAACCGAAGTAAGAGCTTCAGCAACATTGATTAATATATGCCTTTGAGTAAAGGATCATTTTGAGTTTTCATTTCACAACATTATTAAACAATTTTATTAAAATAACATACCATAACATATACTCACGGCTATAAATCCCTAGAAGGGGTAGCCAGAGCTAAGGAATTAGAAATTCCTCAGCCACTTTTGGAAATATGAGTGGGGAAAAGATGGTAAAAGTAAAGGTTGTTGGTGATGGGTCTCCAACCGCATCGCCCAAAAATCCCTTAAAAGCCCCAATACCGTTAGTCGCCTCTTACGTACACCCATCGGTAGAAACGGGGTAGTGCTATTCTAAGCCGACACTATTCGGCAAGCGTTATTAAAATAACTTTTTTATAACGCTTATTTTATGGACGCGGATTATGATAGCCATGAAGCAAAAGAGACTGGTCAGGATAGTGCGGAAAGACGATCGATAGTCTCTGCCTATCCGAATAAAGATAATGGGTGTGCATAGAAGTAAGTATAAGAATTTTAATGTTATCCCGCTAGGCGAAATATAATTTAACAGACCCAGATAGGTTTTATTCTCAAAAATTTCTAAAGAGCATCCATTTTATGGGTTCTAATTACATACATCCTTAACAATTCTCCGGTTAGTTGTTAATTCGGAAACACTTTCACATACCATTCACGCACCTAGTATCAACAATTCGATTTACTAGAGGTAGTTACTAAGTGAGATGAAAGTGAGAGGTACCAATTTTATGTTTGAATGCCTGTTTTTGCTGGATGATTCGATGTTATAATACCTGCAACAACAAAAATAAACACGTTAAAATTGATGATATGTTTTAGTAAAATTTATGTAAGGTATGCTTGGAATACTTAATGTTATGTTTTTCAGGTTATACCTTAAACTTTTCACAGATTTAATGTATTACGGTTCTTTATTTATTACCTTAATTTGATATTTTAAGCCTGTCTTTCATTAGAAATTATTTTCATAGATAATACACCAAATGAACCGTGATTACAAATATAATCGAGCGTCATACTCACTGCATAATTATTTTACACAATTACAATATACTAAATTTAATTATCTAACAGTTTACGAATTCCACGCAATTTCACAAAACTGCTCTGCAGTAAACACCCCATTAACATATTTGAATGTTTAACAGCTGCGAAGTTCGACCACAACCGAATTCTCCGAATATCTTGAATACTCATAATGCAACGAGCATACAAAACCGAAGAATGTAAAATGTTATAAAATTGTGGACCACAGGCGTGTCGACCCACTTCGACATCGTTACAGTAAACGGCCATCTTTGACACTGGTGCCAACGTATGCATCGCAATGCACTCGAGGTTAGAACATGTTTCAAGTACCTCTTAGCTGAGTTTGAAAACGAAGAGGTTCCTATCGGTTTTAAGTATTGGTATCTGTAAAGTATTTTTCCATATTAATTTGCTTAACACCCTTTTCTAGCATAGGTTCAACCAAGTATTTAAAGTAAAATTGTATGAATGAGAATAAAATAAGGCATATTACCGATTTATGTCTTGTTTTTGTGATCGCAGTTTTCTGATTGTTACTGTATATTATCTATACTACCTAGTATAAATAATCCAAGATCTGTGTACTAATCCGTTAACCTTTGTTTTGTTGGTACACACTTTAATACTAATTTCATATTTTATACATCATAGTTCGTTAATACGTGCCGTGTAGTGTCGGCTTAGAATAACACTACCCCATTTCTACCCGTGGGTGATCGTAAGAGGCGACTACGGGTATAGGGGCTTCATAAATGATTTTTGGGCGATGTGGTTGGAGACCCGTCACCAAAAACATTATTTTTTATTACCATCTTTTCCCCAATCAACTTCCAAAAGTGGCTGAGGAATTTCATTCCAAAGCTCTGGCTACCCCGTAAGGGATTTATAGCCGTCAGTATATGTATGTATGTATGTATTTAGTTCGTTACTATTCTCCATGCTAAACTATGCTTCATGAAGTAAAAGATTTTTTATAACTTTTCTTAAAACTACGTAAATATTAAATAGATGTTTCGTTACTTGTTTTTATAAAATATATATTTATTCGTTTTTAAAGAAGACGGTTACAGTCAGGTTATCGCTCTCATTACAAGCCACTTACTTAATCAAGCTTGAAGAGCAGCGGGAGACTGAGCACACAACTCCCGACGTTTCATAACGGAAACTAAATACATAGCACATTTAAAATACAGAAATGGAATTCAGGTAGATTTTAACATTAATGTTTGACCTACTTCACTTGTCCTTTGCCAAAGTTAAATTTGAAATATGAGTCAGCTCACGATTTTCTTTCGTTACGCATAGCTTGGTTTATTCTCTATTTAGGTGGCAGAGCTGACGATTCTCAAAAAAATAAAATTATTTTTTAAAAAAACCAGTTTATGTTCATTAGTTGATTAAATAAGGGACAGTGCATGCATTAATAGAAGCACTGAATGAATATAAGAACCTCAACATTTTGGAAGTAATTCACTTCTTTACGTACAAAAGCGTGCCTAAAACTTCAGTCCAGCTTTAAATCTGATTTAAAATCATCTTAATTTTAAAGGTTGTCTCGATCGCTTTTAGTGTTATGATAATAAATAGCACTGTAACTTTAGTTTTTTTTAAAAAATACGTCTTATCTACCTTATACATTGGAATCATGGAAAATCGTGATATTCTACCATTTCAGATACACCTAGATAGAAAATACGTCTAACTATCGCCTGAATACGTGACAATTGATAGTGAACTAAACACAGCCACAAAACAGCGACCGAAAATCATTTGTGTGACCGATACGCCAGTTATAGAGTCCTTTGAGCAGTACAGTTAAAATTTCGCTGCCATACTTGGTTTCCTACGCGGCTTCCATATTCATATTATAATTTGCAGTGAAGTGGAGGACGAAGGTTTGCTTTCTATTCTCTTTCACTTGACAATAACTGTACGGTTGTTACTATTTCAAAAGTTAGTTATGGTTTTGCTTTTGTGTAGCGTGAATAGAAAGAAGGAAAGTAATATATTTGTTTGACGTTAACAAGTGACAAAATAATCGATGTAAAGTAAAACTTCAAACCAGAAAATTATAATATAAGGTCAAAAACAATTAACAACACAATAGGAAAGTAAAATATAATTACCAATTTTAATGTTTGGCCTCAGTTTTAGAGCTGGGGTGATAAAATAAATACAATTATTCATGACATTTTTTATGTCCCTCGGTCAATCACATAGGTACAAAGTTAAATATGAACTGTAATCATGTCAAGCTATTTACCATTGCGCTCTCCCGATTAATTAATGCTTCCTTGAGTAAAAAAACTCGCGGTAACGTATTTTCAAATCATAAAGCGCTGATTGCAATAAACTTTATTCTATAAAATTTTATTGGTGATCAAATCACAGTCTAGTAATTATAATGAAAGTTTTTATATTAATACTAATTATTGATACTTAATGGGCCTTTAGAAAGCGACTGTTAACTCTTAGAAGATTTTCCGTCGCTTTGTTTGTCTGTGTCTTCGGTCAGTAGGTCGTACGATTTCATTGTGGCTTCCTGACTTGTATATTTACTTACACATACTTATGTTTTGTCACGGCTTTTACTATCACGGAGTAACCAGAGCTTCAGTAGCGATGATGCCTCAGTAATTGTTATCGGTGGAGAGAAATTAACCGAATTGATATTCTACTTTTTCAATGCAGTAGGTAAAGGAAAATTGACCTTTAGAATATGATTCTCGATCTTAAGAGATAGATACACAGGAAAATACACTGAGAGGAATACGGTTATGAACTCACCACCAACCTAGGTCATTTTATTGAGTATCTTTTTGAGTTTAGCAGCCATAAGCAGTATCCAAATATTTCTAAGAAATAAGGAACGTACTAACCGCTTAGAAAATGGTAATGTCCTCGTTCTAGGAAATAAAACGTAGAAGTTGGAAGGACGTGTTTCAAATAGCAGGAAGAACAAGAACTGCAACAAAGTTGTCTTGGACTGTTGTGTAATTCTAAACTTGTTGTAAGCTTCACATCCGTTGAATACGGTCGCACTATTTTAGTCTGTGAGTAATTTTGTTAAACTTTCAATACTATATTTATTTCTTATTAAATTACGGAAAGGAATGACCCAGTAAAGATATTTATCAAAAAAGTTAATCGACAAAAAAAGCCAAATTTCTTTCATGAAATAATTATGACAATACGGAGGTTTTGTAGACAATGTGTGATATATAATTTTTCTTGAATTAATAACATATGACACAGCGTAGAAACGACGATAATATTTAATTAAGCAGTGAGCTACTGCTATGTCAAAAATCGCTTAAAATTGCATTTGTTCCTTCTTTTGTTCATCCTACATTGGCATAAAACGGAACAAAAAAACATTGCAAACTAACTCATATCCTGACATGTGTGAAAACCATGATTTTCCCTATCATTCGATTTCGCTTGAATGCATATGTAGGTAAGTCTAATAAAAATATTTGCGAGTCATGATATGGTGTTTAGTAAGTACTATAAAAAGTAAAAGTATAAAAGGAGTATTTAATTCACGAACAAGCTATAAAGCGAAAGTTGAGGCCGGCTGGATGCAAAATCGTGTTTTGAGTCTGTTGAAATTTTGTGGAATATTATTTAGTAGAATTATTATGAGATGGGACGTGTGCCTGACAAACTTAAGTCACGTAGAATGGGTTCTGTGCGGTCAACTGCGTGCAGTAAGCTTACTGTTTTGCTTTTATTTTCGTGTCTATTCCAGATTCGTGATGTTTACAACAATTTATGTTATTTTTCCATTACGTGTTATTTATTGTCTCAAATTTATATCTCGATTATTAGATAAACGGATTAAACTACCTATATTGTGGACTAAGATTAACTTGCTATGCTGTGTAGTGTCGGCTTAGAATAGCACTACAAGGCGACTAACGGTATTGGGGCTTTAAAGGGATTTTTGGGCGATGCGGTTGGAGACCCATCACCATAAAACCCTTATTTTTACCATCTTTTCCCCACTATCATTTCCAAAAGTGGCTGAGGAATTTCTAATTCCTTAGCTCTGGCTACCCCTTCTAGGGATTTACAGCCGTGAGTATATGTATGTATGTAAGATTAACTTCGTCAATGATAGTACTTCCTTAGTTACCTTTAAATTACTCATTTTTGTTCGCGAATGTAGTAAGATTAATCGACTTACGGATTTTGAGGCTTTATAAGCGACCTATGAGCTATGTGGCTCACATCACCAAACCATCTTTTATTTTACAATAAAATTCCCAATCCATCTGCCAAAAGTGGCTTAGATTATTTAATTATGAAGCTTAAGCTGCCCCAATCGGTATTTATAGCCGTGATTTTATTTGTGTGTTTGTATGCATTTTGTCACTTGGTATAATAATCTCCCTACTATGGTTACAAAAGAGCCTGAGAAGAAGTACCTCCTTTCAGATTTATAGTCGTGAATCACAACACAATATGTTTTTTATAAAAGACTAATGGTCCGCCCCAGCTTTTATTGCAGATATACAAACAAATCTTCCCTGCTTTTAATATTATAAAAAGTATATTATGTCCCTTTCCTGGTTCTAAGCTACCTCTCCACCAATTATCAGCCAAATCAGTTAATCTGTTCTTGAGTTCTAAATAGTGTAACTAAAAACACTTTCTTTTATATATAAAGATAAAAGTTTCATGCATATTTCTGTTTGCATAAACTAAACAAAATAGTCTGGTACTTTTTAAACGCGTATGCATTTTGTAGACGACCCGGTTCGTGCGATAATTTCAAAGAGCATCTTCCTGTTTAGTTTCCTTTGGCCGGTAGTTACCAACTTATAAGGTATCATCGGACGCACTACCCATATGCGGCAGGTGGCAAAAATATTATTATTACCTCTCTGAGTGCAATGAACTCTAACCGTTGTACAGTTTACGCACTAAGCTGTTATAACTGAATACTGATCACTACAGTTGTATCACAATTGTATCTTTATAAATAAATAGCTTTATTAGATTCTATAGATAGTCTTAAACACTCATAGTTGACGTCATTTAGTTCCCATTGGGTTAATAGTTGGTTTGGGTAGAGAGACTATCAATCGTCACTTTATAGGATCCTGACGTACCTATGTTTTCATATATGTTCTTTTATTCTCCACACATCGGACTTATCTATTATCTGTCTTAAGTTATCTTTGAAAATATAAACCGAAACTGCTCAGAACGTCGGAAACTGGATTTAACTTAGCCTAGGTCTTAACAAGTTCGGATATTCTACAATACATACTAATGTCATTAAAATAGGCCTTTGGTATAGTTGGAGCCAATCCATGCGGACATAAATGTAGCAGGTTGTCTGTGTGTGTAAGTTGTTTAGTTGTAACTATAAGAAAGAACTGCGATTTCATACTATTATAGATTATATTGTAACTGGACTTCATTGGAACAGTTGGATTGTAGCGGTGGAATTATCTGCAGTTTCTTGAATTCCAAAGGTTTATTGTTTGCAATAATATTTCAAGATTGTCAATTTTGCTTTCTTCCTTATGAAAGTTTTATAAGATAACAAAATCCGTGTTTATGTTTAGTGTTCTCTTAGGAACTAAACAGTATTGCAATATATGTAATTATCAATTGCAACAAGTGTAAAACCCACAAAGAGGTAACTAGAACTTTAGAATAAAAACCCCAGCCACTTAAAAAAGTTTAGTGGAAAGAATTGTGAAATAGGGATTAGGGATAGGATTCGATAGGGCTCCACTATTTTGAATTGTGCGACAGCCGTAGGTTATTTTTAATCTAAGCTGTATAATAATACATATAAAGTACTTTACTCAATAAAATAAAGTAGAAAAAAGTTTTCACCTTCGTTGTAAAACATTGTATGGTGTTCTATTTAGTCAGCCAAGACACCAGATTGTTGTAGCAGAATTGATTTATAGTGACGTCGTTTTATACAACCTTTGGTAAAAGCTAGATAATGGGCCAGTTGCATTATTATTCTGTGTTTGTCGTATGCATCCGGCCGGACCTTTTAAAACTTTCTTATTCCCTTTTTATGTGACCGATTGCCATTATGATTCTGAATGGTAGCCGTTCAAGAATGAATCATAAGTTTTAAACACTTATTTTTAGATGTGCATGTAAGTATTTTATGTTGTATTGCTTTCACAATAATGTATTAATAAATTGCCATGCTATATGCAATATGTGGTATTGCAAGGCCGACTTGTTTTTTTTAATTAGCGAAACTGAGGCAAAACTTAATCAAACAGAAACCGAAAATTTTATATCCGACACTACACAGCAATAAAAATATAATATAACATTCCCACCATGCATTTTCATTTTATAGCTAACTGAGACCAATTTGAAAAAGTATGAAACCTGTGAAAAGCAGGTTGAATATATTAATAACTTGTTAAAGAACGGAATGTAAAAGCACCTAAGTACAGAACCAGTATTTACCGTAACATCTCAAAACATCGATGTCCTCTTTTACATCTCTGACTCATAGATGTTGGTGACACACTTCTGGATATCATATATACGGATTTTGGTCTTGAGGCAGATGCGACCTTATTATAGTCTAAATGAATTTGAAGAATATGGTAATATGACTTACCCAAAAACGCGATAGCTCAGTGATACAAAAACCGGCACCAGTTTTAATGCAGGCAGTAGACACTTGTTCAAACTCTGAGTCGGGCTTACACCTATGTGTCTATTCTATAGTAAATGTGTAATTAATTTACCAAGGCTGCTGTGTAGTGCCGGCTTCGAATAGCACTACCCCATTTCTTCCGGTGGGTGTACGTAAGAGGCGACTAACGGTATTGGGGCTTTTAAGGGATTTTTTGGGCGATGCGGGTGGAGACCCATCACCAAAAACCTTTATTTCACCATCTTTTCCCCACGCAACTTCCAAAAGTGGCTGAGGAATTTCTAATTCCCTAGCTCTGGCTACCCCTTCATGGGATTTACAGCCGTGAGCATATGTATGTATGTATGTATGTATGTATGTTAATGGCTAGCGATATATCGTGAGGAAACATCCATCGATTTGGCTGAGTTGCTCTTAGTCATGTGTCAGTGTAATCGTAAAAAGCAGGCATAAGCCATACCTTATCACGTGGTTACCCTGTCTAAGCAGACGTTGACACGCTGAGCACTAGGTGGCCAAAGTGTCACGTAATGTTCAGAAGTATTACCTCTTTGAATGTTGATATGAGTAACATGATTTAAAATTACAATGTCAGAAGCATAAAACATATCTCCCTAAAACTTATACAATATTTGAATGATTATAATGTGTGGGCATTTATATAAAAGAGCTAAAAGCAAAGATATTTGGGCTCTTTTCTACCAAAAACATGGTAAGACCAGAAATTGCTTTGTTATCGAATAATAAAATATTTCCGCGATGTAGCACCTAATTCAATGGAATAACAAAATTGAGGTAATATTATTTTGGAACTATCAGTGTGTTGTTAGTTTATCGTATGACTAAACAATATATGAAGCGTTATTTTATATTAGCTCATTGTTTAATTTGCCGTTAAATATTTTTTTAGATACTAGTCTTTCAGTATTTAAACTAGATATATTATCCCTGCTGTCAATTCCAAAACGGAGTAAGCACAAGTGCGTCAGAATTGGAAAATAGTAAGCCATTTTTGGAAGTTCAATCGGGAAAATATTGTAAAATAAAATACCCAAAAATCACTTAATATGTCCCAATACTCTTAGTCCCCTATTAAGACACCCATAGTACGAATCCGGTCAGTCCTTTCTAAGCCAGGCACATATAATAAGAGTACTAGTATGCTATAATGGGTTGTCTGGAAGAGATATGGGTTGTCTGGAAGAGATCGCTCTTAGTGATAAGACCGCCAGTTGTACTTTGGCTTTTGTACCGATCATTTTTTTGAAATTGTTGTTTTTTTTTGTAATGTGCAATAAAGAGTTTTTTTTATTATAACACTGTAAACGAGCAATAATTTCACGCAAAGTCTCAAAGAGGAAGTTCAAACTAACAAGACAATCTTGCGGTGAACTCTGATTGTAGTGTTTCGAAATATCATTTGCCGCTGAAAGTGAAAATACGCCACTTTTCTAGGCAGTTGAATGACACGAAAGGGTAATTGGGTGGTAATATTGGTAATAGTGTGGTTTAAACTTACGTTCTTAGTTATTTTAGCTACTAGCTTAGTCATATTGTGAGATGATGACATTCTTAGGTGATACAAGGCTGTGTATATCACGATGTTGCCCGTTCATAGGCTTGGCTCTAAGTTTTTTGCCATTCTTAAGCTATTTTAAAACATACAGAAACTTGTTGGTGAATTTGTTTTATTTATAAGGTATTACTAGTATCATTCTTTATTTGCATTTTTGGTGATATATATTTTATATTGCCTTAAAATTTTGGCATTTTCAGATCAATGGGTCTGTTGGATGAATCATTATTTGTGAATAAGTTACCTTTTCATTTATATATCTTATTTATCATTTATTAATCATGTGGGTTCTAAGCCATGTAAGTACATATGTGTATCTTATGTAATCCATTATCATTATTTTATTATGATAGTACTCGTAATAGTTGCACCGAATACACTCATAAATTTAGTTACTTGTTTATAAATTTATTTAGGGTATAATGTCTTAAGTTATTCTTATTTGCTGTGTAGTGTCGGCTTAGAATAGCACTACCCCATTTCTTCCGGTGAGTGTACGTAAGAGGCGACTAACGGTATTGGGGCTATTGAGGGATTTTTGGGCGATGCGGTTGGAGACCCATCACCAACAACCTTTATTTTACAATCTTTTCCCCACTGAACTTTCCAAAAGTGGCTGAGGAACTTTTAGTTCCTTAGCTCTGGCTACCCCTTCTAGGGATTTATAGCCGTTAGTATATGTATGTATGCTGTTTATAAATTTATTTAGGGTTTGATGTCTTAAGTTATATTTTAGGTCACTTTCGCCAGTTTCGAAAATACATGGGATTGTAAACTGTAACGTAAAGGCACATATGTCGTACGAGTATGTGGTACTATCGAGTAATTAGATCATATAATTTATTCATTTAAGTAACCGGTAACTTGTGCAATTAGGCGTAGAACCTCAAACGTCATTGCACACATTTGATCCATCAGAAACTAGTTTCATTTCGTCAGATCCGTTGCTAAATAATTATTATAATATCTAAAAATGACAATGCTCTTTATAACAGGTCGTTTGTCTCTTTGTGAAACTTGTCGTCTTAGTACTTGGAACGAGATTGTGTTTGGCACAAATATTTGTTTTACATTAAGTGTTAACCAATATGTTTACTCTCGAAAGTAGTTGCGTTAACTTTGTTAGAAATCTTTTAATTCGTTTTTTTTCTACAATATTTTTATAAAATTTAATTATACGCACACGAGTGTTTCATATAATGGTACCAACAAACCCTTCTTTTAACTTATATGCTCTTTAAAAACATCAGACGTGCAATAAACACTATTACGCAGTATGTGTTACTGTTTCAGAGGGCAATAAGCATTTAGATCTAAATTAAGCCAAAAAGCAATAAATAGAAATATCAAGTTACTTGCTTACTGTACATAAAACATACGCACATCATCAGCTAAGAACGTTATTCCACCATCCTGAGACGGAGCTACTAAAAATTTAGTGAGCTAGGAGCCAAACTTGCTCTACTTTTCAGAAGCCTAGCGTTCTGAACGTTATTCCACTAGTCTGCATGCAGATGCTTTGACTTTCAGACGTCTGCATGCAGTCAAATGGAATAAGCTCTTAAGATTTGATATGTTACTTGCCGTTTCATATTAAAATCGTAACAAGGGGAAGCAACTACATCATCGCCTTGAAAAAATCACTAACTACCGTTATTTTTGTATTGGCTTATATCATTTGTAGGTACATATATAACAAGATTAGTCAGAACTCGATTAAGTTTCTCTTTCGGTAGTCGAGTGTTCAATCTTACGTCGCACTTTTTGTCCCTATAGCTGTAATACGCAAGTACAGTTATCAGCTCTTGTTTGAGTATAACTATAACATCGCATATATTCCTTGTACATGATATTTATATGATGAATGTATATATAAAGTTATTGTGGATGATACTGCTAGTAGAGGATGTGCATGAAAAACATATAAAAACCATAGATTTTGAAACTTCTCCGTCATTTTGGGAACATGAGTGTTGTTTGAAACAAGCACTTAGGTGTGCGCAATGTTTCTGCATAATATTTTAAAGCTTTTCAATACTAATCTTTGGCTCTACCCAAATCAATAATTTATCCCTCTTTCACCAATGGGAAGCAAAATTATTGCTCAGAACCTAGCTACCCTTGCGAAGCCGGAACGGATCGCAAAGTGATAAAAAACCAAAAATATTTAGCAAAACCTATTACACTTTCAGTTCTACGTCCAACAATCAGTCTGCACCTCGCAGAATGAATAACGAGCTCTCAAAAGGAATAAAAAATCTGTATTTGCATACGTACGTACGGCGGGGCCCGTTAGTGTAACAAGCCACGCGGAAGAATTACACCTGTCCTGCCAACTCACCCGGACAAACCGGCCGTGTAAAGGCCTGGGGTTCGCATTTGCTTCCTATCCACACTATTCGTATTGATCTTTATGTCTTTACGTTGACTAGGAAGGAGAATAGTTTCAATGTAATTTTATTGTCACTTTCTCTGAAGTCAGATGTAAAATGTTTTAAATAATGTCTATAGTTGTGTGTGTTCGAAAAATTTAATAAAATACATCAAAATACGCAGTTAAAATATAAAACGTTTGTACGTAAACGTATGTAATAATAATGTATGCGTAGGAGGTAGATTTGTCAGGCAGGTCCAGAGGAAGTGGTGTTGATTAGGGAAAAGGGAATTAGAAATTCCTCAGCCAGTTTTGGAAGTTGCGTGGGGAAAAGATGGTGAAATAAAGTTTGTTGGTGATGGGTCTCCAACCGCATCGCCAAAAATCCCTTAAAGCCCCAATACCGTTATTCGCCTCTTACGTATACCCACCGGAAGAAATGGGGTAGTGCTATTCTGAGCCGACACTACACAGCAAAGCCAATTGACATAATTTCAAAAATGTTTTATCTCAAAATTTCTGATCTATATAATAACAAAGCTCAAGACGAGTGTACGGGAAATTCATGATGTTATCAAAACTCGAACACACACATTTTTACCAACTAGTAGTCTAGTAAACCTTTTTTGTTAGAAAATAAAACAAAGAGGAGTGCCGCTAGCTTCATTTAACAGTTACATCGGATTAGACCAATTATATTTCTTTCAGTAAGTACAATAATTAAGCTGCATTGCTAGCACGAGCGACCTTTTAACTAGATAACTCACGGTATAAAACAGCCATCCCTGTCAGACTTACATAGTATCGTATACTTTTATCTTATTCTAACCGACAGAGTAACGATAAAATAACGCTCGTGCTTAGTCTTGTGGTTGCTTATTTTAGGATAAGTTTTATATGGTGTGGTGTATTTACACAATTATCTACTTATGTATGTAAAGTCAAAGGTAGTCCATTCAAACAAGAGTCAAAAACTAATTGTAAAATTAACGTCTGCGTTGTATAGTTGATATTCGCCTATTGAATCAATAAATAACACATTAATATGAGCCAAAAGCGTTGTCATGTAATTACAACATTACGATATATCATAGAATCACTCTATTAATTGAAGTATAATCTGACAAAAGCTTTACTGAGATTATTATGTTAAGTAAACAGGAAGTAGGCTCTATAAGCAGAATTGCAGTTTTTGATGCTTAGTCAACGTTCTTGCAAGACAATACCTCCATGAGAACAATTACATTTAGTGATGTTACAATAACTACAAATATTTCCCACGGCAATGATAAATGTGTTTAAAAATACAAAATATAATCGTTTTTAGAAACCTCTTTTAAGCAGATACCTCACCTTAACTACCTGGCAGACAATGAATCATAAAAGAAAGGTTACGTTGAATATATTTGGGACAGCAGCCTGTCTAGGCCTGTCAACTTAAATTTATTGAAATGCAAAAAATGTAAGAAGAAAGAAAATTAGCAAGATCTTTTACCACCATGCATATAACACGTTTAATAATGCAATGACATTTTGTTATAAAAATACCTAAATTATATTTATCCCACTGCATATGATTATTCGCGTATTTATTTTTTATGTATAATATCTTGATTTTTGCGTAAAGGCTAGAACAAGTGGATGAATATGAAAAATAGTTTGTATCTAAAAACTAAAAACAAGTATGGGGAGGGGCAACTTATAGATTTTATTCTTTTTAACATAGACGGACTTACGCCCGATTTCTGAATTGAATATTCAAGCTGAGAACGACTTAAGTATCGTTTTGTCTCATTCAGTTTTTAAGATTTCAATGCAACAGAACGATACTTAAGTTGTTCTCAGCTGGAATACTCAATTCAGAAATCGGTCGTTAGTCTTAAACCGTTAAGCAATCCTCACAATCCCTAGCCATTGCGTCATATTTAAATTCGGCATTCTATTCGCATCTGAATCGGATAAAAAACGACAGTGAAGAAGGTATACAAAGCAGATGCTACCTACAAAGTTGGGCCAAACCGCACCGAGGCGGTAGAATGGCCAGAAACCTGTCAACCTTGAAATCGCTTCGTAAAAGATGCTCGCAGGGACTCGTGGAATTTTAATTTTGTGTACGTGAACTTACTGGCCTTTCCTGAATACGATTCTTTGGTCGGCAGATATCTTTAGTGGCTCTTAAACTCAACTTTTACGACGTATATGCAGCGGTGGCTGAGATACTAGTACTTCTGAACAGCATGTTATATTTTAGTCACCTGATGTTCAGAGTACTTACGTTTAGATTGGACAGTGGACTGATGCGATTAGAGACAGGTCTATCGCCACTTTGAATAAGCAAACTGTTACATTAATCGCAGCCGTATATGGCTACACTGAGGGATTCGGGCTTACCCGGAATTTGGTGGACTGACCATAGTCCATCATGCTGGACTAATATAATACTGGTTGGCTTGGCTGACTAAGACATCTAACGTGATAGTAACCGGCACCGACGACCTAACGCATGCTTGGAAGCACGGAAGTATCTCAATTATCAGAAAATCTGTTGATTCAAGCTTGCAATATACCACCAAACTAAGTTAACTCTTAAAAATAGAAATAAATAGATCTTAAGTTCCAATTGTTAAGGTAACATATTTTTTTAATTATTGGCTCTAGTCCAGTTAAAAATAATTTTGTTAAATGATAAATTGTCTAAAACCGTAATCAGATTCAGGTACTAAGTTTCACGAAACCTCTAAACACCAAAACCTTTCTAAAATGAAACTTTGCGAAACCCAATACCGGTATTTACATATTTAAAACTAAGCTAAAATATTGTAATAAACATTCAGAAAATAATTCTTTATTCCAGGAATTCAAATTTAACCACGCCATATTCGTATATGAAATATCTAAATCCTTTTTGAATATATAATGTACAGAAGCTTATGCTCGTCTCACTACGAGACATATAAACCGAGAATATTTGGTGAAAATAAAACAAAAAGCCTTTCTTTTCTATCGCGTTAAGCGCTTGTAGTCCCTATTTAGAAGTTTAGGAAAAAACCGGGGTTTCCTTGACAGCCTGACAGAAACATCTATGCCAGCTTTTCGAGGGTTCCGTTGCGTTTGTTAAAGATACATTTAGCAATTTAGAAGCAATGGGTGAGATTTTGTATTTTTTGTTTAAGCAACTTTGCAACAAACAAAGATGGGAAGACAAACTATTCTTTGAAACTTTAATAAAAGTTGTCTACTTTTTTAACATATTCAATATATATAGTAAATCGAGCATTCTTTTTGTCCTATTCTCGTTTAACAAATGAACATGTATCGGTAACTCAATCAAGTAGATAAAATTAGATTGTTACTCATTTTTATGATTCGTAAAGACTATGAGTCACGACTCCAGACGAGTGCATTTTTGGTGCGTAAGTAATCTTCAGAAGCTTTTTTATTCCATTTTTATTGTATTTTTTAATAGTTTACCCGTCCGATCCTGTTATATTGCCACGTTAAAAAAATCTCACACACATACACACTCTTAATAAGTTTATCTACTAAATGAGTCCTAGCATAAGTTAATTATGCTTGGAAAGTCAATTTGGATTCTCATAAATCGTGATTATGATTCCAGATGTGGTATAGAGAGGTTCAGAAGTTCAAACAGTCATTAGGCACTAACTTCTACAGTACGCTGCATCTATATTCAACATCAGCGTTTCATCTGTGAATTCAGCTGTAAACTAACTAACTGGTATTGAGTATGAACTGAACATTATGTATGTAATGGCTTTGAATAGTGCTACCTGGTGCCTTGTTGTGAATGTGGCATAATGTAGTGGTACTAAGGCGTCTTGGCTTTTAAGGATTGGAGGGCAATGGGGTTGATAACTCATTAACGTGTATTTGGTTTGATTTCCATGGAAATTTAGCACATTTAAGTTTTTCTGATCTTCTGTTTTTATCTCTATAACTCATAAGTAAAATTGGAATGTCTGTCTGTAATATTAAGATAACAGCTTTAATAATATTAGAGATCAATTGCTAAACTAAACCAAAGCATAACAAAAGGTTAAATGCTTTCTTATAACATCGCTTAAATTCCCTGAAGAAAGTGTCATTTTATGTTAGCTAGGAAAAGATGTCAGTCAAGTATCTAATAAACTGGCTGTTTGATAGCTTTTAGTTCCATATTGATATTACGTAAGTTACTTTTCAGAGGTTAAAGCGAACATTGTAAAATCTAAGGATACTTTTCATAGATCGTATCGAGATGCCGACATCAAAGTATTTTAAGGCTTCATAGTAAAATAAAATGGCATAGCTATTCGATCTGTATTTCAAAGATTTGTGACATAAATTTCCTCCGCGCTTTAAAAGAATGGAATTTAAATTTATTGCCATGATAGAGCTTGGATTTGACCTCCGTAAATCATAACTCAATTCTGCGATCTGATTGGATTCTTTCATTTCCTCTCAACATTATTATTCAGCGACGTCACAGTGGAAACCATTGGTTTTCACTGATTTAAGATGCAAAAATACACATACAACACGAGTGTATTTTTACCAAACCATTGCAGTATCATATCATGATTTTCAACAAAAGTTTTCACTGCTCTCTATACGGTATCAATATCATTAAAAAAACATAAAAAAAATCAAAAATAATACAAACTAACTTTTCTTTTACCTATATTCACCGCGATGAATCTCTAACAGGGGTGCATAGCTTTACTATGAGAAATTCCTAAGTCACTATTAAAAGTTGAGTGGGGAAATGTTTGCAAAATTAAGGATGGTTGGCGATGGTCTCCAACATCGCCCAACATTCAGTTTAGAATCCTCAGTACCCTTAGTTGACTGTTATAAAGTCCACAGGACCATATGAGTGAGTGCTATTTTAATCCTAAACTACACAGTTTTACTTTTTATTATAATCCCGTACGTTTAACGACAAGAGGAACTGTGACCCAATTCTAACACTAAATATAGGGATATCTTTCACTCAAATTATCTCCTTATATGCATGCTACTTAGGAGATTGTTCAAGGAGTGAGATGGCCCAAACCACTGTTACAAGACTTAGCGAAATCCCCGGACAAAGTTAGCAACCCAAGCGCATAGTTCCCACTTCGTAAGTAATTTCACAGAAATGTTACAGTGCCCTGTTTCTTGTTACGAACAACCATTTCAGTTCTACACAAGATGCATTAAGGACCGACTCTTAACAACTTTATAAATTTAATCTTATGTATCCATTTTGTTTGAAATAACTAAATATATACGATACATAAATGCTGCATTAAATAAGAAAATACAATAGTAATACTTCAACGATATATTTTATCGGTAGTTTGCTTTTGTTCAGTGATAAGATAAAAGCATATATATAAATCTATGGTCCAAACAATCTTAATTTCCTAAAGTGAAACGAAAGATATTATACAAAATAATTATGTGACCCCAAATTTAATCTTTTAACTTGCCAATCTTACTTATTATAAAGCGTAAGTTTCAAACTCACCCTATAGATTGGTTTGTAATATTAATGAAAGTTAATCCAGCCCACTATCTTCTTTATACATGTTACACCGAAAGCCGGTTAGCACAATGCGGATTCATCATTTATACATGCAAAACTTCAAAGCCGCAACACTTTGGGATTTGAGTTCAACGCCCGGGGCTTTTTTCTACACCATTAAATATGTATGTATTATGTTGATGGAATATAAGAATGTACTCACACAGAATGTCTATGGAGAAGAATTCGAAAGTTGATGAGAAGATATCCTTAGTATTCGCACAAATGTATGGCGTTATCCTTCAAGCAATAAAGCCTATAATCGCACCGAAGTGCTTAGCTCGTCTTCACCGCATACTTAGTTATTCTGTCGGTAGGGGATATACGGTTTTAGAATAACAATCATCGTGTTACCGTTCTGTTCCCAGATCAGAATACCCTGTTAAGCCTACACGCGTCTCAAAACTTTGTGTTCGATAATGTCGCCTCTTTCAAGTATGACTTTTTGTTTCACAATTACACCGGTGGTTAGGTAAATAGATTTCGTATTCCTAGTTTATATTAAAAAAGAATGTGTTTTGCAAAAGGAACACGTAGGTGTTAAGATGATCACGTTTCGCCGTGCGGTACATTTATCGTCTATTACATACGTGAGAGCATTTGTTTGTAGACGATAGCACTACCTACTATTACCTTGCTTATTGAAAAAGTGCGTGAGCATCGTCAGCTATTACCACATAATACTAACTGAATCGATGTGCCTTTTCGAATACTTATTTACAGAGAGGAGATTGTATTTGAATGATGGATTAAAATCTGCATTGCTCAAGGTTTATCGTTGCGAAATAGAATTGCAATTCATTCGGATTTTATCGTCTGTTTATACTGACACTGTTAACTGTCTCTTTATTACTTATGGCGTTAAAATTAATGTACATTCTGTTTAACTGATAAGGCACTCTAAAATGTTTAAATATTAAAATGTTGTGGAAATTGCTGCCAGTAGTCCATTGAAAACTGCATACCTGAAACAAACAAAATATATTTATGAATAATAAATTAAACGAAGTTATTGAGTAACAAGTATTTATTATAAATAAAAATAAAGTAGTCTTTTTGTGAAAAATATTAAGATATAAGTGTAAAATGGTAATAAAAGTTAAAACAATGTGTATAGGTTGATGATTCTGTAAATCAAAAACATCACAGTAACAATTTTATATGTAATTTTATGTCTTAAGGAAATGTACAAAAGTTCATGTTGTGACATGTGGAGGTACGTCATGTTGAATTACTATAGTTTTATCATAAAATTAAATATATCACGTAAGTGATTTAAAATATTCGTTGGTTAATTCCAATTATTATTATATATAATGCCTACAAACCGCTAGAATTTAAAAAGTGTAAAACTAAAGACCATAATAAAATACGCAATAATATGCGTACGCACCTTACAATACGTTTAGAAATGACGTGACAATGTCACTGGGCCAACGTTCCGATTGTCTGAACTGTAGTAGTTTTTACTGAAGGCGGGTATCTATTGCAATTGAAACCGGTATGATTTCACGATTTACCTTTCGTAATTGAAGTTCGATTTCGAACGCAACAGAATATTTGCCGACGTCGGTGCTTTCATTGTTATTATTAAGAACTGTACTCATGGTCATAATCATAAAGTATGATGAATTAGAGCTGTGCTCAAATGTCACGTAGTCTTCTAGGTCAAATTTAACATATGTTATGATTGCAAGGGGTAGGTAGCGTTTCATATTTGTATATTTGCCCTTAAATAATTTGAAGCTATCTTTTCCCTTTGTAATCAACTTTTTCTTCCGCAACAAAATGCCAATAAAAGTGCAGTGCAATATTATAAGATCTAGTCGACGCTAGAAAAATACTTGACTTTTACAGTGGCATCCATCGATGGAGATCCAGTTATTTCTTAACATATATATAACCTTAAAGTTGTCACAACATCTAACTCTAATACAATCTTCGCAAAGCAGTAAAACAGACAAGCCATCAAAGGTATGTTCATCTTTGTAGCCTTCTCCCCTCATAAAACAAGCCTTAACAATGTCCTGTTGTTTACAGCGAACAATAAATCGCCTTGATATGACTTCGATAACAAGGAATAGTTTGTAAAGGAGCTTGTTAATATCTTCTGTGATGCGATACGCATCCGCATGACCTTTTCAAATTTCAGTAGGGGACTGGTTTTGGAGAACTTTATTGCTGTTTTGATTATTGTTATCATTCATTTGTGTATATAAATCACAATCATATTTGGTTGGTGTAGTCATACTTCTAGAACAATTGTAATACTGCTAAATATAGACAAATGTTACAACCCAAAAAGTACAGAGACAAAATATGAAAACTATTTTGAGAAATAGTTGTTTCAGCTTAAGTTTAAGTCGTCGCTCATTGAAGGTCTATAACTGACTATCTCAACCACAAAATAATTGGAATTAAAAGAGGCTATCATAAATTCCTTTGATTTACTCTTCATGAGTTATATAGTTTTAGCCAAATTTGTTATGTACATACATACATACATATTCTCACGCCGTTAGTTCCCATTGGGGTAGGCAGAGACTATCGATCGCCACTTTGTACGATCCTGGCAAATCTCTCTAGCTTCATTCACATCCATCAATCTTTTCATACATGCTCTTTTATTCTTCGTACTTCGGACACCTGCCTTTTTGAGCACATTTTCTATTTGATCTTAATGTGTCCTCCGAGGTCTAAATTTGTTATGTGTGTTGCCTATGTTTATCTTTGACCACGGTCAAAGCACAGCAATTGACCACAGTGTGTGGTTATTCATGTACATATGGCCTAAAGGTTTTTCCCTCTTTTTCTGCTTGTTAGGCAGATTTTATGCAATTTAACATTCAAGCAAGCATTAAAATATGAAGAATAGTTTATTATCAAAATAACATTAGGTTATATTTGATGAAATTTAGATAATATAGAACGACTAAGTAGACACGGTGTAAATTTGTGTGTCAAAATCAGAGAATAATAAAATACGACCCAAGCTTCAGTTTCTATTCACGTACGAACGCGAATAAATTTCCGTGTCTCACAAAATATGTCACTATGATTTAAAATGTTATTCGTTCAATGAATTTGAAAGGTAAATTTTAGTTATTTGCAATGGTTTGGAGCCAACGAATAATTAATATCGAAGTAGGTTTAATTTCTATTCAACTACTACATAATACCGGTTCGTTTGGCAATGTTTTGTTACAGCATTCCTTGTAAAGGCCGACTGCAGTTTTGTATCACTTATTTAGAGTACGATCCATTATAATACTTGAATATTAATGGACTTGGTTGATTTAATGCTTCAAGTAATTTTGCCATGCTCTGAAATTTTATTTAAGTTTATAGTTTCTTCAATTAAAACAGGGTATAAATGAACATTATCAAACAAGTGCAGTTTAGTGCCAAAAGGAAAATACGAGTATCACCATAGTATTACCTTTAAACATCAGTTTATATATTTTGTCGATTTTTAATATGAAAGAAGGAATAATTTAGTATCTTTACAAGCATTTAATAAAAATAAAATATGGATGAACCTATTTAATCAAATCATATACAAACACTATCTGCGGTTAATCTGATTGAGACAGTAAGTTTTTAATACATATACAGAAAAAAGTTTTTGTAGTGAACAATGTGAAGATACGCTGGGTTATTAACGTTTTATTAAACTACCACACCAAAAAATATTTTTAATTCAAATTCCCTATTTTACTTTTTTCAAATTTTAAAGTTAGAACTTAGTGCAGCGAGATGTCAATGTCTAAAGTAGCTATGGTTCGTCAACAAATGAGGCTGCATTCCAAGGAGGTGAACGAAACCTCAGAACAAGGTCGTAGCAGTGAAGGGGATACCTTCCTGCCGATACAAATTCACTTCAATACCCACCACTTAAAGCCTTAGCCGGTAATATTCATTGGAATGTTGATACAACTATTATTTTGAAGAGACTTCCTTGTGGGATGGTTTGAAAACCGAGTTATATTATAAATAGTTACTAGTATTTATTATAGGTTTTTATTTTAAGTTGTAAATGAGTTAGTAAACTAATAAAAAAGTAGTAAAAAAATAATTTTATTTAATAGTTTTATAAGGTTGCTTATTTTCACTCATATTTTTCATCCCATAGATTAAAATATTGATTTCATTTGAAGTTTATAGCAAATATAACTATTAAAAAACTACGTAGGTGCTTCGATACAATACTCCATTAGTAAACTTAAAGCGAAAATCTCTCATTGATGGTCACATTTCTACTTTGAGTGAACAAAGTGAGAGAGAGAGTGAACAACTCAAGGGAAAAGGGGTGGAAAGGAAACATTTTAAAAAGCACTTAAATAAGATAAAGAGTATTCCAAGGTTAATTTGCGTAAAATCAGGTTGTTTTTAATACAATTTTAAAAAAATATATCTTACAAACTTATAAAACAATGCTTTGTCTTTAAATGTCGTAATTAATTAAATCACAAGGCTATAAAAGTTTAACTAACAGCTTCTCAAACTGTACACGAGTACAAAGCCAATTACTCTGATTTACTTCGCTCACGTCGACTTTGCTGAGCGAAGAGAATTTCATCTTATTTTTGCGTTTCATTACTGTTCCTGGCTTCTTTGCTTTGTTAGAAATATTTTGAATAGTGCTGGTGTATGAGTAGTTTAGGCATTTTTCCGAAACTAATCTTGCGAGTTTGGATACGTTGGTTTCGCATTTAGGAGTATACGAATCAACCTCAGTATTTAATCGTCTGTGATATGACTTAGTTCCTATAAGTTACTCGTATAACTATCAGTGTGACCAAGCAAAGGGATAATTTGCAACCAACCAAGCTTCAGCGATTTTGAAACATTTCTGTATATTGCAAAGATTTTTTTGTATATCTTTTTATATAATAGTTAAGTTTATAAATATCATAGTTTATATATTTATCCAACGGACCAAGCAAGAAAGAAAAAGTTAGGTATGTAAAACTGAGCGTCTGTCACGCTCGGGGATTAATAAGTCTAGGAATATTACGTAATCCACCTCAATCTTCACTCTTCATAAAATATTATTTCCAAAAAAAGCGCTTAAGCTTACATATTTAAGATAAGCTAATTTTAATTTCGATTGGCTCATATGAAAGAATGTCCGAAGATGCAAGCGATTATCATAGCTGGTTACATTTCAAACGGTAGGCGTAGCTGGACTTGTAGAGACAACCTACAACCGAGGTGCGACCGTTAATCGAGATTCCTGAGCCTGCCAGTGTCGCCCCACTAACTAAATCTATGGCGCGCATACAAATTGGACAGTTTGGTGACACGCCACGGTACTTTACATTGTCAAAATTATTGGGAACAGTTATCACTACAATCTTCGCTATTAGTTTAGACGAGCATTGAATAGTAATTAAGACAAATTTTGAGTTTAAATTATTTGTTGGATTTTGTCATACATCGGGTTGTTAGATATTAAGACTAATACTGTGATAGTACCGAGGTTCATAGCTTGCAGTTTTCCGTCTGCAAAACTTACCTCTTAATCAAACGGAGGTATCTAACAAATTTAATAGGTAAGTGCTTTTGATGTACTTTTCAATCCAACAATAATGACAAAACTGGATTAGGTTAGTCACTAAACACTAATAAAACTTTGATTAAGTATAAATGGGCAATGTGACTGAAGACCCATCACGAAACCTCTTTTATTTTACAAACTTATTAACACTCAATTTTGAAAAGTGGCGGAAGTTTTTTTCAGTTCTAGTGCTCTGTCTACCCCTTTTGAATTTACAGCTGTAAGTACAGATTAGGTTAAAAATAACAATATTAATATCAAAAACTCAAGATTCAACTCATGTCAAAACATTTTAGAAGCTCAAATTTGAAGATTTCCCTAAACTTGATAAGTGATAGATTGTTCTTGTTGAGAAGTAGGCACGCTGTTATAATTAATTTTCATGGTCTATCTTTCGTTGTTTGTCTCGAATTTAAATTATCTTGCTGACTCCGCTACATGTATTAGCGCTAAACAAACTGAGTAACAGATTACTCGGAAAACTCATCTAACTTTGCAGAGTTATGATTATGTTTTATTGTTGTAATTCAATGTTTCTTGGTGATGAAATTGTTTATCTTTGCTGATCTAATGTTTCGAATTCAATAATACTATATATGAGATTATAAATAATATTATAGGGTGCCGTACATTTTCTCCCGAATGTGATGTCCTAGACGTATGAAGACTTCAGAAGTTTTTAAGTGACGGGTAAGGTTTGCTATGTGATTTGAAACTAATTACCTACTATACATTATTCTACAGCATTTGCATTCAAAAGTAGATAAGGAATCGTTATTCAAAGGCTCTAGCTATTTTTTTTTGGATTTTTTTAATAGTTTAAGGCTAAAATCAGTGTCAAGATGCACTTAATATAAGTAAAGAAACAGGAAATAAAATGAGTAACAAGATAAGCCGTTCAAATCGAACAGTATCATGTGCTTCAAAAATCGTTAACATCATAAAGCTCGCTACAGACAGTGACTTTAAATTGAATAGTGTAAGGAAGTGCCGGTTCTCCGGATAATTCAATTCATTAAAAGCCTTTGTACAGTAAATGACGTACAATGGCTGTTCAGTTCAAAGGTCTATTTGATTCTGAGCTCGCGTACCTCCTCTACAAATTTCGATTTGTAGAAAGTTAATGTGACGGAATTAATTTAAAACCATAAATTATGTACAATGCCCAGATCAGAATTACTTGATTGGCAAATGATGTGAAGAGTTTTTGAGCGCTATTATTTATTTTTACAGTGTTGGCACGTTATAAATAGAAGTTGGTGCCACTCAAATATACATGAAATCACATCGAGTTACGCCAAATCACAATGTCTATCCAACGACGTTTAAATAAGTAAATTTCGGTCATTCTATTTTTAATTTCAAAAAGGGATCATGTAAGCAAAGCGAGGTCTGGCTATCCAAACATTGGATTACAACAATCTACCTTGGAGCTTTAACTAAAACTGAATAAAATGAATATAATTTTATAGTACTGAGGTGAATACAAACCTAACCTCGCATTATAAGACAAGATAAAACTACGTAGGTACTGAAATCTCACTCTACACAGATTTGGGGTTCAATTCTCTTGAATTTCTGATATTATTGAAATATCTCCGTCTCATTTAAATACAAGTTTAATACAAATGTGTTTCACATAAATAAGCATCAACGGTTCACATTACAAACACAATTTATCACCAAAACGAGTCTAAGCGACCAGTGTTAACTTCATACCGTTTGTTTTAGAAGCGGTTGTTCATTTACATATTACCTGTTTGAGTTGCTATCGAGATTTGTAAGTTATTAACCGTCACATAAATAAATATAAATATGTTACAAGAACATGACACAATACGTATGGACTAATTTTTACATTTCATGTTCTCTGATTCACAATAAAATTATATATATTCAGTGCATAAATTTAATTGAATGTAAAAGCAGGTAGGCATCACTTCACTTTCGATATAAGGGAAAAGGGGAGTTTTTACCGTCCTGCGATTGCAATTTTTGGTAATATAATAGCTAATAAAGTTTAAAGATCAAATTGTAACAAATGATCTTAAATATTTGAATATATTCAGCTGTGATTACTCATCATTGTAATAAAGCTGAGACTTTTTATGCTCGACACAATGACATAATGTAAATACAATTGACATTCAAAAATTAATGATCTAGCGCAAACTACTATTATGCCGCATAATCAAATAAATTCTGCTTATGTTCGAAAATGCAGTGTTATTACATAAACGTACTTATTTCACAATATGTTTGCTGTTTTTGTATGCGAAATGCCGCATTAATTTTCATTGTCAAGTGCATAGAGAATTGTAGCAATTCTTTATAGTTATCGGAAGTACGACCTCGAAGTTTTAAGTCAGAAAAAAATATGAGAGTATTTTTTAAATTCTGTTAAAATAAGAAAAAGTAAATGTCAGTGACAGCGCTATACTATTTGAAAAATTAGTTTTATCCAATCATAGAAAAAGAATTCATAATTTGATTCCGTTACACTTTTAAGTCGCCGATTGATTTGAAAATTGGATTTTAATTTGGATCTGCGCTTTCTTTACGTTATTTATAATAGATTCTATGTTCAGGTATCGCTCTAATAATCTCTTTTGAAAAATTGGTTTATATATATTTTACTTCTATTGTATAAAAAAGAAAATGTAGGTTAGTTAAAGCGACTAACACAACGTTTCATTGAAATATCTTTTTTTACAAACTATTCGACTCGTGGAATAAACTTAGTACTTGATAACATTTTGGGCATTTAAAGAACTGACATTAAATATAAATTTAACAATTATTTACACTAACAATTCTCAAAATTTTGTTAAAGAAATACTGGGACTTTCATGTTGTGTTGAAAAGTGCTTTTTTGCGGCACGAAACTACCTATATACATGATATTACATTACATGAATTTTATCGTTAGATAATGAGACAAGAAGATTAAAAAAACAGATATAACAATATGTTTCATGTTTATTTTTTTATTATAATATTTCCTATAAAATAAGTATAAACATGAATATAATTTTAGGCTTCGAAATAATGATATTTATTTGGCAACGTATAATATGATAGCAATGCTCTACGAAACCAAACAAAAATTATTTATATTTAAAAAAAGTATTTCGATCCTGCCAGGATTCGAACCTGGAATCTTCTGATCCGTAGTCAGACGCGTTATCCGTTGCGCCACAGGACCGTGGTATAAGCGGACGAATAATACCATTGGTATCGTGAGTATACAAATTTATCTTTACGAAGTCGGCTCAAGGTCACGCTCGGTCGTTGTTTCGTGGGCTTGTATTGTATGTAATGTAACCGACAAAAAGAACAAATAATTTTATTGCTTGGTTCTTTTTCTTTTGTGTAGGTAATCTTATTTCCGGCAGGAGTTCTCAGTTTGGCATATATTCAACTAGTGAGTGTTTTGTGGGACCTAATATGGAAATCAGGTAGGGATAGGGTTAGTTGTTTAAACTTTTTGAGACAAATCGACAAGACAAAAAAAAATATTATCTTGTTTTTCGACAGAAATGTATACTAAGATTTAATTTTTTCTGCAGTTGTAAAATAAATCTGTATCAAAAACAATAATATTTACATAAACACGAAAACTCATATTTTTTTTTACATTTCGCATACCGTTTCCCGAGAAAGCCGTGAAGTTATATTGCAAAATAGCTAAACGTATGTAGTTTGCGAATAAGTACTGTTGTCTATCTATATTGCTAATCGCGTCTTGCACGCGGTGAGGCGAAGCGTGGATCGGAACGCGGGTGACCCGGATTGTGAGTAACGGAACGTGCTGCCAACCGTCCGACTTCTTCCGACTAAGTTCTTAATTTGAAATTATATCTATTCTTTTATGACAAACGTCTAAAAAAATTGCTGGACAAGGGATATGAGAACTTTTGTCTTAATTTTAATTTTAGTGGAATACAAATTCTAATAGAAGGAAAAACAGAATACACTGTACAGTTTATTTTAAATCTTCAGGAAACTGACCGATTACGTTACGTTGCCAACGTAAAAATACGTCATAGTCTTATAGTTATATTTTTAAAGCTCTAATTTATTCTCACTATTTAGTAATGGGCGTTTGAGTAGTTCTGTGTAGTGTCGGTTCAGAATTGTACTACCCCATTTCTTCCCGTGGGTGGATTAGTAAAAGGCGACTAGGGGTATTGGCGCTTTTTAAATGATATAATTTTTTTTATCTTTTCCTCACTCAACTTCCAAACATGGCTATTCTAAATGCATGGCTTCCTCTTCTAGGAATTTATAGCCGTGAGTATATTTATCCTTAGTTTTATATGTCAAAGTTTTTATTTAACTTAACAAAAAAACAGTAATCAACAACTGAAACTTTAAGTAGCCATACTTGTAAATGTTAATATTCATACCTTTTTAAAATTCCAAATGGTATAGCAGTATCAAGTTTACTCTTTCAAACGTGCGTAGAAAATGACGAATAACTGTTTTCGTTTATTTTAGAAGCGCTTTCTTATTTATGTAATCAATTGTAAAAGAACAAATTACTTTCTAATATTTTTCGTAGTTCTTTTTGACGACCACCGCGTACATTTTACAGACGACTGTAATTACAAATATGTGAAATGACGGTTTGTGAAACACTATCACGTGAGTACACTGTCTAAGCAAAACGTGGGTACCTTCTCTGGACACTAGATGGCGCTGCCATGTGAGTTCAGAAGTATTGGTACCTCTGCCAACCCCTTCGGGGATAAACGGCGTGAACGTTTATGTTTATTATGTTATGTTATGTAAAATAAGTAGCGGATAGCCTAGTTTAGTAACTAATGCTTTGTTTGCCATTAATATGTGAGAAATTTGAAAAATCGCATTACTTCTGTTTCTTTGCCGTGATGTTATTTTATATATATAACTTTATCGTAATGTATGTAATGAAATTTTTATTCAACAAATTGCTTCGCTACCTGCATAGCTAGTACGAGCGACTTTTTAATTAGATAACGCGTGGTGTAAGACAGCCATCTCTTACGCACTTACTAACTATCGTATACTGTCATCTCATTCTAACCGATATCGTGACGATAAAATAGCGCTCGTGCTATGCGAAGCGAAGCGCACGGGCACTACCTACCTTTTCTCGAAGCGCTTCGTCGTTTTTTTGAACCCTCATAAATTGGGTTTGGATTATGCTGGACCAACAAAATTTTCGGGATATATTGTCGATAGCGGACTTATTGAACATATTACGTTTTAATTACATTAGCTTTTATACTCCAGATTTTATTTATATCTAAAAAACGCTGATTTCGTCACTGACATAGCATACTGTATGTCCTATGTTGAGTCCATAAACTAGCGGCATTTTTCTGGAGCTCACAATAACTCTTCAATATATTGTATATGCCATTTCATGTGTATATAAATGTAGTTTCATGTTAAGTAATTGCAGTAATTTCATATCAACATTATAATACAAACCTGCTTCAGACTAATAGTAATAACATTCATATAAAAAGCAGAAGTTACAGTTCAATAATACGGTAGTCTGCCATTAGCCCTAAAGCTAATTAAGTGCGTCAATTGGATTTAGACTCCATTCCCTGGTAATAGAGTAGAATTTATGTCAGCAACTCGGTAAAGTAGGTTCGCTCGAGTGATTCCTAGTAGGTAGCTATCTCCATGTATAATTACGTCGTTAGATGTGGTGTGTGATCTGCAATTTCGATAGCACTTGTCATAATTTCATTTATACTGGAGCAGACGGTAGAACCAGTTTGTCTTTCTTGTCATCTTTAGATTTGATGATGACTATATCCCATTTTTGTATAGAATAATAGAAAAGAACGCATAATTAGTAATCGATTAATTATTATAATTTTCAGAAATGATTATTTGTAAATATCGAATATAAATAATAACAATAAATACATGTTATACATATTTTCCTGCAAAGGACTCAATTTCAAAAAAACTTGTTTTGTAACATATTTTCCTTCTTGAACTTGAATTCAGGATGTTATTTGTGTTCAAAGAATTACACATATGCATATTTTTATACATACATATTTGTGTGCCTAACTGATCTTAAAATCTAAAATAAAAACTAGATCCTTAAATATAAAAAAAGATATGACAAAAGAACATTCTTGAAACCTTAAGTTAAAAAGCAAAAGACTTTTCAGAGATTTGTCAAAAGATATCTTGGAAACTTGCGAAAACCCTACATAATCCGTCCTTAGGCTAAATCTCCTTAAATATAAAAGCTCAGGTCATGTAATAGAATGAACTTCCCCGAAACCAGAGCTCTTGTCTCAGCCCACTTAAGTGATTAAGGTTTCCACTTAATGTTAACTTGAGGGGAATCACAGCTGCCTTCTATTGCTCTTAATCAGAGGTCTGTCGAATATGAGGCATTGAGGATAATATTATTTGGGACTGACGTATTCGGATCGTGAATGAAAGGATTTCTTCTTGATAAATGTACTTGCCATCATTCAAAAGGTAAAATGAGATTTTCTTTATCAAATGTGAAACTGTGTAGGATATTCAGATATTTGGTTGTTTCTTATATTTCAATAAAGTATATTCATAGTTAAGTTAAATATGTTTTTGGTATTATCTACTATAATTATATAATTTTATAGCCGTTGTTGTATATAGGTGTTGGCACAGTATAGCACTAACTCATTGCTTTCCGTAATAATCGTACGAGTCAAATAAAAGTTTTGGGACGTTTTTTAGTGTTTGGTTGGTAAAGTGGATGAATACACATCTCCAAAAATAATTTATTTTACAATATTTTGCCTATATCACTTTCAAATGTAGGGTATGTATTATTCCAAATCTCTGGTTACAACTTAGGATTTCAAATCGCGAGTATGAGTTGAATTTCCGCCGGCCGATTGGATGGTACTGGCTGAAAACCAGCGCCATGGCTGGTAACATCATCATCTGTGGTAACATGCTGAGCCAGTGATCAATTCATTGCATAGAGCTTGTTCTGTTTTTATTTTTAATTCTACTTAAACTCAAACGTTCACGCCGTATATCCCCAAAGGGGTTGGCAGTGATACTAATACTTCTGAACATCACGAATGAACGAAGATATTTTCACAATAGTTTTTTTAAGGTGTTAACAAAACAAGTTATATCTGTAGTACTAAACTGAGACTGTTACAATATATTGAATTGAGTAAATGTGATAAAAAATACAGAGTTAAATACAGAAATAGCCAATCCTTTGTGTTTTTAATGGTTTACAAATTAATGAGAAATTGTCAAAAAGCATTGAACTGATATGGAATGTATTTCATCAAACTAAGTATTGTATAACATACTTAGTTTGATGACATAATATAACTCAAAATAATTGAATAATATAAATTTATTTGAGGTATGGAAAATAAAAGAATAAACAAAATATCAAAAATATAACTGCTGCACAGCTAACACACTAAAGTTCTTTGAACTTATAAAAAACGCAAACAGTTTTAAAATGTCTGCTTCTGTTTTTATCTAGGATTTCGCCATCAAACGGCTTGCAAAATTAGCTTCAAATATGTGCTTAACTGTGTTAGTGAAAATTCGTGTTTTTCTTTTAATTAAGTGGACGTTGTTGTTTGTATTTGATTCATAGACGGGACAGAAAAAAAAAACCCTCTGTAATGCTCCGTTGTTTATAACTAGTTCGAGATTCAGATTTACAATTAATAGATATTTTTTTAGACGGAGTATAATTAAACATTAAAACAGTACAGTAAATTTTATAAATTTACTGTGTTTTTATAAATTTTATCAACAACATAGACTGCTTTTTAATTTACAATTCTCAATTAATCACGTCGCAGAAATACCGTCACGTATAGAAGTAACTAATTAATTTCTCTCTGAAGAAAATCTAAGATTTGAACTGTTCAATGTACTGGCTGAGTTATATAATGGTTATGTCATTGCATTTCTGAGTGCTGCAGGAAAACTTTGAGCCCAGCGGGTGTCTATGCAATTAAGAGTTACATTTGATGGTAGATAGGAACATGAGAGCAAAACTCTAATAACATACGTTGCAGAAGATAAGTGCATAGTACAGACTGAAGTCACTAACTAGAAGAATGCGGAATGGTTTTGTAATAGAATTCTGATAATTGTTTGATAAATTCTGATAATTGTAAAACTGTTTCTTGACCTATATCATTAAAAATATGGATGTATCTTCATATTAAAAAAATCTTTAAAGTGATTGTGAAGATAGTATGATCATCTACTAAAACTGTCACATTAAAAAAGTATCCATAACTTTTCTTTCAAACGTTGAAACTAATAAAAAAAACTGGTTGTGGAAGTGAAATAGTCTGCGTCTTCTAAGAGCATTAACATAGACCAAAACGTTTCCTAACTAAAAAGCCTCATATAGATGAAGCAACGCGTGCGAGGCTCTCCTTATCATTACCGGGTCGGGGGGCGGTGTCTGGAGCCGGTTTGTTGAAGCTTCACTACCTGTCCCCGGCTGCCCTCTATGTCCCCGTTCCATTCCACGAACATACCTGACTCTACATCGCTTTATAAGTTACATGCTTTATCTAACAACTATTCATTATTTGTAATCTTAGTCTAACCCATACATATTTCAATTCAAATGAACCGGAACAAAACTTTGTTGGTAAGTTCTGCAGCGCGTTGAAGTCTTTCGTTTGATCGCATGTTTAGAGCTTTGCTTGCATGTAAAGTTCAGCCGACATACCGTAGATCTATTCTGTGAATTGCCGAAGTTATGTTTGTGAAAGAAAGTTGCTCAACATTCCGAAAGTGGTTTCACAAGAATTTTGGACGGACACGTATTTCGAATTGGAGACGCCGCGCCCACTTGCTAACTACCCGAACCACACACCTGATCGTCTAAGTGTGTCAACGGCGCTCTGACTTCTCGAACCCGCTGATCGATCGAAACTTTCACATTAGCTTCGCAATACGACCCATGCGAACTTTGGCAATATTCGTAAAGTTGACTGAAAATTATTACCTGTAATCGTTGTCTGCTATTCCAAGAGTAATTTATCCAGTGAGTCACTGATGTCCACTTTTCAATCACAAAATCCACTGCACTAGAGTCACTTGTTTATCGTGCGGTCATGGTAAGTTGGCGTAGCGGTCTCTTCGGCCGCCAACTCAGCACTGACGAAGTCGCGCGCGCGCAGGTTCGACTGCCTCGCCGTCTTGGTGTGCGTTCGTGTGCCGGATAAACGTGCTCTTGCATCTCACCAGCTTGGATTCATTCACTTCATTAGTATTGCTGACGCTCGTTTTGTTTCTTTTTAATTGTGTGTCTTAAATTAATTAGTTGTTTGATGTAGGTCGTACTCTAAATTTTACGGACGTCTTTATACGCGTGATACACATGGATTAAACCGTAAGGGGTTAGCAGTGAGCAATAATATTCTGGTTCAGAAGCAACAAAAAATAACAAGTTACTGAATATCATCGAAATAGACTGTAAATCCTCACCGCAACCACCACCAGCACTACATATTTCCCCTAACCAAATAGCTTGAGCCTAGTCTGAGTAGGGTGGCTTTGCCATCGCTAATTAAGCCCAGTAAGGGTGAGCAGTATAATAGTAGAGAACAACGGCTTAATGAAAACTTCAAAGCGTGTATAAAGAATAAATATATATATATTACGTATATAATTACATTACATATACTCACGGCTATAATTCCCTATAAGGGGTAGCCAGAGCCAAGGAATTATAAATTCCTCAGCCACTTTTGGAAGTGGAGTGGGGAAAAGGCGGTAAAATAAAGGTTTTTGGTGATGGGTCTCCAACCGCATCGCCCAAATATCCAATAAAAAGTCCCAGTACCCGTAGTCGCCTCTTACGACACCCGTGGGTAGAAAGGGGGGGTTCGATTCCCGCCTGTGTCGAAATTTTTCTTTCCTTTATTTGTTCTTTATTTATTAGTAATAAACCCCACATGAGGTTTTCATGAACAAAAAGATTTAAATTCAAAGCGTGGAGTCATATAAATTTTCGGGTAATCAAAAGATGTGCAAAAATGATCCTCCATTGACTCTCTGGATCGTGCGCCGATACCTCTGAGATCTACCATTAGGTCACAAAAGCATGGACCGTCAATGTCGTTGACAAGAATTGTTTACAAAAATCTATTATTATAATTTTCAGAAAGAGACTAATCATAAAAAATAAGTCATCATGATAATACGTATTGCATAATTAGCTTTAATATTGTACATAATAAATTAGTATTATCTTTTCAACCCGAAGGTGTCGTAAGATAAATAGCTCAGGGTAAACAGTGAATAGATTTTATTTGCAGTATTAAGAAAAATGCATCTCCGTTCTGTATTTCGTAAGACCCTATAAAATCGCACACGTCTTCTAACATTTGATCGAAAAATAGTCGAAGTTATTTAAAGGCTGATGAATGATAAAATTGATTGCAAGATTAGAAAATAAAAATGATTGTTTCATAAAGAATAAATACAGGAAAGAAAAATTTCGACACAGGCGGGAATCGAACCCGCGACCTCGGGTTTACGCCCCGCCGCCTGTGTCGTAATTTTTCTTTCTTTTCCTTTATTTATTCTTTATTTATTAGTAATAACCGCCACATGAGGTTTTCATGAACAAAACGATTTAAATTAAATGATTATTTCAGTTAATAAGTTTATATATATCGGAAAAGCTTCACGATTTATCGCATGTGTAAACTTTATAGAAAGTACTAAAGTAAGTAATAAATACGAAACTATGCATGCTTAATTTGAAGCCAAAGTATTTCTTACTGAATTTCCCAGGCACCTTTATTGGTTTCGCTACTTGATTTATTTAAATTCCATAACTTCTTCGTTACTTTTGTTAGAACATATATAAAGACACTTTTACATGATAAAGTGTAACATTAACCATAAAACAAAATATAAAATAATCATTTATTTCAATTAAAAAGATAAATCTTTGTTTTTGAACGTCAAATTTCAACTTAATACTAAGTTTACCATACATCCCCACAACATTTCCTTAACAATCTCAATCCATTAAAATTATCAGAGACCGTTTCCGAAATTCAGCACCTAGTTTGTGGAACCAGTAAAAGTAGTAATTACAAAAAACCGGCCAAGTGCGAGTCGGATCGCGCACTAAGGGTTCCGTACTATCATATATATAGAAAATCCCGTTTGTGTGAAAATCATGGGAGCCAAATTAGGTAAGTAATTTGATTTATGACGTTTAAAAATAGAACTACGGGCTAGATCTCATTCAAACCAATTTTCGTTAGTAGTTTGTGTAGTAATACACATCATATATTTTTTTCAGTTTTATCATGCCCATATTTTAGAAGTTACGGGTGGGGACACACATTTTACCACTTTGAAAAAGTCTCTCGCGCAAACTATTCAGTTTTGAAAAAAATGATATAAGAAACCTCAACATCATTTTCAAATACCTTTTGATAGATACCCCACACGTATAGGTTTGATGAAAAAAAAAAATTGAGTTTCAGTTCTATGTATGGGGAACCCTAAAAATTTTGGTTTTTTTTTCAGATTTTATTTTAAAATCTTAATGCGGTTTACAAAATACATCTACGCACCAATTTTCTATAATGTAGTTCTTATAGTTTCGGAATAAACTGGCTGTGACATACGGACGGACGGACGGACAGACGGACAGACATGACGAATCTATAAGGGTCCCGTTTTTGCCATTTGGCTACGGAACCCTAAAAACGGCGAGTTAATTTCAAAGGTATTGGGCTCAGGAATGCAAAACTTTCCCCACGACCTGCCCTCGACGCAGAGCGGTATTTTCATACTCGACCGCTACATGCGTGTTGTATGATGCATCCAGTCTTAGAGTGACCCTGGCTGTGAGAGATTTTATTCTTGCGTTTTTCATATTATTTACACGCTTATATTAGCTTCATCTGTAAGTATGAATGTATATAAGTATGTATGTGTGTATCCGTCTCCTATAAACCTGATTTATACCAACTTTAAACGGACCGATTTAATTCAAACTTGGTACACCTGTCAAAAATCAGCTACAATAAAATAATTTCAGTTGGTTCAGTACAAAAAAGAGAAAAATAAACATAGATAACATAACATATAACATAAACGTTCACGCCGAATATTCCCGAAGGGGTTGGCAGAGGTACTAATACTTCTGAACATCACGTGACTGTCACCTGGTGTTCAGAGTACCCACGTTTTGCATGGACAGTGTACTCACGTGATAGGGGGCAGGCCTATCCCCGTTTTGTACGAATACACTGTCACATGACTAAGTACAAACTCAGCCATGTGGGTTTCCTCACGATGTTTTCCCTCACCGTTAACAACCATGATAAATTAACCACACATATGTCTTTAGAACAGACAAATTGGTGTAGGCCCGACCCAGGATTTGAACACTAGTCGTTTGCACGATAAACGAGTGTTCTACCCACTGGGCTATCACGGTTGTCAACCGTAAACATAGATAAAAAAACTGAAAAACACGCTTTTATAGCACATCTAACTAAAAAAATGAAAAATAATTCCCGATATAAGCTGAAAATCATGGAAAAGCGTGGGGGTTTCTGTTCCATATTTTTCGTCTACCTAGCCTACGCTCTTTCGCCATTTACAGCTTTTATTCGGAATTATTTTTATTTCAAATTAGGCGATACGCTTTGCATGGGTATTAAGGTTATGAAAAAAGAAGTTGCGTAAGATAATCCTTCCGACAGGTCCAGTCGTTTCAGAAATCAGCGTAAGACAGACAAAAATAACAACCAATTCTGTCATGGTATAGCCAGTGTACACATCATATCCATTAAGTTTAAAATTAATGTTTTAGTATAACAAACAGACACGTATACTCATGTGTATAAAATATATAACTTTGGAGCTGTCAGGGCTAAAAATGCCCAAATAGAAGTAATGGTTTGTCAACCATATTACCTAAATTATTTTAATTTTTCAGTAGGTTTATGTAAAGATTTATTGAGTTTATTTGTTCGTCAATATAATTATTCTTAAACAAGCCTTGTTCTATCTTTTGTCGAACAGAAAATCGGAATATGTTACTCAAACACTATATTCTATCGGTTATATATAATCTTCCTAAAATAGGTTATGGACCCCAAAAAAGACGTAGCCAGGGATTCAGAGTTAAAAATTCTTTAGCCACTTTTAGAAATTGAGTACGAAAAAGATTGCGTAAAGTATAGTAGGTGATAATTATCTGGTCACATCGCCCAACGATAACTTAAAAAGCTGAAACCCTAAGTCTGATATGACGATACCTGCGGGAAAAATTGATTAGTGCTATCATAATCCGACTGGTTCTGGAGTGGCGGCCACGTACCGGATGACGCAGTGTGTGTAGGCCTCCAATAAGGGTGGACCAACGACTTGTTCAATGGATTAGGGCAGCACAGGACCGGTCGCTGGGGAGATCTTTGGGGGAGGCATATGTCTAGCAGTGGATTTCTATTGGCTGTTGATAATGATGATGATGATAAGCTGTCACTAAACAGCTATTTTATAAATCTTACATCTTACTCCTAATATAATAAAAGGCAAGAAATGCGTGTTCTTAGTGATTTTTAGAAATATAGATACAAAAAATACCGAATTAGTAATTCGATGACTATTTCGAGAAATCGCTGAAGAATATAACAATAATATTACATGGAACCAAATAATAGACAATTCTGAATCACTGAGATAAGACTTATTGTGAGACGCAGCAAGAACAATTATATTGATAACTGGACAATTGGAAATGTTTTTGGAATTGTTCTGAATATAATCAATGTTATCGGTTTAGGTTGCCATTTTAGGAACGTTATTCCAAAATACAATGCCTCGATTGTAATTATGTTCTACGTTACTAGGTACTTCTGATGCATTGTCGTTTGGATTTTATCTTATTATGTGATTAGGTCATTAAATTGTATCGTATTGCTCAACGTTTTTATTATTGTTGGCCCTTCATTTCCAATAGAGAGAGGAGACAAACATGGAGACCCGCTATCTCCGAAACTTTTTACCTGCACCCTAGACGAGGTGTTCAAGAAGCTGGTGGCCCCATGGACCGACAGAGGCATTGAAGTTGGTGGCAGAAGACTTACAAACTTCGCCGATGATATTATCCTGTTTGCCTCATCTGCACCCGAGCTACGGCGTATGTTACAGGAACTCAGCGACGCGAGCCTCGAGGTTGGACTGTAGATGAATAGGTCAAAGATCAAAGCCATCACCAGCAGCACAAAACGTAGGGTTGAGGTCGATGGGCAGGAGATATAGTTTGTGGATGAGTACATTTACCTGGGCCAGATAGCTTCCTTCGAAAATAGGCAGGATAAAAAAGTCGAAAGACGGATTTCTAACGCCTGGAAGAGCTTCTGGTCGTTGAAGTGTAACCTCCCACTAAAATTCAAGCGCAAGCTCATCGACCTGTGTATCCTTCCTATCCTAAGCTACGGCGCTCAGACCTGGTTACTGACAGAACTTCAGAAGTCCAAACTCAAGGTTTGCCAACGAGCAATGGAGCACAGCATTCTCAGTGTTCGTAGGACTGACCGCATAAGGAACACCACATTGCGCTCCTTAAACCGCCAAGCTAAACTGGAACTGAGCCGATCACATTAATCGTATGCACCCAGACAGATGGGCGAAGATCGCCTCAGACTAGATGCCACAAGACGGTTACCGGCGTAGGGGCAGGCCGTGGCGGAGATGACGGGACGATCTTGATAAAAAATTTCCGGGATGGCCGGAGTTGGCACAGAGCCGGGACTCAACGGGGGGAGGCCTTTGCCCAGCAGTGGGACACTGTAGTACAGGCTACATAAAAAAAAGTATTTTATAGTAACTCCATCTAATGCACATTTACGACTCAATACATGGCTTTAATGAGCTTATGCTTATATGTAATGCGTGACGGGGGTGCATAGGTAGGACGAGCAATACGTCTGAGCCTCAGTAGATATAATTATCACCTGGGAATCAGTTAAAAAACCAATATGTTATATATGCTTAAGGTTACTACAATCATATACTTACGGCTATAAATCCCTTGGAGGGGTAGCCAGACCTTTGGGATAAAAAGTTCCTCAGCCTCATTGCCTCAGAAATGATTGTAAAGGAAAGGTTTTAAGTGATAGGTCTCAAACCGCATCGCCCAAAAATCACTTAAAAGCCCTAGCACCCTTAGTCGACTCTTACGAATGACCACGGAAAGAAATTAGGTAGTGTTATTCTAGGCCGACACTATACAGCCTTGTTTTAAATAGCTGGCTATTATTTATTAACATGTATTTTTGATATGAATGTTTGACATTAGTGCATCCTTCTTTAAGTATATTAAATTATCAAACCTTTCGACAAGATTTTAATACACGGGCTAGACTAAAAATGGGTACTTTGAACACAAGATGACAAAAATGACACGAGATTTTTAGAAGTATATCCATGTCTGCTAAACCTACTGCTATAAACTGCTACAGCAACAATTGCGTATGAGTAAAGTAATAAGTTAAGACAGTAAACTACATTTTACTCATACCTTTACATCATCCGAGGGTAATTACTCGCAACTTGCATTAACTTTAGCAAAACATATCCCTATTGGTCTGTGACGGTTATTGATCTCGTTCTACTCACAACATAGTTTAACCCCCGTATTACATTTCTCCTGAGAGCAAACACCACTGTTATTATCGATAGCGGTTCTACAGTTGGGAGCCTTAAGGGCGGTGTTGGTACACTGACACGGCTCAGTTATTACCTAGAACTCCGTAACCTGAATTTGTGGTTGGATCTGTTCTATTGGGTAAGCAGAAGTACTAATCGTGTGTAGGATATCATGTGTATTGTGTGTCAGGGTGTAACAGTAGTCATTTTGTGGACATACGTACTACAACAAAGATTATACAAACATACATATAACATACGTCATTAGTTTCCAATGGTGGACTATTGAGATTATTGACCGCCACTTTGCACGATCCTGGAAACCTTTCAAGTTTCATTTACATTCATCAATCTTTTCATGTAGCCTTTTTATTCTTCAAATTTGGACGCATGTCTTTAAGCACATTCTATATTTTCACTTTCACCTGCGTGGATTTCGGAGTTTAAAAATGGAAGAGGTTCTCAATTTGTTAGGATGTTTTTTAATGGCTGTTTACTATGTCTAATTATGCTTTTTTTACTAAAGGATTGGTTTTATTTTATAGGTTGATTTTATACTTGAGTTAAATCGGATCAAACTGTGCACTTCATCACCTGGTTTATAAAGCATGAGCAGGCATTCGAGCTGGCAGAGGGGATGGACTCGTCGTAGTCGGCATCGGAAGGAAAGAACTATGGCGGCTCGTCGAGTTTTAAATGTTTCGCTGCTTATTACTTCTAACGCCAATATCTTCAACACTTTTTATCAGATGGATATAATAAAAGGAGAAATTGTAATTCGCATTACATGCCTAAGCTTACTTACGTATTTATTTGAATAAGAAAAATAGCTTCGAAATGAACGTAATAATGTTTTTAATTTTTTAATAAAAAATTGAGACTTTACTGCAGAGCTTTTATATATTTTGTATTTGCTAGAACCTACATAACTTAATTATATCTTGGCTAGTTTACGCGGCGTTTGCGTGGAAAGCTTCCAGTTGGTGAGATTGAATGCGACTTCTTCAACATTTAGCGCCTCATTTCTGCTAATTTTAGTCAAAGTATTATGAATGATACCTTTAAATTTCAACCTTTTTAACCAACCAATTTAAACCTTTCTCTAGAATCACTCTTATTATTGTTGAAAACATTATGAAAATCCGTTTGGTTATTTTGAGTGTACGGCGGCGTTCAGACAGACAGTAAGGCCCAGCAGAGGACTTCTTTTTATTATATGTAAGGGTAGTGGGAACTCGCCAGTCCAACATGCATTTGGCCGGTTTTTTCCTTTTAGCTCTTGTATTCTGTGTGCCGCAACCTGGGTTTTCTTCTTTTTTTAATTCAATGGAATATGAGAGTGTAATCTTACTGGACTGCGATAACAATTACCGTAACGCGAATTTTTTTTTGCAAAACTGAGATACATACATACATACATATACTCACGGCTATAAATCCCTTAATGGGGTAGCCAGAGCCTTGAAATGAGAAACTCCTCAGCCACTTTTGGAAGTTGATTGGGGAAAAAATGGTAATAATAAATGTTTTTGGTGACGGGTCTCCAACCACATCGCCCAAAATCATTTAAAAGCCCCTATACCATTAGTCGCCTACGAATACGATCAACCACGGGTAGATATGAGGTAGTGTTATTCTAAGCCGATACTACACGGCTGAGATGGAAACTAATATATCTCATGATGTTTGACGGTTAATTAGAATTTAATGAACTATAACAAATAGTTTTTGGAAGACAACGCAAACAACATTCTGAAAGAACATGTTGATGATTCATTAATTGCAGATTAATGATGCATATTATGTTAGTTTAATTATGCATATTAAGATTGTGGGAGATCAAATGTTACGAATTATTTAAATTGCTTTTAATTTAGTTGTGTCAACGTGTGTCAATGATTTTCTGGTTACAGTTGGTTTAAGGGTGTCGTACTATGGAATTTCGGTTACAGGGCTTTTTAGTGAGTGAGATCGAAGCGCTACACACACATTACGATAAATTAAATTATATTATATATGTCGTGGCAATATCGTAAATTTGAACACATCATAAAATGATCGATCATTTCATGAAGTAGTCGTATGAAATGTTCAACTGTTTATTGGCCTCATCGTGATGTGGTTTGGGCAGATCAATGATAAGAAATCGTTTCTCGATATGGGCAACTAAACGCGCAGCCTCTTCGTGAAATGGTTAAGATTATTTGGTCATATGGTAAAGTAATTACATTAAATACCGGTAGAGGCGCTGAAAACTCTTTGTTTATGTGTGAAGATGGCGACCGCTGGCAAAAGTGTTGTTTCTCGCAGTAAAAAAGTTAATAATTCGTTATTAAGCGAGGAAGAAAGTGATAACAAAAGAGTTTTCAATGAAAAGGTTCTCGAGTACTTTGCAAATTACGAAAAAACTGAACAATATGTTAAAAAACCGTAGAGTTTGGATCGCTTTTCACAGGTCACCCTATTTCTACGATTTGGCCAAGCGTGGATGACAAAATCGTTAAACGTTTACGATTTTATGATCTGGTCAAATTAAGTTAGCCACATCATGAAATGTGACTATTTCATGAAATGATCGATCATTTCACGATGTGTTCAAATCTACGATATGGCCACGACATATACACTTTTCTTAACTTCGTAATTAAAAGAAGGAGTTGCTTTGTCCAATGCTTTTAACTTATACGATTTATTTATAATGAATAGTATAATTTATTCATAAGACTTTCAAAAAGTTTTCAATTATATCACTTTAAAAAAGGTTGTGCCTAGACTCAAGTATTTATGCAATATAGAAATTGCAGAAAACACAACCATTGTTGACAAATGTGCAATTTTGATAGATAAACAAGTGGTTAAAAATATAGAGAACAATATTCTGCCTATCAAAATGAAATTTAATGGTGGAATTTTAAGTACGTAGTTGGAAATCGGTTTCTATTTGGTATAATTAATAAGTAATTAACAGTGAAATGAAACCTCATATTTGCAAATTGTAATAAAAGACAAATATTTGAAAAAAAAAATGTGTAATTCTGAGGCAATAAGATTGTTTCAATAGGACGATTCAGTTTTCAGTTATCATATTAGAATCTTTAAAGTAAATCTTTTCTTAATTTTAAACTCAAACCCAAACGTTCACGCCGAATATCCCCGAAGGGGTTGGCAGAGGTACTAATACATCTGAACATCTCTTGACATTGTCACTTGGTGTTTAAAGTACCTACGTTTTGCTTATTTATTAATATTATTTTAAAAAATTGCTACATAGAAAAAGAAAAGTATTATCCATATCATTTTCAGTTTCCATTGGTGTATGTTATTGAACTAACTATTTATTAATCTGTGATGAAATGTATCTCATTTGGAAAATAATTTTAAGTAAACCAAAGTGTGCTTTAGTTTAATAAAAAAATCAAACTTCATTTATTACATTATTTAGTTAGTTTCTTCAACCTGCGATGTATGAAGAAGGGTGATAAAATTTAGTCCTGTGTTTGTGTATCTATCTGCGGCATTGTAACTCCAAGGTAAATTTATCTTGCGGTTTTTTGTGTGATGTGGATTTCTTATTTATTATTTAGCTGAAACAAAATACGGAACATTACACAACCCACTAATCTTCTTACTTTAATTCTCTAGACTCTCCCTTTAGGTATTTATAGCCATGAGTACAGGTAAGGGTTAACAAATGGTTAAATCAGTCATATGTTTCTGTCATACTATAGTCAGGGTTTACTACGTTTTAACCGAGACGTGTTTTTATCGTGATATCAAATTTCAGACGTATATAATTTTTACGTTTTCTAACCGCCTAAAACAAGGTGTGAAGCGTATATGTTAGGAATGTTAGTTTTTTCAAGCTGTGTATTAAAATTTGCAATAAATAAAATAACCAATCAATAGTGTATCAGTAGCAATTAAGTTACATGTGCCACTAAAGTCGGAAACAATTTGAATTGTAATGTCGTGAGAATTTTCTTTCTATAAAGGAAACGATACAAAGCTAATTCATTGTAAAAACTTTTGAGAAGTTACCTATATTCTATAATACGCTTAAGTTTCAATAATAGAGGGATAAAATTTAAACAAAATGTCTTCAATTAGAAATCGATTCCAAAATAAACAAATATTTATATATATATTTTTGTCGGGAATCCCAATAAATGCATCCATTTCTTTGACAATAATTGTAAAAACAGCCTAATGACATAAATTATGTCACAATAGAACAATGAATATGGTGTCTTTGCATATGTAAGTTTTTTAGTTCATTTGTTATATTTCAAACAGATAATTATATCTCAAGCAATCGAAAAACAGGTAAACATAAATATGTAAGGTGGGGTGGGGTATATTTGAAGTAAAAACTCAACTCAACTCAAACATTTAAACCGTATATCCCTGAAGGGATTGTCAGAGGTACTAATACTTCTGAACATCACGTGACATTGTCACCTGGTGTTCAGAGTACTCATTCTTTGCTTGGACAGTGTACTCACGTGATAGGGATAGGGGGAGAGCCTATCGCCGTTTTGCCAGATACACTGTCACACGTCTAAGTATAACTTAGCTGAGTGAGTTTCCTCATGATGTTTTCCCTCACCGTTTAGTAACTTGATAAATTAACCACACATATGTCTTTAGAAAAGTGTAATTGGTGCCGGCTCGACCCTCATCGTCTGTACGATAAGCGGTGTTCTACCCACTTAGCTATCACAACGGGGCGGTTCTGTTGGAACAAAAAGTCATTTAAAAAAATCAGTTGAATTAAGAATTGAGAAGTCAATTGAAAACAAGTGATATCAAGCCTTTTATCAGTTACATAAATATAATATACATTTCACATGCATGTATTATAGACTAGATGAGTAGGCGGACATTTGCGAGTATCATTCTTCAGAATCCCTACCATGAGGCATTTCGTCTTTGAGGAAACAACTACGCTAACCACAAAAGATGCACTTTTTGAAGCATACACATATACATACATACATATACTCACGGCTATAAATCCCTAGAAGGGGTAGCCAGAGCTAAGGAAAAAGGAATTCCTCAGCCACTTTTGGAAGTTGAGTGGGGATAAGATGGTAAAAATAAAGGTTGTTGGTGATGGGTCTCCAACCGCATCGCCCCAAAAACCCTTAAAAGCTCCAATACCGTTAGTCGCCTCTTACGCACACCCACCGGGAGAAATGGGGTAGTGCTATTCTAAGCCGACACTACACAGCAAGAAGCAGTGCTCTACTTATGAGCTATCAAGGTCACTTAAACTGATGGTCCTGCAAAATTCATTGTTTTAATTGATCCGATTTAATGCCACTTTTACATTCATTTAGCACACATCACATTTAGCTTTTGAGTTCAAGGTCATTGTGCAATGTATGTGACTGCGGAAGTTAATATAGGTTGCAGTTTTTAAGTCACGAAATGTTAAATCTGCATGCATAGTGTATATTTGCATATTTTTTTACAACGAATACTAAATTTGGAAATTGTGAAGGGCACAAAGGTATAAAACTAGTCAAACTGTTAATTTTGCGTACGTAATTTATTATTAAATAGTTATTGAAAACATAGGTACATATCAGTTTTCTTACTCCTAAGTCCAAAATTGAGAAAACATACATATTATAAACTTCAAACTTTTCACCTGAAAGGAACACATTTCTAAATTTCGTTTGAACATCATAAATGAAAAAAGAAAAAATAAAATAAAATAATAATATTTTTGCCTGAAATACAGGTAAATTACCTAGCTCAGGAACAGGAAACTAGGTTAAGACGAATATTATGTACTTTTGAAAACTGAATAATTTTTTTATTTTTTATTTATAGCATCATAAATGAGAAAAAGAAAATACAATTTAAACCCTTTTATTTTACCTGTCAGCCCATATATTTATGTCCCCACCAACGGGCTCGAGCCTACCCTATTTAGGATGATTTGGTCATAGTCCACCACGCTGGCAATGTGCTAGTTGGCAGACTAACGACTACTACCGTGATAGTAGCTGGTTCTCATATTTTACCACTGTAGGAAAATATTTTGTTCACTTTCATGATCACTTTCAAATTTCTAAGTCGACAGTTTAAAAAGTTATATATAAAATGACCACCCCTTTATTTCATTCCGTAAGGGGTGGAATTTCTGAAATTTCCTCATTATAACTCACACACACAATTAAAGGAACTCCTGGACGAAGTTTCAAGTTTTTAGGTACAGTAGTTTCGGCTTTGTGTTGATTCTAAGCAAGTCACTCAGATTACATACATATTATAAAAGGAAACTCATAGGGAATTTCATTATAAGTGGGTCCGATGTCAATCAGAAGAAGTGGCGGTGGCGGCGGCGGCGCGACAAGTAGTTGTTATATAATACTGGAGCAAAATTTTATGAGAACATCTTTTCGTAATCGGTTGTATTTATAATGTAAATTTTGTTTCATATTTGTTAATGAATCATGTAATTTATACATATTGTGCCGTGTAGTGCCGGTTTAGAATGTCATTATCCCTTTCTACCGATGGGTGTCGTATGAGGCGACTAAGGGTATGGGGCTTTTTAAAGTGTTTTTTGGGTGATGCGGTTGGAGACCCATCACTAACGAAACTTTATTTCTCCCATCTAACTCCCCTTTAACTTCCAAAGGTGGCTTAGGAGTTTCATGCTCTTAAGCTCTGGCTACCCTTTTTTGGGATTTATGTCCGTGAGTGTATGTATGTATGTACTACATACCGTAAATTATCGACGTTGTTAACGGTGAGGGAAACGGTTTATAGTTCCCAATCACAAGGATGCACTGTCCAAGCAAAACGAGGATATAGTGAACGCCAGGTGGCTAATATGTCTTTGGAGATATTAAGCGTGAACGTCGAGTTGATTTTTAATTGTATTTAAATCAATACTTAATAGGATAGTGTAACCATACAATAAAGTAAAAAGTACCAAAAGTCTACTTAATATAGCCGTTTTTGGAAGGTACATTTTCATATATAAGCTAGGGAGGTTTCCCAGGATCGTACAGAGTGCGATCGATAGTCTCTGCCTACCCCAATGGGAAGCATATGTAATTATATATATGTATGTAAATACTTTCATATAACCAATTATTAAATTAATGCAGATCGTAGGTTTTAATCTTCATTAAGTTGCATTGCATGCAACATTTTGCCAAAGAGTAAATTATTTTTCATGTCTGTTATATATATAACAAAACGTTTTAAACAAAGCACAGTTAGCAAAGAAAAATACCAGGGTTTTTTAAATAAAGGGCACAATTTGGTTTCACGTTCTTGCATTTGTTATTTCTAGAAAAAAGCACCCTACTTCTCGTTGAAAGATCTAGAAAAATGGATTTATCTGGCTTCCCAGTTTCCATACTATCGATTACTTACCCTACTATGAAGAGCAAGTTAATACAAAGTAGCCGGTTCTGGTACAAACCTTATTATAAAAACCACAAACATAAAAGTACTTAATTTAAATCTTTTTGTTCATGACAACCTCATGTGGGGATTATTACTAATAAATAAAAATCCTTCCGAATTAGTAAAAAAATTCGGAGGTAGGAAACGCAAACACTACTTACATACATACATACATATACTCACGCCATTAATTCCCATTGGGGTAGGCAGAGACTATCGATCGCCACTTCGTACGATCCTGACAAACCTCTCTAGTTTCGTTTACATCCATCAATCTTTTCATACATGCTAAAACACTACTTAAACGTGTAAAAGAATTAAAGATAGAAGAATTTCGCGCTGGCAGCCATTGACACGGTGGCTCAATTGGCAGAGCGTCGGGGCGTATACCCGAGGTCGCGGGTTCGATTCCCGCCTGTGTCGAAATTTTTCATCTTTATTTATTCTTTATTTATTAATAAAAGTACTTTCAAAGCAATAGGAGCAATTTCTTATAGAACTAGTTATTTTACACTTCTCAATTGGTCTCAATCTTCTTCTCACCAAGATATAGCTCCTTTAGATGATAAGTGCTAGTAAAAGTGTAGGTTTACTATTTTAAATAAAAATAACACCCTGGCGAAACCCATATAGCTAATTTGTACTTGATAGGTTAAGTTGTACTTAGTCATGTGACAGTGTATTCGTATAAAACAGAGGTAGGCCTGCTCCCTATAATGTGAGTATGCTGTCCAAGCAGAAGAATTTAGCAATCGATTTTTATTATATAGAAGAGGTATAGTTCGATACAAAGAATTGTGTATGAAAAAGATACACCTTTGACAAAAGATCATCAAAATATACCTTCATTTGTCTGATATCCATAAAGACACGCCATGCAATAATAAATTAATCAACTTGGAGAAGAACCGTCTTCATTGTCAGAAATTCAAATCAAACAAAGTACCAATAGTAATCAATCCTTCATAAATTACTCTCTGACTAATTACATTAAATCAAAAAGGGAAGTACACTGCTATTAATAATAACGCCTGCTCATTTCATTAACGCAAACACACGCCAGGCTAAAATAGATAACGTCTTCATTCGCAGCAGTAGGCGTCGTTTTCTCACAATTTTATTATCTTGCGCGAAACAACCAACTTTCTTTATACACAAAATTCATTTATATTCCGACGGTTCACAAGAATAGAGGCGCTGATGGATGTCCCTGGAGAGGAAATAATTACTCCCTATAAGGGACGTAAGCCTAACAAGAGGGGATTAGAGACTTAAAGGGCGTTTTTCCGACACCTAACCCTCTTAATTTTTACTTATTATGAAGATCGTTGGTTTTATGGATCATTAGCAACACACATACCGTTACTGAGTAATAAAACACCTCGCTACGTTAGTCAACAGACGCAATTTGTTTGTTTTTATAGCTTATTGTTTATGACAGTAACTTTACGCATTCATATTCGGAATATAGCTCAATATTTCCTATTAATTGCCTCGTTCATAAATATTGGTAGATATTTGTAGTAACAATATTCCAAAGTAATATATTTTCGTGAAGTACCGGCTTAGAACAATACTTCCATATTTATATATATACTGAGTGATTGGTTGTCGATGTAATTAGTAAACCCATAATCAGCCAGCATACTTGATTTGAACACCGTGTCCTAATATGAGCCCTTGGGTCTGCTAAAAATTGGCGTCGTTTTCAACGTTCGTAACAATTTAAGTGAAATACAATGAATTTAATGGTATAACGCCGGATTTCTGAACTTAAGTATCGTTCTGTCACATTGAAATCTTAACAACAGAATGAGACAAAACGATACTTAGTTCGTTCTCAGCTTGAATACTCAATTCAGAAATCGGGCGTAAGAGTAACATAATTTACTATACAATCATATCTTTAAAATGCACCGCAATATTTGGGTAATTTTTTTGTTACCTTGTGCATTTTAAACATTGTCAGTTGATAGAAATCCCGACTTTCCGCTTGGTGTATGGCTATATAGCGATTAAAATATTGGATTTAATCACTATACATTAAAAAGTATTTGTGTTTATCTATTAATAAAAAATCCTGCACAATGAATCACATCGATATGTATCCATTACAATTCATCTTATTATTGATTATACTGATTATACTATTAAATCTCTGTCACACCCTGCTCCAGCCTATTTGACCAAAATAAAATATAACACTTTCGTCAACGTGCGCTACAAATTGATCAAAGCATGATAAACTGAAAAGTTTCAAACCCAGACGAAACAAAGCACGTTTCCATAATTACAAAAGCTAATACATCCAAAAGAAGCAACTTGTTATATAAAGGCGTGCTCCTACGGTCCCGAGAGACCCAAAACTGGGCTACTTCCATTTTATCTAACAAGTTTACGACCCCACGTGATACGGCGGTTGCTTACGAAGATACCGCTTCTTTGCTTTTTATGCTTATGAATTTTTATTGTAACCATCCTCAGTAAGGAGGCTCGAATTTACCGACCTTCTTAACTATGTATATGAAAATACTTGAAATGAATGGAGCTGCGTCGAGGGTTGCGAAAAAACAATTGATTTTTTATCTGTACTTATATTATGAAGCTGAAGAGTTGGTTTGTTTGAACAATGAAAATCCTCTGAAAGAGTATTGGTTTCAAGACAGAAATATTTTTTGCGTTACATAGCCAACCGATTTAACAAGGCTTAAGGCTATTGTTATTATATCATGTTATTCTTAAGGATTGTAAAGTAGTTGCAAACTTTAAAACCACGTATTATGTAATCTATGTAATATAAATAAATCGTAAAATAAGCTTTTATAACTGAAAATAGAGATATAAAACTGTGTCATGCTTTCCACGATAGAATAGTGGAAAGTTAAAAAAAGGTTGTCTTTTGTTGTGGTCTGGCTCTGACAACACTATTATTATGAAAACACTAAGGCTGTTTATAACAGAGTTGTCACGTTATTTCTGCTACGTTTATAAAACCCAGGTTAGGATGTAAATTATTGTTTTCATTACTTCAACAATATTTATGATCATTATATGATACGGATAAATTTTTAGACGGTGTTTGGTGTAGTGGTTTAGTTAAGTGCCTCGCTTCTGGATTCGGTTCGCGGGTTCGATCCTCTTTTGCACTGAGGGCAACCATTAGTATAATTTATATACTCTTATTGGAGCGAAGCTCCATTTACCCCCGACTTTTGCATTTCGTTGTGATCGTACTCCTGCCAAACGGCTCAACTCAGAACCCTGAAATTTTGCATGGTTGTCAAGGACCATGTCTAGATGGTATATGTTATGTGTGGTGATGGTATGGTAATTTTGATAAAAATCGGATGTACCACGTAGGAATAATCACCATTAAAAAAATTACAATGTTAGTCTATGGCAAAATTACGTAAACAATGCCAGCGCGTGAAAATAGAATTTTTTCATATTCGATCGTCCCAAAGTCACGTCCGTTTGCGTTCCACACTTTGTGATTTTTCGAACTTTTGAACGCTAATACTCGAGTTCTAGAACATTTTTCCCAAATTTTTTTTTACGAATAATCACTTGAACATACTCTTTTTCAAAGAAAATAGGTATTGAGCTATTTAGATATATTTTTTTCAACAATGAAAATTGTAAACAATTTAAGTTTTCCAAAATCAGGTCTGTAACTACATTGCAGTTTTGTGTAGAATCAATCACGCGTTTAGGTGAACCAACAATGTTGAGATATTTGTAGAATAAATCGTTCAACGATAAGTAATATCTGAGAATCAGGCAATTGCTCGCTTCGCTCCTTTTATTGGCATCCGACGGTCCCATGCCAACCTAGTTAGTTTGTTAGTGTTAAAATGTCATTGAAACGTGTTTGTGTTATTAAATTTAAATAATTATATGGGGAGATATACTCACAGCTGTTAATTTTAAAACAAAAATGGCCGGAGTACACACAGTCTGATAAAATTTTAGATGATTTCATTGAACATTTTGGTGACACAATAAACTTATTCAAAAATAAAATAAACTTTTATTGTATTGTGTACAAAGGTCAGTGGTAATGGGTCTCCAAACGAAAAATCACTTAAAAGGCCCTAATACCATTAGTTGCCTCTTACGAAAACCCACGGAAAGATAGGAGTTGAGCATAGTATAAATTATATAAGTATATTGGATAAATTGAAAATGTAACATAAAATTTGTTAAATGACGATGTTCAAAAATTTTACAAAATAAACAGGAAACAAGCTTTTTTTAATCGAAACCAAATTGTATTTACCTAGAGCAGAAAGTACTTCACCCGACTCTATAAAAATAACAAATTTGAAATACTGCACTCTCTAACATTTTATATTTTTTTCCGTTAAAATTTAAAATCAAAGTTTGACTTTTGCTTCATTGACTATGGCTAAAATTGAATGTTATAATTTGAAAATGACACCAAGGGACTGAGGCATATTCTAGACACGGTGATAAGGCGATAGTTATCTTAGGCGAGACCAATAGTTTTATCTTGCCAGCCAAATCACGCAATTATTTCACCTTTTTTAATCCATAATGTATGTACTATTTCAACATTAATTTAGTTTTCAGAACGTGCACGTGAGGAAAACCACATGAAAATGATTTAAATATATATATAAAACGGTCTAAAAGCTATAAGGAGTATATACAGTCACGGAAAATGAGTGTGGTCAAAAAGGTAGGCGTCCGAATAATAAAGAATAAAAGGAGAAAGATTGATAGATGTGAAGAAAGCTAGAGAGGTTTGCACGGATCGTATAAAGTGGGGATTTATAGTAACATAACATAACATAAACGTTCACGCCGTTTATCCCCGAAGGGGTTGGCAGAGGTACCAATACTTCTGAACTCACATGGCAGCGCCATCTAGTGTCCAGAGAAGGTACCCACGTTTTGCTTAGACAGTGTACTCACGTGATAGGGGGCAGGCCTATCGCCGTTTATAGTCTCCGGATTTATAGTCTCTTACTCCAATCGGAGCTAATGGCGTGAGTATGTATTGACATTCCGCGACCTTTTAGTAAGTCTTCAGACTCTTCAGTCCACCTTGTAAAATGACTTTCCACACTGCGTCAACCAGAATGTTAGCTTTGCGTGTTTGCGGTTTGCTAGTCTTTAGACTGTCAGTCACCTTGTTGTTTTGCAGATCTCCTAATGGGTTCAAAAACACTCTAAACGCAGCAATTTCCATGTTGAATTTAAGCTTTTTCATGAGGTTCGATTTTCGAGTTCTATATTATATAGTTGCTGTTAATTGTCCTCCTGCCATTCTGATGGGACTACTCATTTATCTTATTTTCACGTAATAATAATAATTATGTACCTGGTACTCAGAGTACTCGCATACCATTTAACTGTATGTTCACTCAATAGGCTACTCATAGTATTTTTTAAGAAGCTACTCACTCACTCGCTAGGCTCGTAGTAGGCTTTACTAGGCCTTACTTAACTCGCTTGGGTACATCACACAGGTTCATTGAGGGGCTCGAGGCTATTAAGAAAAGGGCGATTTGCCCTTATTCCACGACGATCTCTAAGTACGGGCTGGCAGGCCAACTACTGTTGCAGTAGCCAGTGCCGACGGCTTTATGTGCCCTCCGATGTAGAATTATCGATTATTTAATTTCTCGATTCAAGCGAATATGTATCCCAATTGGATCGAATCTTCGCGTTCATAGTTAAATAATTAAATTATATAAATATTTAATGATCATTTGGAATTCTCTGTTTTTTTACCGTTGATAAATCGGCCTCGCATGTGATACTCATAATTGTTGTTTTGGAATTAAATAAATTTCCTTATATTAAATCCTCAGGATTGGCAGAAAGAAAACAAATATGCGTAATAGGAAAGGTTATCTGGTAGTCTTTGTGTACAGAAATCCTAGAACACCGTACATACCAATGTTACAAAAACAGTATGTATTCAAATAATTGTCAGATCGAAATCAACTGTAGCGTATAAATATTTGCATCTATGAATATTTATACTGAAAGTAGATTGGACGCGCCACGTTTGAGCACAACAGAATTCAATCAATTCATCATTTATACATTTATTGCCATGCAAAACAAACCTGCTATAACTGAGTATGTGACATTGATTGAAATGTTCATTTTATTTTTATATTTTTAAAACAATAATGATGTCTCATTGTTGAGAATTCCGGCTAATACTCTAACCTCTGTGACTCCGAGTTCTGAAGTAGATCCATTTCTCTGTTTATATGGAACAAACGTATGTATCGCCGCTTCTCATCCACAATAAGCGAGTTCATATTTTATGTCAGGCCTAGACCAATGTGTTTTTATAAAATCACTAGTGGATCGTCCCAGCTTCGCACGGGGAGCGTTGTTTTTTTAAATATCTGAGGTTTCTTTCTTCAGTCACTGCTCAAACATTGTGAAATTCAGCGCAATGTTTTCAATTTATTAAATTTATAGCACTCCCTAAACAGTGTAGTTTGGTGATTTTGAATGCGCTTTGATGAACGGTTCAGTATTTCCATTAAATAGCAAATTTTGGAATAAAACGCTATGAAGTATTTATAACAATCTAAAAATAAATCATTACGTGATGTAGGATGCAACTACTGGCTACTTGGTTTTGGTCACGGGCGCGATGGCTTATTTTATGTATAATTTTGGTGTTTGTCTACCGATTTCTATGATTCTTTTTTTATTGAATAGGAAATAATGTTACCTTTTTAAAATTAGGAATGAGTAAGAGGTTTACAAACGTAAGAGTAAACAAATATAATCAGAATGTTCCGAACTGCTAAGCTATCAGGAATTACACGTGTTATTGTGAGTCAACCGTAAAAGATAGACATAAACTATTGAGAATATTTTTTTAGATAATTTTATGAAGAATATTTCCGTGATACATGATTTCTATGTAAGTTTAACCATTAAGGCTGCACACGTGACGGAAGCTTAAGAAATGGAGTAACTTCTCCCGTTTTCCCAAAATTTTCCAAAATTTCTCTTTACTACTCTGCTGGAAAGTATACAAAAACCTGCGCAGGTGTATGAAGAATAATTGTACCAAGTTTCGTTAAAATCCGTCGAGTAGTTTTTGTTTCCATAAGGAACATACAAACCGACAGACAGACAGACAGACAAAAATTTTACTGATTGCATTTTCGGCATCAGTATCGATCCCTAATCACCACCTGATGGTTATTTTGAAAATATATTTCATGTACAGAATTGACCTCTCTACAGATTTATTATAAGTATAGAAGATATGTGTAGTGTAAAGGTTTTAAACAAATCGTAAGGAAACCCTAAAAGGAAAGGCTGAGTTGTGATAAATCGAGTGACAGTGTATTTATACAAAACGGCACAAGACCTGTGCCCTCTTTCACGTGTATGCACTTTCACAAAAATGTCACGTGATGTTCTGAAATATATTTACCTCAACCACCCGTTCGGAGATTAACAACGTGAAAATTGATTTTGAGGTAAAATATACACATTGGGAAGAATTTAACTCTATGAAAATACAAAATAACATGTACAGTTGTACCTTAAAACGACCACACATTTGTACAGCTTTATTCATTCAAAATAGTAAAATAATCTTGAATCATTAGTTCCGTTAAATCACTCAGCCTTAAATACCTTAATATATATTCAAATCTGCTGTAATGATCGCTATCAAAGGCAGATATGTAGACAATTATTCAGAGACGACTATTAATAGGCACTTAAAGAAGCATCCATGCCTCTAGCTAATAATAATTTATTATCGAATGAACTATTTGTATTTTTGGATAAATTGACTATGACGAATCTGGGTTAAACGCTAGAGACGATACTTATTGCCCTTTTCAAGACTTAAGCGTTTACGCCGTACATCATGTAAGGAGTAACAGAGGTCCTAAAACTTCTGAACATCACGAGACATCGTCACCAGGTGTTCAGAGTATCCACGTTTTGCTTGGACAGTGTACTCACGTGATAAGGGGCAGGCCTAGCGCCGTTTTGTACGAATACACTGTCATATGACAAAGTACAACTTAGCCATGTGGGTTTCCTCACGATGTTTTCCTTCACAGTTAACAACCATGATAAATTAAAGACACATATGACTTTAGAAAAGACAAATTGGTGTAGGCCTGACCTGGAATTTGAACCCTCATCGTGTGCACGATAAAAGGTGTTCTACCCACTGAGTTCAATCAATGTGATAGCAATCTGTGGGAACAGCAAAGATATACTGGTCAGTACACCCTGCTGTGTACCAACTTAGAATTTGTATTTATGTTTAGCTAGAGAAACATTTTGATACCGCGATTTACGATTTTTATCACGCTGCGAGTGTGCGAGTGAGTTCGCCGTCTAGCGGTCGCCACAGATCTATAGTTTTTGCTTCACTTTATTATATAGATTAATTATTAGTATTGCGCAAGTTTTGTATCATTTTTAGGTGACTATAGTGGCTGCCATACTTACATACATACACTTAGTACCTCTGCCAACCCCTTCGGGTGTATACGGCGTGAACGTTTGAGTTTGAGCTGAGTTGCGTTTACGAAAATTATGTGAATGAAGGAGAATATAATATAATAGAGTGCATAAGACCATTTTGTTTATTTGAATAGCAGATATAATACCCTGAATCAATGCAAAATACAATACACACACAACAAAGTATTTGACTTAACACACACGGATCGGATACATACTGTTATTCATTTTTATAAACTCTGGCCAAATTTACGTTGCCAATATAGATTATCATTATTTTTTGCCATTCACATTACATGTTTAATTTTCTTTACCAAAAAAGGTATAGTTTTGTACAATTAAATTGGTGTTCAAAATTCGAACACTCAACTTGACATCTAGTTAAATTAGGTATATAATATGATATTATAGTATAATATCCCGCTGCTAAATCTCTACGTTCATTACGTATTGAGTCAAACACACATTTTAACATAAGTTTATCAATAGGAGAATACACTGACAAGACGCAGCCAGGCAAAAGTGGCCGCAAGTAATTTTAATTTAATTAATGTTATTTATTATTCGCAGAATAATTTCGTTCACTTGTTTTCGAAATATAATATCATCCCCATCATAGCAAGGTTTAAAAAGAATATAAAATCCATAGGTGCCGTTGCAAATTCGGCCGCAACTACCTCGCAGCCAGGTGTAAGTAGGTTATATTTTGGTATGTTTTATACGTTCATAAGTTACACGCATATTTCTTATATGAAATTAAAGCTATTTTTTTCCTGATATGATAATACATAGCTGCCTGTGAAAAAGTGGTCGCAAATTAGGGTTTAATTGTATAATGGGAATTAATGGCGTGAGTATATTTATGTATGTATGTATAAATTAGGGTTGCCATCTGTTAAAAACGCGATATATCCAAATATATTTCACAAACTATGCTATTGTTTCTGTTTGTATTTTATGACTTATATAATAACTATACTTACATAATATGTTTATTTTTAAATACTTACTTACTTATACTTACACTTATTATTCCAATTGGGGTAGGCAGAGACTATCGATCGCCACTTAGTACCATCTTGACAAACTTCTATTGCTTCCCTTACATTAATAATTCTTCTCATACATGCTCTTTTATTCTTCTCACTTCGGACCCCTGCCTTTATAAGAACGTTTTCATTAGCAATAATATTCATTGACCATTAAATTCTGGGGATAAGGAATCACAACAATAATACATAATACTGAGAAAAATACTCATGTAAATGAGTAATGAATATTTAAAGCCTTTGCATGGCTTGTTTACATAAAGTGTTTTTGTTTCGCTGAATGAAACATAATTCTACCTTAAGAAGTCATAAAAAGTGTGTGATACTTCAGTTGTTACGAGAAATGGAAATGATTTAATACAAATACGCATCATTCGTATTTTTATTCGTATCATTCGTATTTCGTTGAGTTTAAGTTACTGTTCAAACATTTTGATAACGACGGTAGGGTCTGGTAACACATGGAATGAGAAGAACTTGTATATTTAGACATTTCACTGCATAGGAATAAATGTTTCAGCAGCTTAATATCCGAAAGATTATAAATAAAATACTGAATTAAAATTAATCTTTTATTTATTTACAACTTTAATATTAGCCTTTTTTGTCTCAAGTACCAAATTTGCCGAATCATTTTATCTACCTCTCCAACATATAACATCCATTTTGTTCATACTATTTAAAAATAATATTGGTAAAGTCTTCACAAATGTTAACATAGATTAACCTCCACACTTATTTTTTGTATTTACTACAACTTAGTCTAATTAGTTTAAGATTCTATAATAGTAGAACAGAGTAGATTAATATTGTATTTATGAACTTCAGTACAGGACACTGTGACTGTTCCCAAATTAAACAAAAAAATAATAACATTATAACAAAATCACAATATCTTAATGGAAAATCATGAGTGAATTTTAATTTTAACGAAACTTACTTAACTGCTGAGCTGCGTCACAAATTTCATAAAAAAATGGTAATACCAATTCGGTATGCAAAGTTTTTTTTGGTATTTATTAAATATTTTTATTCAATAGCAAACATGAAAATAAGAGACTAATTTGAATATTTTCATTTAAAATGAGTAATTGTAAAGTTATGATTTTTTAAAGATTGTTCTATTTTTGTACTTAATGACGTCTCCAATCGAAAATATCACGTAGCGACATGCAAATAAAAAGAAATGTTTAATAAAAATGTTGCTAATTGCTTAACATTTCACGACTTTGTGATCTCAAATGAAATTATTACGAGAATATACTAAAGAAACCTATGATTTTCGATATTTTATTAATGAACTGCAAAAACAAATGTCTTTGAAATAACACTGAAGGTCAAATACTGTTGCAGTTTTTTAACAAAATAACGGTCATCTTAGCTTTGTTTGATTTAATTTTAAGAAAATATTGTTTAAAAACATAATATAATATAATATAATATCATATCATAATATAATATCTCGAAATGGTTTCGCAGTCAGCATCACTTTTGTAAAACTTTGCATACCGAATTATAAACAGATCTCAAAAGAGAAACATTAGTACACGCATTAGGACACTATTCAAGTGATTTTTCTAGCAACTGACACTGACACACTAATAAGGATGTACGTATGTGCATTTAATCGTATACTTGATACGAGGGGCATGCCAATAGAAGTTAGATACTCTTTTCTTGTTTAATTGACACTGGCAAGCTATACACCATCTTATAGGCTGGGTTTTTATTGACATATTGGAATATAGAACAAACTTCTCTTATTTATTTTTTATTTCAATGAGCATCATTTTTCCGAGAATCTGGCGGGAATTCATTTACAACAATGGAGCTAAGTCGACGTGATTTTCGCGCTTTGATTTATTATGACTTTAAAAAGGTTTAAAGCCTCAAGAAGGTTTTGAACTTTTGGCATCTAATTTTGATGAGTCTGCTTGTTCCCGAGCAACAGTATTCAATTGGTTTGCTGAATTTTAAAGAGGACGGGGATGTCTCGAAGATGAAGCGAAGACAGGACGGCCGCCAACCGCGGTCACACAAGAAAACGTTCGTGCAGTCGAAAAACTTATTCGCGATAACCGACAAATTACATATGTAGAGCTATAGCAAGAACTAGGAATTGGATCAGCAGCAATGCAAAACATAATTCACGACCACCCTTCTCTCCGTAAACGTTGTTCGAGATGGGTGGCCGCACAAACTTACCGATGAGCAGAAAGACCGTCGGGTGGATTGGTGCCTATTCATGCTAGATAAATTCAACGGAGGCGGGAAAAAAATGTATATGATATACTGACTGGTGACGAAACAAAGCTATATAACTATGATCCCGAATCAAAGCGACCGACAGTCGACTGTATGGTGCTTTGAAGACGAGCCAACTCCAACGAAATGTCGCCGTGCACGAAGCACACAGAAATAAATGGTCACCTCGTTTTTCTGCAAAACGGGTCATATTGCAACTGTTATGCTAGAGAATGAAAGAACGGTGAACTCCGAATGGTATGTGACAGTTTGTGCTCCAAAAGTAATATCAGCTTGGTGTGACAAGCGACCGAAGTCAGGAATCCGGCACCTTCTCTGGCACCACGACAATGCGGCGCCGCACACGTCTGCCAGAACACTAACTTTTTCAACTCGAAAAATATGTCAACTCTGCCTCACCCGCCGTATTCCCCTCACCAAGCGCCTTGTGATTTTTACTTCTAAAAAACTAAAGGGGAAGAGGTTTGAAAGAAAGAAGATGCGCTGGTTGCCTATAATTTCGAGATTTCTAAGGTATCTAAAGAAGAGTGGTCACAGGTATTTTCCAATTGGTTCAGACGTATGGAAAAGTGTGGGTGAAAAGTGAAAAAGTGAAAGTAAGAAAAGTGGGTTAATATAATACTTTGAAAAGATCGATACTTGTAATAAAGAAAAAAAAAAATTTTTGAGTATCTAGTTTTTTTGGCATGCCCCTCGTAGATACACATTTCCATAAGACAAAACATAAATATAACTTTAATATCACTAGTTGCTCTCTACTTTTTGTTCAAATAAGAAATAATGCTTAGAACTTTTGTTAATAATATGAATAACTGTGTACTTAGGCTTAGAATAGCTGTAACCCTATGGATCCCATGGGCTAATAAGGGTGAAGGGCCTTTTTAAGTGCTTTTTGGCGATGTGGCTGTCAACCCACTACCAACTTTCAAAAATACCTTAGGTATTTCTAATTCAGAAGCTCTGGCTACAGCTTTTTTGAATCATAGCCTTGAGTATATGTATGCATGTATGGTAACTAGTCAAAGCTGGTAATCTTCGAGTTATTAGACGGTACATATGCAGCCAATTCATTCTTAGTGAGTTTACTAATTAGTTTAAGAAATAGGTAGTGAATTTAAGAATATGTGATTTCAGTTTATTGGCTTTTCGTTGCAAAAACCTAGGTTCACCTATTTCAACATGCATGACAAAATAAGAATATCGTTGAATGAATGTTTATCTTTTATTGCTCTCAAAGCCTTTGTAGCAAAAATAATATATGTAATAAGTAATGTAATGTAAAGCATTACATTATTTATTTTCCAAAGAATAGAGGGAATAGCAGAGCAGAGATTAAACTTCATTTAGGAAGGACTGTTCTTGCTAAAAGGGAAACGCAGTAGTTCATGTATTCTCTTTAGCGTGAAACATTAGTTTCCATACCCATTCACTGCATTCACAAAGAACTAGCTTTTAAACAAAACTAAATTGTAACGATATTATTCGTATTATGTTGTCAAGCTCATAAAATAGCACCCATTTCGGTTGTTTAATAAATATCACCTTAGGTACCAATATTAAATGTTCAAAAAAAGTTGTTTTATATTTCTAGATTACAAAAATGTCTGCAATTATGTATTACAACCCTACAACTTTTGATCAAAGATATAACTAATAAGTAATGAAGTCTAATAAAATACTAACCGAATACAAAGAATCATAATTGTTTAATAAATAAAAAAGAATCTGTTTTTTATTTTAAATAATGGCAAGTTTTTATCACAATCAACTATTAAAAATAAGTTTATTCATTTAACGCATGTAGTCTTGTTCCGAAAATCATTTGGGGTTTTTCGGTAGATCTGCTTGCATTGACTAAATAGTGCTTGGTAGAAGTTATTCGTCCGTAGTTGGGTATCAAATTTTTCACAGTGTTTCAAGAATACTGGATAAAGGAGCTGTAGTTCCGCATGATCTAATGTCGGGAAGAGATGATGTAGGGCGTGATCTCCAAACCGAGTGAGGGACTTGAAATGATCATCTGTATACTCCATCCTTTCCACTATAACGTCCATTTGGTGAAGACCCCAATCTGGATTTTTTTCTCTGAAAAAAAGAATAATTAGTCTTTTACAAATACCTATGACATTTGTACAAAATAAATAAGGTGATTATATGTTATCTTATATGCAGGCGTGTATGTGAAAAATTCTTATATCATCCGATGACAATGTAAGCAAAAAAAAAAATTAATCTTATTTTCAAACAAGCTATTTCTACGGTTCGTAAAACATGGTGAAATCTTTAACAAATACAATATCTTTATCTTTAATGAAACTCAAATGAAGGCACTTTGTTTCTAGATAAAACGTGAAACGGCTTTATTGTATCTTTAATATTCACAATTAATACTAATAAAAGCAATACAATGTCCAAAGACCCTCGCTTCGGACGCCGCCGTTTTACGTTTTAGGAGAAGTAGTAACATTAGCTTTAATAGTTTTGTTTGTCCATTAGTAAAGTATCCCATACCACCTGATACCTCTACGGAACTTTCTGGAGAATTCAAGTTATTGCTTTTTTATTAAGGGCTACTGACATGAACATTACGACAAGATTTCAAAAACACTGTTCTGTTGTGATTAACCTCTTTTGGGTTTACACATCTTTGTATCTATGGTTTTTTTGCAATAAGGTTATATGGTATGAAAAAAATATGTTAATTCGAGTATACTTGTTGTTGAGTTGAGTTGAGTTTTTAACCATGTATTATTAAATCTGAAAAACTTACAACGGCTTAGTTTAATAAGAATATCGTTAGTATTAAGGCAGTAAGGCAGTTGTAGCATACATACACATACATATACTATACAGTACATATATATAAAACTTCAGAGTTAGCCACATTTGAAAGTTGATAGGGACAAGATGGTAGAAATAAAGTGTCGTTGGTGATGGGTCTCCAACCGCATCGCCTCAAACAAAAACCCTATAACCTTAGTCGCCTCTTACAACACCCGTGGATAGAAACGGGTACCTAGTTACAATTTAAGCCGGCACTAGACGGCAGTTGAAGATATGCGTATAAATGTAATTTGTTCAAAAATACCTAGGAATATCACCACTGAAGAAGTTGGTATGCCCATGATGCCCAGCGGTCAGACCAAACACCATGAAGAACATACTGGCACTCATCAGCAACCACACCCACAATAACATCACTTCTCCCATAGAAATTCCTCCAGAAATGTACATCCACGTTGGCATAATAAGTGGGATTATGTAACTCCAGTCTACACGTTTTCCTTCAAATTGGATGAAGGGGACGAAAAAGCTGAAAAAATACAAATGAAATAATGTTAACATCTTTTCCTTAGAACGTTATGCTTTAAATGGAACTTATTGTTTTTTTTAATCTTCTTGCCTTTAATAAAATGTAAAAGTAGTAAAAAAATATAGCTTATTTGTGAAAATCTAGGCTTCGACCACAAAATACCTATCTACATATTGTTTTCGCCATCAATACTCAAAAGAGTAGCGGAGTCAGTAATGATTCAGTAATGAATATCTGTAGGGTTGTCTCCGAATGGTACACTGTCAAGAGACTATATTCTTTTAAGCACCCAATATTTGCCTGGAAGAACCATTTACAGACTTGTTTCCTCAACATCAAAATAAACGCTGTTTTTCTCATGGCGTTTTACCTAACCATTAAAAAAGTTTATAAAATAAGCGAAAATGACCACTTTTGAAACAACATATGTTTAAAAATATGTTTTTTTTATAAGCTTCCCTTTACTTTAAAACATATTTAATAAATTTAATGTTACCTTTTCAACATACTAAAGATGGAGGAAAACGGAAAAATAATAGGCCAATATAAAGCGCCCAGTTGAGTGAGTACAGATTTGTTCTTGTTTGGCATGTACTCCAGGAACGGCTCCAGCATACTGAGCTCTATGTCTTGGAGCGTGTTGGTGTACTGGTGGTGCGAGAGAGCGTGGGATACTCGCCATTCTCTGGAAGAGACAACGTATGTCTATTAGGATTGTGAAAAATATTTGGTTAGCATATAATAACATACATACATACATACATATACTCACGGCTATAAATCCCTAAAAGGGGTAGCCAGAGCTGAGTAATTAGAAATTTCTCAGCCACTTTTGGAAGTTGAGTGGGGAAAAGATGGTAGAATAAAGGTTGTTGGTGATGGGTCTCCAACCGCATCGCCCAAAAATCCCATAAAAAGCCCCAATACCGTTAGTCGCCTCTTACGTACACCCAACGGAAGAAATGGATATAATAACTTAGTCTTTATTCTTATTTATCTTTATTTTGTTATATTTTCCCTACTCAATATCATAGAGAGGTTGAGAAGATTTAAGATCTGAAGATCTTGCTACCCTTTTTTTTGGATTATATACATAGATAAGAAAATATTCGTCTAATCTTTACCCATATAAGTTGTAAAAGAAGGCTTTATATCAAATGTTTCAAAATATGTAATAAGATTTGGCTTTTGCATTAAGTTTCGAATTGAACGTAAAGAAGGATGGGCGAAAGTGGTCCAAGAGCCTCCACCGATGAGAGTAATGCCATTCGATAGATATATTTTTTGTCTCGAAATAAAAGTAAATGCGATTAAAATCCATCCGAGGGTTTTTTTTTATGAGATTCTATATTCATTGTATTTTACTTGTTTTTTTTATAGATATCTTTATTAATATTCATCATCATCAGCCCACACTCGTCCACTGCTGGACATAGGCATCTCCCATGGCGCGCCACCTCTTCCTATCCTCGGCCAGCCTCATCCAACCACTCCCGGCCACCTGCTTTAGGTCGTCGGTCCAGCGGGCTGGAGGGCGCCCCACACTGCGTCTGCCAGTGCGTGGTCTCCACTCAAGAACTCGTCTTCCCCAGCGGTTATCGGTTCTTCGGCAGATGTGACCAGCCCACTGCCACTTCAATTTGCTGATCCGATGAGCTTCGTCGGCCACTTTCGTTCTCTGTCGGATCACGTCATTTCTGATGCGATCTAACAGAGTGATGCCGAGCATAGCTCGCTCCATCGCTCTTTGAGTGACTTTGAATTGGTGGACTAGTCCAGCCGTGAGTGTCCACGTTTCCGCACCATACGTTAACACTGGCAGGACGCACTGGTTGAAAACCTTAGTCTTCAGACATTGTAGGATGGCCGAGGAGAAGATATGCCGAAGTTTTCCAAAAGCAGCCCAGCCCAGCTGGATGCGTCTTGCAGCCTCTTTGTCGAAGTTGTTTCTACCGAGTCGTAGCGTCTGACCTAGGTAGACGTACTCCGGCACAACTTCGAGCTCTGCTCCCTCGACAAGAACTGGTCTTGGCTGAACAAGACGATTGAACATGATTTTCGTCTTTTCCAAGTTCATGCCAAGCCCCACCCGCCGAGAGGCTGAGTTTAGGCTACTAATCATCCCGCCGAGATCCTCCAGCGTTTCTGTCATAACGACTATGTCGCCCGCAAACCTGAGGTGTGAGATGTACTCGCCGTTGACACATATACCTTTGCCGTTCCAGTTCATCATCTTGAAGACGTCCTCCAACGCATTCGTGAACAGTTTCGGGGATATGACATCCCCCTGTCTCACCCCTCGCTGCAGTTGGATGGGTTCCGTCTTTTGATCCTGTACTTGGACGGTCATGGTCGCAGCATTATACAAGTGTCTCAACACCTCAATGTAGCGCCAGTCGATTCGGCAACGCTGTAAGGCTTGTAGAACAGCCCAGGTTTCGATGGAGTCGAAGGCTTTTTCATAGTCCACGAATGCTAGACACAGCGGCTGATTATACTCTTTGGTTTTCTGTATAATCTGCCGTACTGTGTGGATGTGGTCTACGGTGCTAAAGCCTTTTCGAAACCCAGCCTGCTCCACGGGCTGGAACTCGTCGAATCTCTGGGCAAGACGATTCGAGATGACCCGTGAGAACAGCTTATATACGTGACTCAAGAGCGCGATCGGTCTGTAGTTCTTGAGAAGGGTTTTATCTCCTTTTTTGAAGAACAAGACCACGACGCTCTCGCTCCACGCCTCCGGAATAGTTCCACTGTAGATGACGTTGTTAAACAGATCTTTCAGGGCTCTCAGTACAGGTGTACCTCCTGCCCTTAGAAGCTCTGTCGTTACCCCGTCATCACCCGGAGCTTTGCTGTTTTTAAGCTGTCTCAGGGCCGATCTTATCTCGTCCAGGTCGACGTCTGGGATATCTTCGGTGAAGTGGCGAGTTAATGGAGCTCTGGGGTCGGTGTCGTGTTCCTCAGGTGGTGCGGCATGACTGGCATATAGCCTTCCGTAGAAGTTCTCAACTTCACGGAGAAGCTCCGGCTTCGAGACAACGATCCTGCCGTCTTCCCTCTTAAGCTTCGTCAGCTGGCTTCGTCCAAGCTGCTGACTGAACACTTTGGACCCCCGGTTTCGCTCTATGGCCTCTTCAATGAGGCGCGTATTAAAGCTTCGGAGGTCTCGTCGAATCAGCTTTTTAATGTGCTTGGACAGAGCCCGATGCTGCGACGAATGCTCTTGAGTATACGGCAGTTCGCGTCTTTGTCTCATAAGCTCTAGAGTCTCCTGGGAAAGCTTCGACTCCTTGCCATCGCGCCGCGTTTTAAAATGTCTGTGGCCCACTTCACGTAGAGCTCCTATCAACTGGTTGGCCTTCTCGTTAACGTCGTCTGTGGTTTCCAGCGAGTCAAAACGGTTCAGTAGGTCCATTTGGAAGTTCTCGCTCCCAGATAGCAATTGGCGCAGGTTAGGGCGAAGAGTAGATCTCATAAGACGTTTGCGCTCGAGCTTGTAGTTGATACTTAGAGTGCCTCTGACAAGTCGGTGATCGCTTCCGGTATTAAACCTGCTAATCACTGAGACATCTCTAAATATGTGCCGCTTATCCGTCATAATGAAATCTATCTCGTTCGCCGTTCGACCATCGGGGCTTCGCCAGGTCCACTTTCTTTGGGGTCGCTTCTGAAAGAAAGTATTCATCAGATACAACCCCTGGTGCTCGAGAAAGTTTACCAGCATTTGCCCCCTTTGGTTCCTGCAGCCAATGCCATGTGGACCTACCCTCGTTTCGTCGCATTCTTGTACTCCCACTCTGGCGTTGAAGTCTCCCATAACAACCGTGTAGTGAGTCTTTGCGGTATCGTTGATAGCCCGGGAGATATCTTCGAATACCGCTTCGACTTCTGTGTCAGCGTGAGTCGAGGTCGGTGCATAAACCTGAACTACCTTGAGAGAGTATCTCTTAGTAAGTTTTATAATGAGGTATGCTACCCTGCTCGACACACTGCTGATCTCCACAATGCTGCTGATGAGAGACTTTTTGACGAGAAAGCCAACGCCGCCTTGGGATTGATGGTCTCCCTCTCTGAAGTAGAGCAGGTGTCCGGATTCCAGGACTATCGTATCCTCCCCCTCTCTTCGGATTTCTGATAGTCCCAGGATATCCCACCGTATCTTGGTAAGCTCCACCTCGAGTTCCTCCATCTTTTCCGCCGTCCGCAGTGTGCGTCCATTGTACGTAGCCAGGTCTAGTTGGTGTTGGCAGCCATTTCTAACCCGGTGATTCTTAGCACCCTCTGCCCTACCGGTGGGACCCTGACCGCTGCCAAAATGGCCAGGACCGGCAGGACTGCCGGGAATTGAGGGCCGTTGGATTTTCGTCGCAGCCATAAGAGTAAAATGCCATAATCACCACGCTTGGGAGGCGGATTGGTGATCGCAGTGGCGGAAGTTTTATCGCAGGCATGCTGCTGCCCATGCCTACGTTGGTATTTGCTTCCGCCTAGTGTGGAATGGATTGACCGCCATTTTCGGTAGACTGACTGCACCGTTCGGTCCAGTGTGATTTCTAGATCACACTGGATCGCACGGCGGGCGATGGGGTCGTCACGTCCCGACGCCACTTTATACGACGCCACGGTTATTAATATTATTATACATTAAAATGCCATGTTGTGGCAGCTGCGGGGGTGCGGCGCAGAAAGCATTCGCATCACCCTGTCCCCCTCACCCTCTCCCCCTCACCGCGAACCCGAAACAAGAGGCGCGCGCGCACGTCGCATGTAGTCTGGCTGATCTGGAGCTAGAGTTCATCTTGTTCACAAGTGTTATTTCTGTGCTGTGTCTATCTGATTGCCGTGTAGTGTCGGCTTAGATTGTCGCTACCCCTTTTACCCACGGGTGTCGTAAGAGGCGACTAAGGGTATTGGGGCTTTTCATTGGATTTTTGGGCGATGCGGTTGGAGACCCATCACCAAAAACCTTTATTCTACCATCTTTTCCCCACTCAACTTCCAAAAGAGGCTGAGGAATTTATAATTCCTTAGCTCTGGCTACCCCTTCTAGGGAAATATAGCCCTGAGTATATGTATGTATGTATGTATCTATCTATCTGAACTAGTAAAAAGACTACAACGCGAATAACGCTTGTTTATGGACACCTCTTTTACTTTGTGATTGGTAATTGTTGAACTGAGATTTTGTTTTAGAGTGAAAGAGATAGAAACATGATGTCAGATGCATGGCGGCATTTCTGTCTTCTTCTTACGGTCAATGCAATCACAGTATACTAGTACGATGTATAGTACGGTTTCGCGCCGTTCTTAATTCCTGTTTTCTTAGCATATAACGTATCTATAAAAATATAACGTTATTGCAACATACATGGATATTTTTTCCATGAAACGGGCATCTAGGTTAACAGAAAATAGTTGCGAGTTATAACCAAATCATATTTTGTACCAACGACTTTGGAGCACAGTAGCGGTCTTTAACCTAGTTTACATTAAATGACGAAATAAAAATATTTTTTTCTCAAAATCACCCGGACGAATTTTGATGCCCTTATGTCATTTTGAAGTAAGCATATGGGCCTTTACTTTGGCACATGTTTCAACCGTGGAGCTTCTTGGACCAAACTCCATACAAGTTTGCCCATCCTCCTTTACTTTTTATTTTCTTTTAATTTATTCTTACTGCTGTTTTGTTATGAAATTGTTTTAATTAACAATATTATTTAAACATATTTTCTATATATTCCATATAATTACAGCATAGATCATCATAATTTAGTTCCAAATGGTACAAAATTTTAATAAGCTTAAAGTTGAAACCATCCAAAACTCACGCGTTCTATAAATTTTAAACATAAAGGAAATTCATTAAAACTCTATTAATAGTTTAGTTTAGTATTGTTTAATGCAACACCATTTTAAAAGTCATTAATCACAGTCTATAGAGTATGTGGTTTAGAATTAATTTCAAAAAGTTCAAGGACCCTTAGTATACTAAATAGATAATTGTCTGACAATTCTTTTGCTTTCTCTGTTTTATGAAGTTTTCATAGTTTTTGACTTTAAGTGCCTTCTGAATTACTCATTAAATCTTGCAAATTATTCAAGATTAGTTTTAAATATGTTGGTTTTTCTACGAACATTCTATGAACTAAATATAAAACACTAGACCTCTCTTTTAAATATATGAATATATGTTTGAGATTGTTATAGTTTAGACCGTAGAAACCACCTTCATAAGACAAGTTCATCGTCTGCATCGGTCACGGTCCTTACGACCTAGCAACCGGTGCGCCTTGACAACCTCATGAATTATGTAAGAAAAACTATATAAAAATTACTTACGCGTAATTATAACCGATAATATTAAACAAATACATTCGCCAGTTGTCGCGTCTATGGAAATAATTATGTGCACAAGTCGTCAATGAGCTGAGGAGATATCCATTGATCGCTACCATTATTATCCCCAAATAACTTTGGCTCCAAACCCAACAGTTGAAAGGAACGAGAACCAAACAGGCCAGGAGCAAAGAATCCGTAACTCGGTCGCTTTTCGCTCGAACTTTCGGATCAATCTCTTTGACTTTTTCAGCGATTTTGACTTTCAAAGTTTGATAAAATCCATCCTCTTTGAATGTGAAAGGGGAATTTCTAGGAGATTTTGCACTGCGTATATAATATTTTGGTAGAATTGTCTGTGCTATGCTTCTGATATGATGCGATTCAAAGGCTTCTGTGATGTCAGTTCCCTGAAAACAAAACGATTCAATTACATTTTTCTGTTGTTTGTGAAAATGTTTCACCGAAAACATAAATAAACGTGTAGTTATGTGCTAAAAAATACTTTTAAATATTACAACACAGAAACAACCGTACATTTTATTAACTTGCTAATTTTTCAACGGAATTTCGATTGGCATAAATTTTTACAAGCTGTAAAATTGCGCGAGTTGGTCAAATTTGCAATTGTTTTTAATTATTTCCTTATATATATTTTTTTTTAAAACATTGATTTAAGAACTTTTTTGCGAATCTAGTGGTTGTCAATGATGTACGCTTATGTATGGCAGCGAATATTGGGTGTGGCAGAACACACACGAGAGCTGATTAAATGCAGTAAAGATGAGGTCTCTCTGAAAAAATCGATTGCCACTGCCTACCTCAGTGGGAATTAACGGCTTGAGTATGTGTGTATGTATTTCGATGATTTACACTCATTTCAATGTTAATTTTGACTTCCTTAGTTTTTATCACAATTTCCTTTAAAAATTTAAATTTATCACATAATTTGAATGTTTTTGTTCATGAAAACGTCGTGTGGGGAGTTTTACTAATAAATAAAACATAACATAACATAAACGTTCACACCGAATATCCCTGAAGGGGTTGGCAGAGGTACTAATACTTCTGAACATCACGTGACTTTTTCACCTGGTGTTCTGAGTACCCACGTTTTGCATGGACAGTGTACTCACGTGATAGGGGGCAGGCCTATCGCCGTTTTGTACGAATACACTGTCACATGACTAAGTTCAACTCAGCCATGTGGGTTTCCTCACGATGTTTTCCCTCACCGTTAACAACATTGATAAATTAACCATACATATGTCTTTAGAAAAGACAAATTGGTGTAGGCCCGACCCAGGATTTGAACACTAGTCGTTTGCACGATAACCGAGTGTTCTACCCACTGGGCTATCACGGTTGCTATAATATAATAAATAAAAGATAAGTAAAGAGAATAAGAATTTCCCCGCCGGTGACGAAATTTTTCTTTCCTTTACTTATCTTTTGTTTAGCACATAATGTTAAAAATATAAGACTATGTTTATTCATTGTTCCCTTTAGTGGGTATTTAAATTATAAATCAAGGAGTATAAAAAAAATAAATGAAAACAAATTCATTGACCGTACAATATGAAAATAACATTTCATTTACCTAAGTAAACCGTATAGCTATTACATTTGACATTCGGTCGAAAAAGATACCGTTTCAGCATGACTAAATGTTTATCTTGCTGTAAAAGAAAATTATTTTTACCAAAATAAATAAAAGAGATTTTTATATCACTGAACATTCTTAAATTGAAACACAACACACGATATGAAAATAAAATGTAAAACGGAAACACGTATGAATAGTTTCACTATACTTACAAGTATAAAAGTATCTAAAGTAATAACTGGTTATATGACATAATAATTTTTAATCAACTTAATCACCGATAATTGTTTGATTTAGCAATGGGCATGAAAACGTTGCTATAAATATGGCCATAAGAAATTTTTTATTGTGTGAATATATACACATAACACACCCCCTTTCTTCCGGTGGGTGTACGTAAGAGGCGACTTACGGTATTCGGGCTTTTAAGGGATTTCTAGGCGATGAGGCTGGAGACCCATCACCAACAACCTTTATTTTACCATCTTTTCCCCACTTAACTTTCCAAAAGTGGCTGAGGAATTTCTAATTCCTTAGCTCTGGCTACCCCATCTAAGATTTATAGCCGTGAGTATATGTATGTATGTAAATTAAAATATATTTTGGCGTAACGAAATTTCCATGCCGTATAATTTCGTAATTTTAAATCTTTTTGTTCATGAAAACCTCATGTGGGGATTATTACTAATAAATAAAGAATAAATAAAGGAAAGAAAAATTTCGACACAGGCGGGGATCGAACCCGCGACCTCGGGTAAACGCCCCGACGCTCTGCCAACTGAGCTACCGTGTCAATTGGCTGCCAGTGCGAAATTCTTCTATCCTTTATTTCTTTTACACGTTTAAGTAGTGTTTGCGCTTCCTACCTCCGAATTATTACTAATTCGAAAGGCCACTTGTCTATCTTTTCAGATAGAATGCAAATGTTGAAAACGCCTAACTATCACATAATTTGAATCTTTTTGTTCATGAAAACCTCATGTGGGGATTATTACTAATAAATAAAGAATAAATAAAGGAAAGAAAAATTTCGACACAGGCGGGGATCGAACCCGCGACCTCGGGTAAACGCCCCAACGCTCTGCCAACTGAAAAGATAGACAAGTGGCCTTTCGAATTAGTAATAATTCGGAGGTAGGAAGCGCAAACACTACTTAAACGTGTAAAAGAAATAAAGGATAGAAGAATTTCACACTGGCAGCCAATTGACACGGTAGCTCAGTTGGCAGAGCGTCGGAGCGTTTACCCGAGATCGCGGGTTCGATCCCCGCCTGTGTCGAAATTTTTCTTTCCTTTATTTTTTCGTAATTTTGTTTATATGTTGCGGGTACAACAAAAGAGCTGTTTTAAAAATTAAGTGTACTAAAAGTAGGCAGTAATTTTTTGCAATTATTAGTTTGACCAAAGTTCGTTTTTATAAACAAACATTGCAATTAACTAAGGAAAACTTTCTTGTGATCATGTGCGTCGACATGGAACAGAACTTCATAATTTCATCCCATGGGTGATGTGTAAAGCAAATAAGGTTAAAAAGGACGTTTGAGTGGTAATTGGGTAGACGGAATAACCTCATAAACATCAGATATAATTTCTATAATATATGAAAGACTAGAAAATGTATTATATTGCGCAATCTATTGATGTAAAATAGTACTGATACTATGACCTCTAAAAAACTAAAATCTTAGTAGATTCGACAATTTCCCAATTGCTTATACCTACTTAAAATAATCTTGTACTCATTCATAGAGAAGTGGCATAATGATAAAGCTTGAACGAAGAATCTGTCATTTTCTCACTTCTCGACCACGGAGGCAGTCAGGCAGGCAGAGTTTAATGATAGATCAATTACTAGAAAATATATACGTTAAACAATGTGTATTGACTTTTTTTTTTCCCGGAACGGAAGGGTAGGGAGACTTATTATTTTATTCTTACTAAGCTAAGCCCAATGCGTGAGAGGCATTACCTAAGCTCTGTGTTTAAGAACCTTTTAGAAAGCAGAATATTTTTAAATACTATATCGTCTAAATGAAGTTTCTCATATCTTTCATAAGTAAAATATATAAATTACCTTAGTAACTCTAAGCCAATCACTGCCTCCAGGGTGCAGCTTAATGAAGTTTGTGAAATCGTATATGCCATCGTGTATCCTCCATAATCCTTCAGCGCCATCTTGTAATCTCTTTGCTTCCAACCATTTGTAACTTATTTTGGGATTCAGGTCGCGATTAATCGGGTACTTTATATTTAAAAAACTTGGATCGGTTCTTTCTGTATTTGGTGGCATTGTTTATAAATCTGAAATTATATAAGGTATTAGTTGCTAGAATCTCTTACAAAAATAGGATGCTCTTAAAATATTTGGTGGATTTTATTGAAAATGACCATTACAGCTCAGTGGCGAGAACCACCGCCTATCGTATAGGTAGGCGTGGATTCAAATCCTCAGTAACTCTGCTACCCCTTTGCAGATATACGACATGAGCGTTTGATTTGATTTTGTGTTATAGCGTTATTTTTGTAGCACTAATATACATAGACACAGACATATACTCAGTTCTGTTGAGAACAAAAAAGAATTCACCATTAGAAACTCCCCAGTGACTTCTCAATCTTAAATCTAAAGACCAATTTGTCAAATATGTGTTGCCAATCTTGACTTACGGCACAGATTCGTGGCCTCTCATAATGGGCCGCATCAGATGGTTCTGAGCCACCCAAAGGAGACTGCTTGCAGAGCCAACGGCCGTTAGGACTCGAGGGTTCTCCAGTGGCGACCACGTACCGGACGACGCAGTGTGGATAGGTCTCCCACAAGGTGAACCGACGACTTGTTTAAGATCGCGTGAAGCTAATAGATGAGGTCATCCCAGGACCGGTCGTTGTGGAGATCTTTGGGGGAAGCCTGTGTCCAGCAGTGGATTACGACTATTGGCTGATGATGATAATAAAGAAGCTGACAGTACCGGTCTATATAGAATAAATATTTCAAAGTCGCAATCTTCTAAGTAGATGCCCAAGTTTCGCAATTGGCTTAATGTTTCTATAAGTAGTAAATTTTAGAAAATGCATGACATTATTGTATTATTGCATGTTATTTTGTGTCATTTTAGATCAATTTCAATCTGTAGAACTCAATGGGTTTCTCCCCTTATGAAGGTTTGCTAGCAGTGAATTTTCTCTCTTCAAACAACTATTATATTTTAAAACTAGTGGATCGTCCCAGCTTCGCACGGGTAGCGTTGTTTTTTTAAATATCTGAGGTTTCTTTCTTCAGTCACTGCTCAAGCATTGTGAATTTCAGCGTAATGTTTTCAATTTATGAAATTTATAGCACTCCCTTAACAGTGTAGTTTGGTGATTTGAGTGCGCTTTAATGAACGGTTCAGTAGAAAATTTTGGAATAAAACGCCATGAAGTATTTATAACAATCTAAAAAATAAATCATTACGTTATGTAGGATGCAACTACTGGCGCCATCTAGTATGTTATATGTAAATTAGTAAAGATTTGGTTTCGATCACGGGCGCGATGGCTTATTTTATAAATAATTTCGGTGTTTGTCTACCGATTTCTATGATTCTTTTTTTATTGAATAGGTAATAATGTTACCTTTTTTAAATTAGGGATGAGTGAGAGGTATACAAACGTAAGAGTAAACAAATATAATCAGGATGTTCCGAACTGCTAAGCTATCAGGAATTACACGTGTTATTGTGAGTTAACCGTAAAAGATAGACATATACTGTTGAGGACTTTTTTTAGATAATTTAATGAAGAATATTTCCGTCATACATGATTTCTATGTAAATTTAACCATTAAGGCTGCACACGCGACGGAAGCTTAAAAAATGGAGTAACTTCTCCCGTTTTCCCAAAATTTCCCAAAATTCCCCTTGACTTCTCTGCTGGAAAGTATACAAAAACCTGCGCAGGAGTATGAAGAATAATTGTACCAAGTTTCGTTAAAATCCGTCGAGTAGTTTTTGTTTCCATAAGGAACATACAAACCGACAGACAGACAGACAGACAGACAGACAGACAGACAGACAGACAGACAAAAATTTTACTGATTGCATTTTTGGCATCAGTATCGATCCCTAATCACCACCTGATAGTTATTTTGAAAATATATTTCATGTACAGAATTGACCTCTCTACAGATTTATTATAAGTATAGAAGAAATAAATTTATAACTACAAATATTCATTCTTTGAGTGATGATATGATGATACAAATATGTCAACCACTTTTGGAAGTTAAGCGGGGAGAAAAATGTGAAATGATGGATAACTTAAAATGCTCCAAATCGTTAGTGGCCGCTTACAATACCCACTGGAATAAAATGTTAGTTTGCCAGAAGTTGTGTAGAAAATGGACATACTAGTAGCTGGCTAATCCGATGTTTTCTGCTCTACTAATTTATTTATTTTGAAACTTAACATCCAGTGACCACTTTATGTTCAGAGTACTTAGTGCTATTTTAAGCCAACAATTCGTGAGTTGCGTGACACGCGGATAGATAGGTTAAACAAATAAAATGTTCCGATGGCTATTTTACTAACTAATGATGGATAATTTATCTTTCATACCAATATAATAATAATAATAATTTATTTATTTAATAAAGTAACATAGACTCATTATGTTAGTAGTACTTATTTTTAAGATGTTAGTAGGTCTACAAAAAATAATAATAATTACAACATATTCACAAATTAAGTAAAAACAAAGTTTAAAAATAATAAAAAAAATAAATATTAAATTACCTAATTAACTGACACTCGGATCAATGTCACGGTATACCAGTCGATACAGCGTAACAATGACCCAAGTATCGACAATCTAACCGATCAGCTATAACGTTTAGAATGCTGTTGGTGCTGCCCCGCACCCGCCGCACCAGGGACGCGCATCGTTTCCGCATTGTCGCGTAAAAACAATCTACTCTCGCGTCCGCGAACATCCCTGATGCGCTACAGAACCGTGGCAGCCCCAACAGCTGTCTAAACGCATTATTATATTGTACTCGGAGAGCGCTATACGAGCTTTGAGTATATCTCGCCCACAGGCTGCACTAACCTTGGAGAAGAAGTTTTTTTAAATTTTCGGATTAAAATAAACATTGTGATAAATGTGTGCCTCAAGTTTGAATACATCAAATTTAGTTGCTACATACATACATACATATACTCACGGCTATATTTCCCTAGAAGGGGTAACCAGAGCTAAGGAATTATAAATTCCTGGGCCACTTTTGGAAGTTGAGTGGGGAAAAGATGGTAAGAATAAAGGTTTTTGGTGATGGGAACCGCATCCGCCGGCACCACACGGCAAATTTAGTTGCTACTTTTCAATATCGTATTATAGTGTGAGCTGTTTTTATCCTGTTTCTAAACACTATAAAATCTTTTTACTAAGAGTTATTCATTTTCTTTAAGTTTAATTTTAGAATCCTTTTTTTTTCTATCCCATTACGTATGTTCTTTTTCTCTCAAAACTATTTGTTTTCTTCTGAAGAGTCTAGCGACTTTTCTTACTAAACATTTATTTAAAAAATTAAGTTTTAGATTCAGAATATTCCTATTTCCTATCAGAATAGCATCACCAGACATAGCCAAGGTCATCCGACAAATGGCTAGAGGTAAGTCGCCCGGTCATGATGGACTCAGCATCGAGCATCTGCAATATGCGGGTATCCATCTCCCTAGAGTTCTCTCCATGTTTTATACATTTTGCATCAGACACAGTTACCTGCCGTCCGATCTTATGAGGACCGTAGTGGTGCCTCTCATTAAAAATAGGACAGGAGACGCCTCTGACAGATCCAACTATAGACCAATCTCATTGGCCACTATTCTAGCGAAGGTGTTGGACAGTGTGCTTAATAAGTATATAAATCAAAGTGTGACGCTAAACGATGCCCAGTTTGGTTTTTGGAACGGGCTATCTACAGAGTCCGCAGTTCTTTGTCTGAAGCACACTGTTCGATACTATACGGACAGGAATACACCGGTATATGCGTGCTTCTTGGATCTGTCAAAGGCGTTTGACCGTGTCTCCTATGACGTATTATGGAATAAACTGTTCAAGACGCAGCTGCCTTCTGAAATAACATATTTATTTAAATACTGGTATGGCAACCAAAGTAACTATGTTCGGTGGGACGGAATGTACTCAGGTGAATATAAGTTGAGGTGTGGTGTGAGACAGGGAGGACTTAGTTCACCCACACTTTGTATATGAATGAGTTGATTGAGAGGCTCAGCGGTGCTGGTGTTGGGTGCTCAGTGGATGGGTGTTTTATTAATAACATAAGTTATGCCGACGATATGGTGCTGCTGAGCCCCTCAGTCAGCGCCCTTAGGACTTTGTTGAAGATTTGTGAGAAGTATGCCGTAGCTCATAGACTCAGGTATAACGTTGCGAAGAGTGAGCTACTAGTTTTTAAATCTGGCACTAAAACATACTCACCGCCACCAATTACTCTTCATGACTCTCCTTTACAGCAGGTGACAAAATTTAAATATCTTGGTCACTGGGTTACGGAAGATTTAAAAGATGATGAGGACATGGAACGGGAGCGTAGGGCACTGGCAGTCAGGGGCAATATGCTCGCTTGCAGGTTCGCACGGTGCTCGTATGAAGTGAAAATCACTCTTTTCAAAGCATATTGCCAAACCCTGTACACATGCAGCCTGTGGACCAATTTCACCAAGAAGGCTGCCAATGCACTACGAGTCCAATATAACAATGCCTTCAGGGTGTTGCTGGGTCTGCCCTGGCGCTGCAGCGCATCGGGAATGTTTGCTGCGTGGGATAAGGTCAGCTTCACTGTGGGAAAGAGTGCGGGGCAGTACCAGCACCCTCCTGAAGGTTATTGCTGAAAGGGTGGATTGCCATATACAGGCTTACTGGATGTCCACTCATGTACATAGTAATTATTTATTTAAGTTCTACTAACATAGATACTAAGTCTTGTTTACTAATAAATATAAATGTATGGATATTTTTAAGTCTGAAATAAATTTTTTCATTCATTCATTCATTCATTCATTTAAATGTACAGTTATATTATTTTTTTCATTAGTTTGATTTCCATTAAAAATAGAATATTGCAATACAATGAACAATTAGTGGTTTTGAAAATGTATTAAAATTTATCTTGAAACTTTAAAAATCTGTTAATGTGCACAGTTTGAACCGAGAATATACGAGTATATTTACAAAAACACATAAAAATAAGAGTTGTTGTTGTTGAACATTTAATAACAGTCCAACTGGTTTCGCCAAAAAGGAGCGTTTGAATATTAAAAATCTTCAGCATAGAAAATACAACGATTTTTATTCATATATACCTAATGTTTTACTGTAACGTGTATAAAAGAACACATACTTACGGCTATAAACCCTTTAAAGGGGTAGCCAGAGGTAAGGAATTAGAAATTTCTTAGCCACTTTTTGAAGTTGCATAGGGAAAAGATATTGAAATAAAGGTTGTTGGTGAAGGGTCTCCAAGTGCATCGCCCAAAAATCCCTTATAAGCCCCAACACCGTTAGGGGCCTCTTACATACACTCACCAGAAGAAATGGGGTAGTGGTAGTGCTATTCTAAGCCGATAATACACAGCTAATGTTTTAATATGTCACGGTATTCATAAACTGCATATTATTAAAAGTTTTATACAAATAGCGACGTGGTAGCTCAGTGGGTAGAACACCGCTTATCGTGCAGACGACTAGTGTTCCAATCCCGGATCGGGCTTACACCAATTTGTCTTTTCTATGGACATATGTGTGGTTAATTTCTCATTGTTGTTAACGGTGAGGGAAAACATCGTGAGGAAACCCACATGGCTGAGTTGTACTTAGTCATGTGACAGTGTATTTGTACAAAACGGCGATAGGCCTGCCCCACGTGTGTAGACTATAATTATGTAAAAAAAACTTATACCTCAAATCCGGTTTACATATTTGAATTGAATTTTAAATTGCAGAAAGAAGACTTCTTTCTTCAACTTAATTCATGAGTCAATCGCGTTAAGTAAAATACTTAAAAAGTTAAGGTTAAGGCTACACCTGGGTCATACTTTGGGACACAATCTTGATTTGTTGTTGAACGAAAACAAGTATGGTTTAAAGCTTATGATTTGATCAATAATTTGTAACATTTTACCTTAATAATTAAGTACCCAGTTTTTTAAAATAATTGGCAAGAAATTATGAGGGACAAGATTATCAAGGGTAATTATGAACATAAATCGGTAGTTGACCCATGCATTCGATTGATTAAATATTCAAACCAAAATTACCTATGTAATAAGTAATGCCATTTAATTACTTTGCAAACAGTGTGAGAGCATAATCTCTCTATCATATATATTTTTAATTTCCTTACGTTAGTTTTTTTCTGAATAAATTTGATACTATTTTGAAGTATATTTTTTCTATTGAAAAAGAATAATCAAATTCAAACTACAAAGTAAAAAAAAATGCATGAGGTGTATAGTTAGTCTTCTGCTTACCGTCGGTTTTAAAATACGCTTAAGTATGTGTATACTAAGAAAGTGACGTTAAAATGATGTCGATTTATCTTATTTACATATATAACTGTTTACATGTATATTGATGCCACGGACGTTCATACGAGTCACTTGAATTGATATCTTTAATAGGTCACCTAGAGCTATTATAACTGTATATCTGCTGTATAAACTCATATTTATAATACCAAAAGAGGTAGCTAGAGCTACAAGAAGATCGCGAGAGTGTGATCCATGTTCCTTGCTCTATGGATCTGGATTATCGATCCAAGATGGATCGTTTTATGAAAACCCGGATGAATGAAGTGTAATAGTGTATATGTCGGAGCCAACTGGATAAATCAGCCAGCTGACGAAACAGTTAGCCGCTTAAATAAACACCGGCTAGCTTTCTTTAGGCTAGCCCGCTTGTAAAATAAATTGCCGTCACTGAACTTCCAATCACCCGGCTGATTGAATAGTTAGCCCGTTGGTTTGGGCTGACGTTAAGTCATGCGGGTGATTTGAATTTAGTCTTTTATTCATCAAGTTTCATTTTACATTATTTATACATACATACATACATATTCTCACGGCTATAAATCCCTAGAAGGGATCAAAAATCCAATAAAAAGCCCCAATACCGTTAGTCGCCTCTTACGACACCCGTGGGTAGAAAGGGGTAGCGACATTCTAAGCCGGCACTACACGGCAATCTTAGGACACCCGTGGGTTCTTACGACACCCGTGGGTTATTATTTATCTGTTAAAATTAATAGAATAACTGTTTTAAAAGTGTTCCATCATGGAAATTTCAATAAATACACCAGCCTTAGCTGATAATAGCAGTTTACGCGACAATTTGAAAAGTTTTGGAGGTTTTAAAATATATACAAAATTAGGGTGACCATCACCAAAAAAAAAGTCTGCAATGGAATATTATTGGACGCACAAGTATGATGTTATGGCAGTTGGGAATGAATAGCATTTAATATTAAAAAGAAAATCCCCCAATGATTCCATGATGCGTATTATACCTAGGGCTTAGCCTATTAATACACATGTTTCTGTTGTTAATAAAGTAGAAACCAATCCTGGCCTATATTCTGAATCCGAGCCACGTGGTTTAAAATTCATATAGAATGAAACTGAAAGCTTAAATGATAATAATATTGAAGTTACATGAATTGCGATTGAGGATTTAAAAAATATTAAGCCAAATTTAACTTGTGTGATATGCCAGTACTTTTAGCTAGTGTGCCAAAGCTTTATGCCATTTAATTGTTAATATTGTATTAAATTAATATAATTAAAGTATTGCTGCCATACGAAGTACCTAAGAAAAATATTTTATCAAAGTTTGATGCGAATTTATTTTTTAGATGCCTATTTAAATACCTACCCATATTTTAGTAGCGCACTCATTGTTTTTTTTTAATTGAATACAAGTTATTATTTAAAGTTACTTGATTTTATTTTCATGCTGCATAAAATCTCATAGGCACCCTAGATAACCAGACGGCGATATAACGTTCAGCCAAGTGATTGGACGTTGTCTTCAACTAAATGGCTGACTGAAGTTTAGCCCTTTACTAGGAGCCGGCGTTTAATTAAGCGGCTAGCTGTTTTGTCAGCTGGCTGATTTAACCAGTTGGCTGCGACATACTCGTATATAACTTATTGAATAGTGACCTATGAACTCATTATAACTAATTACTACTCAGTGGCGAACAATCGACTATAATGAGTATCGTAAGTCCAGGCAAAAACAATACACTTATTCATGGTTAGATTCACAAACAGCTAAGTACGCAATAGTGTCAAGATGACTGAATAGACGATTAATCATAAAATGTTGACTGCAACTTCTTGAACTCCCGACACACCACAAAAACTTGGTAAACACAGTAGTCCGACAAATCTTTTAAGAATACTTATTAATTTTTGGATGGTGTTGGGTGGGTAAAATAAATTACCGGGGCCCATTAAGTCTATTGGCTGATGCATATATGAACTGTGATGAAACTTTAGTTTGTTTGTTAGAATATAACAGTAGTATCTTACAAGAACATATAGTAGCTTTGATACACAAACCGATATGTTAAACGATGTCAAATGTATATGTCCTGCTTAGGATGTCAATGGAATATTCACTCATATTCGCTTGTGAAAATAGCTCTTTATGTTGGTTTCACCAGTGAAACATTCTGTTTATATAGAAGCTATGGTTATTTAAAATTATTGGATACATTGGCTTATTCAGTTTTAAGCGATTCTTAACTGCGTTTTTTGAATACAGGCAATTATAATACTTTATTTGCAATATCTTTTTTTTACCTAAGTACTGGTAGTAAAAACTGACCATGATATTAAAAAAATAATTAATATGCATACACATACTCACGCTATTATTTCCCATTGGGGTAGGCAGATACTATGATTGCCGCTTTGTGCGCTCCTGGCAAACCTCTCTAGCTTCCTTTACATACATCAATATCTTTTACTTTTCATAATTCAGACGCCTGCTTTAAAAATTTATAACATAACATAAACGTTCACGCCGAATATCCTCGAAGGGGTTGGCAGAGGTACTAATACTTCTGAACATCACGTGACTTTGTCACCTGATGTTCAGAGTACCCACGTTTTGCATGGACAGTGTACTCACGTGATAGGGGGCAGGCCTATCGCCGTTTAAAAATTTATGTTAGTTGCTTATATTAATTAAAGTAATTGATTTTCTATTCTGATTTCCCCAGCATAAGGCAGATACTACTAATGGCCACTTTGTACCATACTGACAAGGGTCTCTTGATTCTTTCACATTTAACATTTTACTCAAACTTGTTCTTTCATTCTTCTTACTTTAGATTTTTCTGATTTATTTCTAAATGCGGACTGGGTGTCTATCTATAGGAATAATAAGAATAACCCACATCTGCCCGGCTAGTACGAGCGGTGCTTAAACTAGTTATCACGTGGGATAAAGCAGCCATCTCTTACACACTTACTTAGTATCGTATACTGCCATCTGATTCTAACCGTTATCGTGTCGATAAAATAGCGCTCGTGCTTGTTCTTCTGCCCGGCTAGTACGAGCCGTGTTTAAACTAGTTATCTCGTAGATAAAGCAGCCATCTCTTACGCACCTTCTTAGTATCGTATACTGCCATCTCATTCTAACCGTTATCGTGTCGATAAAACAGAGCTCGTGCTTGCCCTTCTGAAGGCCTAGCACAAGCGTTATTTTGTCGTGGCTTTGTCGGTATATATATTCGCCACTTTGCTTCATCCATTTATCCGCTAAATAAACTGAACTCAGATTATTATACAAATAGTTTGAAGAATAAAAATTATTAGGCGAGCAACTTTTATAACGGAAAATTTTTATAACATTAAGACAGTTGCTTAATAGTTTTAAGATTGTTTGCTTAATCGACAATTTATTTAATATGTTGTTATTGCAAAAAGCAATAATCACGCAAATCGCTTGAGCTCATCGGCATACAAATTAAACAAACATAATGTTTTCGTATTGAAGATTGAGCTGATATAGAGAATGGATGAAATTTAATTGGTGATAGAGATAAATATAGAGCCATTGGGGGTAGGAAACAGGAAACAGGTGTGATTAATTGGAGAATGTGTTTAAAAAGTGAGGTGTGTGAGGTGCAAACAATAAAGGCGTATATAAAATGATAGATAATTATAAAAAGCCTTGAGAGGTTTTCCAGGATCGTACAAAGTCGCTATCGATAGTTTCTGGATTACGTAATGGAATACTAATGGTGTGATTATATATATGTAGGTTGGTGAGCGTTTTCTTAGACTTTGTGGAGTTATTGGGGAGGAGGGGCTAAGTTCTGGTGTCTATCGAATGGAGATGATAAATATGGTATCAAATACTCAAAAGTTCACGACGAATATCCTCAAAGGGGTTGGCAGAGGTATTTATACTTCTGAACATCATGTCACAATGTCACCTGGGGTGTTCAGAGTACCCACGTTTGTACTCTGAACATGTGTAAACACGTGATAGGGGGCAGACCTATCGCTGTTTTACACAAATACGCTGTCATATCACTAAATACAACTTAGCCATGTCTAGAGATTTGAACTCGCGTCTACTCCTGAGAAGCGGTTACTGTTAGCTGTTATGGTATCAAACAGTATATAAAATAAAAGTCCACTCACTCTAGCTGTTATTAAAATTCAACAACTGCTTATAGACACGTTTTAAAAGTTTCGAAGACCAAATATGATAAAACCAATAATCATTAAAAAATACTTTCCAACCACATCAAGACAACTTGTACGATCCTTAGGCAAAGAAGTAAAGCAGTTCTTTTTTAAGATAAAACCTAATTTTGTAAAAAATTGTTAGTTGCGTAGTGACGGCTTAAAAAAGCACTACCCTATTTCTTCGCATGGGTGTTTTTAAGAGGTGGCTAAGGGTATTGCAGCTTTTTAAGTAATTTTTGGGCGATGCGGTTGAAAACTCATCACCAAAAACATATGTATATAAATTTATATAAATAACTATGTATTTGGATCTCTGCAAAGGGAACTGTTAAAATTCGTATTTGCATACAAAATAGAAATAGAGTATAATTTAAAACTAATTACGCATATGACGCGCAGTCGTGTAGTGAAAATTATGAGTTAAACGCTGATTAGCCCCGTGATTGCGCTATTATTGTATTTTGTTTCATTATATGTGGTTAATTATAAGTAATGGAAAATTATTATATATCAAAATCAGTCCCTATAACGGAGAACTCAGGGTTTCAAAAGTGAATTGCACCTTTTTAAAGTTTATTGAGAAGAAGACGGTTGAACCAAATATGGTTGGGTATGGATCCCAGACCCATCACCCAAAAATCACTTAAGAAGCCCCAAAACCCCAAATAGCCATCCCCACGACCTCACCGGATGTCGAAACTAGAGAGAGACGCCCTCGTAGCGTGCTCTGGGATCCCGACGACCCGATCACCACAGGCCACAGAGGCCACCAGCGCTAACGAACAAAGAACATACCACTCCAGTCACTGACCTCGCCGGCGAGGTCAAAGAACCCTAAATTAGAACCGCCCTTGCCGTGCCACTGGCCTCCCGAGGGACGCGAGAGTTCGCACTGTATGACATAAGCCTCCCGCTTGGTCACTTTGTTAGGGCTCCTTTCTCCCTCTATCCGATTTAGCTTAGGTACACTCCTTTGCCCCGACAGGGCGGCCCTCAGCTGCCCGGCACACATAAAGTCATGGTGAAGCCGCACAGGTCACAGGGCCAGCAGCAACCAACCCTTTTGAAAAAAAAAGTAGTTGTCCTTAGTAGTAGTAGTTCTTACGACCGCCGCAGGAACGAAGTGTCACAGGTCAGTTATATTCTAAGCCGGCATTTCACTGCCATATGTATCCCTACCGAAGGGTTATCTCTGACCTGGAGTTGGCACATTTTTAGAGCCGATACATTAGGGCAGCTAAGGTCTGATCGTTGTGGAAACATTTGTGGGAGGCCTATACCCAGTAGTGGGGCTTATGGGCTTATTATGATGATGATAATTTGATATGCGCAGATAATGTGCAATAACACATCATTATTATAGATATTTTACTAGATTTATTTACATGTCTCAATCTCTGCGACTAATTGAATGTAATTTAATCTATAAAAATAATCAGTCCAATAAAATAATGATATTATTTAAATCAAGCTTGTCATAAAGATAGAAAACTAACTTGCAAACGATATTGTATAAACCTTTGAGTCTTTTCTCGTTATTTTCAGGGATGACTATGGAGGTGAGGATTATGGATCACGTGATGAGATTGGATTTAGTTGTAGCGTCGGCTTAGAATAGCACTATCCCATTTCTTCCCGTGGGTGTACGTAAGAGGCATTTTTGAGGCATTTTTGGGCGATGCGGTTGTAGACTCACCTTCATTTTACCGTTCGTTCCCCACGCAACTTTAAAAAGTGGCGGAGAAATTTCTAATTCCTTAAATCTGGCTCAACCCTTTCTAGGGATTTATAGCCATCAGTATATGTTTATGTTTTTAAGTAAAATCACTGTGCCAGTTAATTCCGTAAGTGATACTTCAATAAATATATAATTCATGTCCGTGACGTTAACAATAAAACGTTGATGTCAAGGTCAGTAATTAAAGACATAATCTAAGACTATGCTATGTTATTAGAGGCTAGAAAATTGGGGCTTGCAGGATTTAATAAGGATTTCTCATACGCTGAAATCATAAGGAAATGTGGGTTATACAACGACTTAGTACCACAATAATAGAGCTCTGATTACGCAAAACATGAGTTCTAACAGTAAAACATCTCATATATACTATTGACATATATACATATACATACATATTCTCACACCCATAAATACCAAAAAGGGGTAGCCAGAGCTTCAGAGCTTGATACTGCACAGCCATATTTGGAAGTTGATAGGGGAAAAGATGGTAGAAATAAAGTATCTTTAGTGATGGGTTTCCAACCGCATCGCCCAAAGACCACTTCAAAGAGCCCTATACGCTTAATTGCCCCTTACGACATCCGTGGGTAAAAAGGGTTAACAACATTCTAAGCCGGCACTGCACGGCATATACCATTTAGTATGATTTAAATGTAAACCTGCGAAATTGTGTGATTAAATTCCTACTGTGTAGTTGTTGTTAGTTGTTGTTGTTATTTAAATCAAGCTTGTCATAAAGATAGAAAACTAACTTGCAAACGATATTGTCCTTAAACCTTTGAGTCTTTTCTCTTTATTTTCAGGGATGACTATGGTGGTGAGGATTATGGATCACGTGATGAGATTTGATTTAGTTGTAGTGTCGGCTTAGAATAGCACTACCCCATTTCTTCCTGTGGGTGTACGTAAGAGGCGACTAACGGTATTGGGGCTTTTAAGGGATTTTTGGGCGATGCGGTTGGAGACCCATCACCAACAACCTATACTTTACCATCTTTTCCCCACACAACTTCCAAAAGTGGTTGAGGAATTTCTAATTCCTTAGCTCTGGCTACCCCTTCTAGGGATTTATAGCCGTGAGTATATGTATGTATGATGTATGTATGTAAAATTCCTACAAAAGGTAAAGCAGTAGCAACAATTAGGATCGGTAAAGACATGATAACAAAATGTTATGCTTAACACTTGTGAAGCTACCAACAATTTATTGTTACCCTATTTATATCGTCTCTACCCTTCCGAACTTTCAAAATTATGCAAGGAATAGTTTATTTTGAAGTTGTGATCGATGATGTGTCTTCATAATAATAGTTCACAATAAAATCATGATATTCCTACCACTATGATCTTACTACCCAAGGGGTGTCTGGAAGAAATCGCGTTTAATGATAACCGCCAATGGTACTTTTGCTTTTGTGACTGAATTTTTGTAAATATTTCTTTTGTGATGTGCAACAAAGTGTTTTTTATTCTTTTCAATATTTTATCCACACTTTTAGCTGTTGTTAATCATAATACGCCATCAAAGAGTGCACACATTATTCTCCTAAAACAATGCTAGTATAACAATTTTTTCCAAACATAACATGACATTTTATTCGTCTTAACTAGTATTCAGAGTGCTCAATTTTTACCTGGATAGTGTGCCCCTGTGAAAGTTGGTAAGCCTTTCACCGGTATTTATTGACACCACCACCCGTTCATTCAATTACAATAATAGGATTTAAATAGAATACTATATGTAAAATGAGGCAATTAACATTAATACAACATTTTGTCTTGTCTTATGTATGACTTACACAGGAAAAATCGCTGCACGAATATAAAGTACGCAAAAAAGGTCAAAGAGTGAATTACCATGGAAAGATACCAGTGTAAAATAAGTACTTTTATAATGACGCGAATGAATCTCAAGAACATTTTCGCATAATAGTATCTGTAATACTAGTTATTACTGATGCCTGGGGAATCGGATTTTTACCCGAATACCTAACCAAATAAAAGGTAACTTTTTGAATGTATGTATTTATAAATGCTTATGGAAGTACGAGTTTTTTAAGTGATTTTTTGGCGATATGTCTGGAGAACTATCATAGAGTTTTTTTAATTTAAAATCTTTTTTTCTCTTAAATACCGAAATTGGCCGAGGAATATCTAATTATGAAGCTCAGTTGGCTTCTTTACTTTGGAATTTATAAATGTGAAGTTTCGTTATGGTCCCCGTTTCTTTTAAACAACTTAACCAATTTTGGCAAACGAGATGTTGTTCTATTCGTATTAATGATAGTAAATTAGTAAAAGAGATGTATAGATCTAATGTGAATGGTAATGTTAGTCACGATCTTGGAGGACACATTTGGACCAAATAACGAGCGTGCTCAAAAAGGCAGGCATCCGAAGTCTCCAGAATAAAAGATGTATGATATGATTGATGGATGTAAATGGATCTAGAGAGGTTTGTCGTACAAAGTGGCAATTGTTAGGCCCCAATGGGAAATAATGGCGTGAGTATATGTATGTATGTATTAATGAAGCGGGAGATTATGTGATGCTGGCATAACTCTTATGGATCTTGAGAACATTCTCCACAAAATATACTACTAGTCATGCTGTGGGTTCGACAACGGTCTACCGCGTTCATTTTTGTAGCTATGTATTTCAAGATTACTATGAAGATTTGTATTTTTTTACTCATTTTAGAACTATAGTCCGACTACCTACGATTACAGTTTTTAGACAGAAAGTGCTTACGAGTAATATGAAATGTGAACAGAGGCACTCAACTGACGGCCGAGGTTTAGGGATTGAATAGTTGGCTATCTTAATCCTAGAGATAGTCGAAACCATGACTAAATCCTTGTATTCGCTGTATTAATGTGCTCTTAAGATAATTAAGATGTCAAATGCTTGATAATAATAATAATAATAATAATAATAAAACGTTTATTTAGCATTCAAACATAATACAATACAGTTTGCTAGCGAGCCCCACACTAGGTAAAAACCTGTATTGCAGGAACTCTAACATAATTATACAGTATTAATTAATTTAAGCTCTAATCAAATACAATTTACATCTTATAATTTTTTTTGTTTAAAAAATTTTAATTACACTCTATAAAATTTAATTACATATTTAGAATACAATGTTTTTTTTTTTTTTTACTGTCTGAATGTGCATGTGTGTGTGTGTATGTGTGTGTGTGTGTGTGAATGAGAATGTGCGTGTTTTGAATTTATCTTTGAACAACAAGCAATCCCTCGGCATCTTCGTAGTTTAGACTTTTAAGCCAGATCGTAAGAGCCCTCTTAGCTTCTTGTCGATTTAAGTCAACAATTTTTATCTTTTCATTAACTTTGTTATAAAGATAACCACCTAAGAAGCACGTGAACCTGCCAATGAATATATTACATTACATATAATACATTACAGTAAAGCATACGTTCAATGACTCGTTTGTCGAGGGCAAATATTTTTGGTTGTTGCTTAGTTTGGTAATATTTGTAGTACCCTCAGCATATAAATAAGCATTTACTTTAAATAACGTTTTTTTTAACACCGGGGTGTGTAGTACCGCTTTAGAATGCCACTACCCCTTTCTACCTACGGGTTTTGTAATGGGTGCCTAACGGTATGGGGCTTTTTAAGTGGTTTTTGGGCGATGCGGTTGGTTCAACCATCTTGTACCTTATCAACTTCCATATGTGGCTGAGGAGTTTTTAGCTTCGAAGCTCTGGCTACCACTTTTTGGGATTTATGGGCGTGAGTTTATGTTTGTATGTATGTAGGGAAAGAAAAATAAAATATCCTTGGCCAATAATAAGAAAAAGGCAATTATATGAAAAACGCAAGAAACCAAATGAGCTGAACAATTCTGACACTGATATTGATACCTATTTTTTTCCTTAAGTTAAAAACTATAATATTTTGAATTAAATATAATATATTGCCTCGGTTCAAACCTATTTAATTAATATTAAACGACGGGTTTTGAAAATCGACCGGTTCCAAAACTTAAATGCTAAATTAAATGACCATATAAAATGTATGTTTTTGTTTTTTTTTATAATAAACAAAATTTATGTGATACAGGTCTCTAAAATCTAACCTTTGCACGACATAAGGCCATGTTTTTTATAAGCAAAATTCTTCAATCCAATCGTATCAAAACTTGGAGTCTAAAAATTATCAAATAAAAAAAAGCTAAATCTCAAATCAGTTTAAGTGATTGGCTTCGTTTAAAGTTTCTAAATAATAATATATTTTAACAAATAAAACCGATTTCACAGCTATTTGACGGAAACCAAATTGGTCTTACGAAATTTGATTATCCACGTAGTCATTTTATTTTTTGAATTATTTTTATAAGCACGCTATCAAACCTCATGAAAATTAATCAGGACCAACCTAGAAACATATTTAACAGAAAAAAAACTGTAATTCTGTAACGCTTAGAATAGCACTACCCCATTTCTTCCGGTGCGTGTACGTAAGAGGTGACTAACGGTATTGGGGCTTTTTAAGGGAATTTTGGGCGATGCGGTTGGAAATCCATCACCAACAACCTTTATTTTTAACATCTTTTCCCCAAACAACTAATTCTTTATTATCCTTCTAATTCCTAAGCTCTGGCTACCCCTTCTAGGGATTTATAGCCGTAAGTATATGTATGTAAAATTGATGCACTCTTAGTTCAATAAGGCGTAATATGTAAAATTGATTGAACATTGATAGATTAATCCCGTAACATACAAATATACATATACACACAACATTAGTTCCCATTGGGGTAGGCAGATACTATCGATCGCCACTTTGTAAGATCCTGACAAACCTCTCTACGCTCACATCCATGTACAAACTTCGTTTACATCCATCAATCTTCTCATACATGCTGATTTATTCTTCATATTCTTCATACTTCGGACGCATGCATTCTTGAGCACACTCGCTAGACGCGTAACAAAGATACAAAAAACCATACAATCGAATTTAGAACCTCCTTTTTTGAAGTCGGTGAAAACAAAAGTCATGTCAGAGGTAAAATTTATATGAAATCTGAACAATGAAACTAAATTGAAATTGTCACCAGCTACGGAAGAATACTACGTTCGAATCAAGGAGTATTATTGACCTCTGCGAAACAGGTTTTTGAAAAAAGTTTACTTTTTACTCGTTCTGTATCATACAAAAGTACAGGAAAAAGGTGCTGACCTTCAGAATCACAAATCCTTTTAGGACGCAACACTTACACAATTATATGTATGGAATTAATTAATAACCAATAACATATTGTATTTGATTAGCATATTTATATCAATTTATAATTGGCTTTTTGTGCCTGCGCATATTTTACAATTAAATTTAGTTCCGGGCATAAAAACTTTTCTTCTATTGACACTTTCTATAAATACAAACGAAAATTCGCATATTGATATGATAATAAACCAAAGTAAAAAGAATTTATTTTGTTTATTTGGTACATATGGACAAATAAATTATACGTCAAGTATTTCACCCCCTTATTGGCACCCTCAACTTTCTTTTGTGATTTTATTATCCTGGAATATTAATAGTATTTAGTGGATCCAGCAGGACGATAGACTTTCTGGTACACAGGTTGCGGGTTTGATACCCGCTGAGAGAAACCCTTATGAATATGGATGTCTATTTGATCTGATTTATACACGAACAATGCATACAAAGTATTATTTATATATAAGCAAGATAATAAGGATGTTTTATATTAAAAAGTGCATATCCCGTCAGATAAGAAACGAACTAAACTGTTGTGAACAATTTTTAAGGGTTATTTTTCGTTTAAGGCATCATTGATGAGGTAATTATTCAGGGTCTAATTATCTTTCTATGCGGTTTTAACTGTTAATAAAAACCTATTTTCTGTGGGAACAATGAGATTCAATATGCCATCATTAGTGTGTTCCTTGGGCAGTTTAAGGCTCTACTCAGTTGAGTGCTTTCTGCCGGTGATGATAATTTATAAAACACCTATTTGTAAAGTATTTTTCCTTTTCCAAGTGGACACAAATTGTCCAATAATACTTAAATGCTACTATTTAAAGCTGTGACTAATTTAGCCATAGATTAAGAATAATATACATTTTAACCTTACCAAAGGTCACTGTACCCATCTAGAGGCTAATTCGATTCGTGTAATATGTCCGTGTGTATTGATTAATTTCTTAGGTCGAAATATCCAGAACGGCTCAGCAATATGGGGTGATTTGATCATTATTAGCGTTCGTATACTATGAGTTCTGATTCTAAGTACAGCTTCTTAAGTCAATTAAATTACTAACGTATCGATGACAAAGAGAAACGTATATATCTCATTTAAACATAACACAAACGATTAGGCAAAGTTCTATGAAAACAAAATTTTGTCTTTACTAAACCGATCACCTTGACTTGTTTACAATTTCAAGGCAATTAAATACACAAGCGATTTATTTTTTGCGAACTTAGCAGAATATCCTGTTTGCGTGGTTCTAAATGTATGTCTTAAATGGGGTAGCTGTGGTGGGGATTTACTTTACTTTATATCTCATATTAAACATACATATACTTACGGCCATAAATCCCAAAACGGGGTAGCCAGAGCTTCAGAGCAGGAAAACTCCTCAGACACAATTGAAAGTTGATAGGGGAGAAGATGGTAGGAATAAAGTATCGTTGTTGATGGGTCTCTAACCGCATCGCCCAACAAAAACTACTTAAAAAGCCCCACACCCTTAGTCGTCTCTTACGATATTCGTGGGTAGAAAGGGGTAGTTACATTCAAAGCGGGCACTGTACTTTTTCTAAATGTTTATCAGAAAGAATTAAAATATATCCACATAATACAGCCTTTACAAACAGACGTTAAAATCTATGTTCTTTACACAGTTTATTTTTATTCTATTAAAATTAATAATACTTATACTTATAAAAACTTATATCGTAAATAAATCGTTTGATTAAATGACTGATTCAATAAAAAAACATGATCAAAACAAAATTACCAACGACTTAGCAAACTTAGTGAAGTAATAGGAATGGAAATGTTTATTGTATTGAACTTTTTGTAAATATAAACAAACCGGATCGGACAGAATAATTAATGTTTATTATTCTAATTCTAAAGATTGTTAATTTATTTGGGAAGTAAATCGGAGGTTCGTCGTTTGCAGGGGAAGTATGCATAATGTGTTTTTGTGACATCTATTGTGTTTGTTTGTCATTATTTTGTTGATAATGAAACCCACGGGGTGGATGATGATCCTGGGCCCAGAGGTCGCAGGTTTCAATCCCAGTGTCTAAAACACTTATTTATAATGATATAATAATAATGATATATGCATATGAAGGATCCATGAAGACACAGCAGTTGATATTTCCCATTAACAAAAACTTGTATGTAGTAAATATGTTTGATTGTTTTAAACATGAATATTGTTTGCTGTGTAGTGTTGGCTTAGAATAGCACTACTCCATTTCTTCCTGTGGGAGTACATAAGAGGTTACTAACGGTATTGGGACTTTTAAGGAATTTTTAGGCGATGCGGTTGGAGACCCATAATTTTTCAGAGACCTTTATTTTACCATCTTTTCCCCACTCAATTTTCCATAAGTGGCTGAGAGATTTCAAATTCCTTAGCTCTGGCAACCCCTTCTAGGGATTTATAGCCGTGAGTATATGCATGTATGTATTTATGTTTCATGAGTTTCAACAACAGCCGAAATATTGCCTCAAACTTGTAACATAAAAAGGAAATGTAATTATTTTTGTAAGCTTTTAGATATTCGTTATTTTAATTAATACCATGCCGACTCGTGTAAACTTTTCTGTTTGTTTCATCGAACGCCCTTATCTGTGGACACACTAGTCTCATTTAGTGTATTTTGCTTTGACATTATTTATCGTGAGGAAGTTCATACTCGCATATGACGTATACAACCCAAGCAGATTTTTATCTTTTAATAAATTATGGTAGTGGATATTTACATACATACATACATATACCCACGGCCATAAATACCAAAGAGAGGTAGCCAGAGCTTTAGAGCTAGAAACTCTTCAGCCACATTTGGAAATCTATAGGGGCAAGATTGTAGAAATAAAGAATCATTGGTGATAGGTCTCCAACCGCATCGCCCAAAAGCCACTTCGGAAATCCTCATACCCTTACCCACCTCTTACGACATCCTTAGGTAGAATGGGGTTGTCACATTCTATGCCGGCACTACATGGCAATTATTATGACAACAATTACTTCCGTTTTTAAATTTCCAAGTTTGGAAAATTAATAATAATAGTTTTCTACCAATGCTTCGGGTACACATGGTAGGATTGTGTATTGATGTTGGTAATGATGGATGAAAAAACTGATAAGAGATGTTTACAACTTGAACGCTATCGAATAGCGAGTAACAAGTTTCATAACATAAATTGTAGCGCAATTATGATCGATATATTTGCTAGTTCTTGACGTTAGATTGTAATTAATAGATCGAGGTTATTAGATTATTCATGGTTTCCTTTTTTTGTTGTGTGTCTTAAAACTGTTTACCATCTCAACTTCCATAGTGGCTAAAGGATTATTTGTTCGCTAGTTTTGGATACTCTTTTTCAAGTTTATAAACGTGAATGTAGGTATATAGTTTCTTTTGACTAATTATTTCTCTATACCAAATTAATCATTTACTTGAAAATGCACGTGGTTGGACGAAAAAATAAAACTAGTAATATGTAATTTCGAATAGTGCTAAAATTGAATATTTAAATGAGTAAACCTACTTTTACTACAAACGAGGTTTAATGGAAAATACTTCAGTTTGATGAACCACTTTCAAAACAAGCTATTTTATGCAGGACACTTGTGTATTTTAAAGATGATAATGATAACGCAAGTGCATTGACATCGATCCAATTAAATCAGTCTTCACTAAAGTAGCAGCATTTATAAATAAACTTTAGTCTTTTATAACATGATTGCTTATACTTTAGTTGTAATGTTACAAATTAATATCTTGAGAGTCACAGTCATAGTTTAGCATTAGATGCATAAAAAGTAATTATAATGTAAGGCATACCTAATAAGTAACTTACTTTGTTTACAAGGTGCATTAGTTTCCTTTCAAACAATAATAGTAACTAGACCGTGAAATAATTATTTCAATGTTGCCATATCTACTTCAATTGTAATCTTTATACCAAAACATTCTTTGGGCACATTTGAAATAAAACATACTTACAAATAATAAACACACAAATTTATACACTGCACACGTTTTTGTAAAGAAAGCACTTTTATTAAACTGTTGAGTAGATATTACACTTTAACTCCAGTGGCCGTACGATACGTTGCGCCGATTGGTTGGAAATGGAGCTGCCAGTTGCGATGCGAGGCGCACGCGCAGATGCCGCGATGTTTTTTTATGTCGTCGCTTGCTACTACTTAAACGAGCTCTTATTTTAATAAAGAAACCAGAAATTGTTTTATTCGCAGTGCCATGCCCAATAAATAGATTGAATATAAGGTAGACTGATATGAGTAGTAGTGCATACATACACACATATACTCACGGCCATAAATCCCAAAAAGGGATGTACTAGTGTACGTATGCTGAGTCGGCGCCTATTTGGCTCTGATTGTATGTAATTTGTTCGATTATTATTATTTTCTTGTTGTTTCACTATGAGGGACTAAATAAAGTATTTTTTACTTTTTAACCGACTTCAAAAAAAGGAGTGTTCTCAATTCGACCGTATATTTTTTTTTCTTTTTTTTATGTTTGTTCACCGATTACTTCGCCATTTGTGAACCGATTTTGATTATTATTTTTTTGTTCGAAAGAAGATACTCTCGGATTGGTACCATGATGAGGACATCACGGTCTGATGATGGGATCCTGGAGAAATCGAGGGGGATCTTGAAATTTTATAGGCAACTGTACCGCGTTTTACATATTTTCTGAACTTATATTGGCATTTGCTTCTGAAAATCATATTGTTATGCTGCTGAGCTGATGATGGAAGGTGTGGGTCCTTAATCACTAGGAGTTAGGAAACAGTTCTTTCACCATTCCATAAATATTTATGCTCCTCTTCGTAGCTTTTATGAGGAGAAGTAATGGTTCAATCACCATTTCTTTTGTTATGTTATGGTTACCGAGAAAGTACCATGAGACCAGGATCTGATGATGGCATCCCAGGAAATCGAGGGGACTGTCGAAACTCACAATCATGTGACAGTTTATTTGTTCAAAACGCCGATAGGCCCGCCCTGTATAACGTAAGAACGTGGTCCAAGCAAAGCGTGTGGGTACTCTGAACAACAGGTGACAATGTCACGTGATATTCAGAAGTACTACCTCTGCTAATCCCTTCGGGAATATTCGGCCTGAACGTTTGAGTCTTTCTTGAGATGTAGAATTGTAGACCATCGCCTTTCAAGGGATGTCAAGAACAATGTAAAGTTACATATGGTTGAGCCTATTTAATATCGTATAATAATAGAAATACCGGAAATACGAAGAATAATACAGTAACCGTCGCACTGCCTCATACGAGAGGCACCTTTGCCAGGTCTACCCATCTCTAAAACTCGTAAAATAAAGTAACTTAAAACAAAAAGAAAACCGACTTCATAGTGGGAAAAACAACCGAAAATAAACAATCTATTACTAAAAAGTACGAAATAAGTTTTTTAAGTGAATATGAGTACTGTGATTAATACCTTAGCATTTTTTTTATTCCATACGCGTCAGTTCAACCTACCTAAATATTACAATTGTCTTAAATTAATTTTTGAGTTTTTTATGAAATTACTATCTATCTGTGATTCTGTGAATTACAGATATATTATATTATATATTATATCTATCGCCTAAGGTTTTAAATGGTAATACGTACAAAAATAAATTTACCCTACAACTACTAGGTATCCTACATTGTATATGTGTATGAAGTGCGAAATACACACTTATTATTGTCAATCATCAATCATCACGCAGGCTGGCACCGGCTCACAAATTAATTTAAGATAATTTTAATATTTAGGTAGGTTGAACTGACGCGTGTGGAATAAAGAACTTGCTAAGGTATTAATCACAGTACTCATATTCACTTAAAAAACTTATTTCGTACTTTTTAGTACTAGATTGTTTATTTTCGGTTGTTTTTCCCACTATGAAGTCGGTTTTCTTTTTGTTTATACTTTACCTTTACTTCTGTTGGGTTAGGCACAAACTAACGATTAATACTTTGTACTATCCTTCTTAGTCTTATAGATTTTTCTTTCATTGTTCTCACTTTAGGCTCTGGACTTTGATTTAACGTTATCTACATGTATTTATAAGAACAAAGGTAGGAGAGAGAGAGAAAGTTTTCATTCAAATGTGTGTCGAATTTAATCTAGAACAGATTTTAATTTTAGCTATGACTGCGAATATCACATACAGAAAGTTACTTTCACTTTTATAGTATAAAGAAACAATATGAGGAGAAATTAAGGCATGGCATCAACGAATAGTTGAAATAAAAATATGATTAGATTAAAATAATAGAGTAAGACTATATATATATAGGTCTTTGCATAGAAGCTGAGAGTTTGATACCGAGCCGTGTAGTGCCGGCTTAGAATGTCGCTACCCCTTTCTACCCACGGGTGTCGTAAGAGGCGACTAAGGGTATTAGGGCTTTTTATTGGATTTTTGGGCGATGCGGTTGGAGACCCATCACCAAAAACCTTTATTTTTACCATCTTTTCCCCACTCAACTTCCAAAAGTGGCTGAGGAATTTATAATTCCTTAGCTGTGGTTACCCCTTCTAGGGAAATACAGCCGTGAGTATATAAATCCATACTACTATACATACATACTAATATTATAAATGGGAAAGTGAGTTTGTTTGTTTGTTTGTTCCGCTTTCACGCCGTAAATACTGAACCGATTGCTTTGAAATTTTTCAGACGTGTAGTTAGAAGTCTAAATTAAATAATAGGGTACTTTTTATCCCGGAAAAAATATGTTCACACGGGAAATCAAAAATATTGTTTGCTTACTAAATGCATTGGAGATGGCGCTGTGTATCGTTTAAAACAACGTAAAATCCATATCCATACTTCCATACTAATATTATAAATGGGAAAGTGAGTTTGTTTGTTTGTTTGTTCCGCTTTCACGCCGTAAATACTGAACCGATTGCTTGGAGATGGCGCTGTGTATCGTTTAAAACAACGTTAAATATTGTAAACTAATATAAAAATCAAAATTTAGAAGCTTAATGGTACGGTAATGCATCCCCGAAAATAAGGAACTCCCGAGCCATGATGTACTATTTTTTTATCGTATACATTTTTTTTTACATCTACTTATATTGCAAACGAATATTAACATGTAAATATAGAAACTAAATGAAACGACGACGATTCCTTGAAACTAAGGAATCCGCAAGAGTTCTCATAGGAACATCAAAAAACCTTAACTCATATATGGCTCAAAATATTGCAGCGATTATTTTTATCATCGATGGAATTCACATCAGACACTTTGTTAATGTTCATTTTGGAAAGATGAAGGGGTTTCATCAATTTAAATGACAAATTTGTTTATCAATAGTAAGACTAATGTGAAATAAAGCGTAATAAAAATTTGACACCGCCCCGGTAACGTCTCCGTGGCGTAGCGGTATAACTAACTACTATGAATATTTAATTAGAACTATTATGAATCAATCGTCCCGGGTTCGTATCTCAGGTAATTCAAGCTTTTTGTAAAAAAAATTTTTGTCAGCTTAAAATAACACTATATATAATAATAACAAGCACTATCCCTTCAATTTAGCGATTATTTTGGAAGGAGATCCACCACTAATCATCCCTACATTGCCGAGCAATCGCTGCAAGCTCTCCCACTATCACCAACGGTCAGTGTAGGGGGCAGCACCGGGCCGTCGCCGCAGCGCCAAACTACTATCCGTATCTGTACTTACTAGAGATATTCTCATTTCTGAACATAAAAACTTGGTATATTTGTTTCATGATTCTTATGAACAATTAAAAAGGAATTTTTGGAACTCATCCCCTAACGGGTTGATATAGCAAATGAAAGTTAATATAGAGTTTTTTTACATTTTATAATAAAACTTGGTGCGATTGAATTTATGAAATCCAACTATCAATCATTCATGAATATATGCTAACAACCATAAATTCCATAAAAGGGTGGCCATAGCTTCGGAGATACTAATTCTTCATCCAATTTTGGAAATATATTGATAAAAGATAGGTTAATAAAGGTTGTTAGTGATGGGTCACAAACTGCATCGCCCAACAATCACTTAAAAAGCCTCAATGTCCTTTATGTCATTTACAACGCCCGCGGGATTATAAATATAAAAAACAGAAGTTGAGACAGTGTTTCGGTATTTTGGTATTATGTAAACTGGATGCAAAAAATGAAGTCCACGCGGACGAAGTCGCGGGGCAAAAAGCTAGTAAAAAAATAAATAAAACATAACATAATTATTATTCGTTTTTTTTCAAGGGAAATGAAGCCATGACTGACTTGAATGAGCTTTTCTGTAATGAATTCTGTCATTGAGTATAAAGCTCAGTATTTAAAAACCTAAGGAACTGCCGGTTAGTGTTATATATTTAATTCTTACTTCTATCCATCAACTGCTGAAGTGGCTGAGGATTTCCCAATGATGAAGCTCTGGTTACCCCTTTTGTGGGATTTATAGCCAGTAGCTTATGTGTGTTTATTACTTTTACTTTCCGTACTTACTGTGCTTTATATTATTACTAGCCGAACCAGCAAACGGCGTTTTGCCGTATGAATGATTTCTATGGAATTTGTAGTCGTTAAAATATAATGTAAGGGTTGAATCACTTAGGAGTATATTATGAACCTATTCTCAGACCTACCGAATGTATATGCAGAATTTCATTTAAATCGGTCAAACTGTTTCGGAGGAGTTTGGTGACAAACACGGTAACACGAGGTTTATCCAAATACCTTTATTTTATCTGTTAATTATCTGTCTAATTTGATTTAATTAATTAATTTATGTGTTTGTATTTTATTTTGATTTGATTTTGATTTTGTTTTGTTTATATTTTATGGGCCAGATGTAGATGCCTGAAATAAAAATTTATTATTATTATTATCATAATTTACCCACTAAAGTTTTAAGGTACCTACATGAAGAATTTCCAATTCTAATTTGAGATGTATAGCCGTTATGATAGTAAATTATTTGAATTTAACTTCAGTGATTTAAAATAAATACTGATAAAATATAATAAATTAAAATTAAATTCATTGTACATAAAAAAACATAATGAATGATGACTCTTGGAGATCAATGACCCCAGACATTCACCAATTTACTATAAGTGAGCGTAGGAAGAGAACTTTGGTCGCGAAACCAGATGATAAGGAATTTAGTAAGGCTATACTTGGAACATTACGAACGATAATACTACCGCGTTGGGGGTGTGGTTATGATTTTTTTTAGTTTTACGGACAAATGCATTGTTGGTTGTTTTATTGACAGCACTTGCCTATTTTTGCCCGTGGGTTTTCGTATTGTATTGTATAGTCGTAGAGGTATTGGGGCTTTTTAAGTGATTTTTGGGCGAGGCGTGCCGTGCAGTGTCAGATTAGAATAGTACTGACCTATTTCTTCCCGTCAATGTCTTTAGAGGCGATGTATCTGGTGACCTATGACCAATCATTCTTTATTTTAAAATATGTTTCTCACCCACCTGGATCTGGCTTCCATTTTGGGATTTACGTGTGTTCACGTGTGTATGTGTAAATAGGAAGTATGTTGTTGTAATGGTATTTTTGTTAGTCAGAAATCGTTCGTCACTCCCGATTAGTATATTTAACATCTAGGGATTTATAGCCGTGAGTGTATGTATGTATGTATACATATACTCACGGCTATAAATCCCTAGAAGGGGTAGCCAGAGCTAAGGAACTAGAAATTCCTCAGCCACTTTTGGAAAGTTGAGTGGGGACAAGATGGCAAAATAAAGATTGTTGGTGATGGGTCTCCAACCGCATCGCCCAAAAATCCCTTAAAAGCCCCAATACCGTTAGTCGCCTCTTACGTACACCCACCGGCAGAAATGGGGTAGTGTTATTCCAAGCTGACACTACACAGCAGTATATTTAAATACAATAATTTGTTCCTCCAAATTATTGAACCTAACATGATTATTATTTATTGATCTTACCATTCGAGGGTTGTCTTATAGAGACAGCTTTTAGCGATATTTATAAGGTGAACTATAGATTTGCAAATAAAATTATGTAATTATTGCATAATACCAGCTGGGGTGATATGGGATTGGTCTGTTATCTTTTTATTCTATTCGAGTCACTATGTTAGTTCATAATTTTATAATCTGAAGTGATAAACCGCATAGTGTGCAGCGGAGCTGAACATCTTTTGTACAGAAAGTTGTGATAATGAATTCACAGCGTCATTAGTCCCACCTTAGCTGACAAGTGTAACAGTCCTCGCCATAGCAAGAGTTGTACGAGCAGTTGCAAGGGGTCTCGAGAGATCGGCTTGGAGGGCAACTATGGTGCTTTTGTCAATCGTATTTTAATTTGATATTATGAATGATGGTTAGGGTAGTTATTTTGTTTTAATTTATTCTTAACTGTAAATAATGCTGTTTAGTGTTGGCTTAGTTAATCACTAACGCATTTCTGCCCGCAGATGCCGTAATAGCTGATTTGGGGAGCTGAGACCCTATTGTTGTAATGCTTGTGAGTGTCAGCAAATTAGCACAAATCCTTTACTGCTCGCGCCGCGGGTGCCGTAAGAACCCACTAAAGTTTTTAGGACTTTTTAGCGGTTGTTAGGTGTTTATTTGTTATTAGGTCTATTTTCTTCCCGTAATTTATTATTACTACATTAGTGAAATGTGTACATAACACAATGCAATTGATAATGTAAACGAATGTAAAATATACGTTTATTTCATTTTGAGTGTAATCAAAAAAAATATTATGAAATTTGTGATTATAAGACAAATTCAAAGAACTTTCAGGCATTTAGGCTGGAGCATGTCCCGTATTAGGTACGCTTCAAAATTCGCCTACCGAGTATTTTTTTTTATAATTCATAAATGTATTCTTTCACTTTTTAGAGCTAGTGAATGTGCTATTGTGACTATAAAGCATTTTGTGTGTCTTTTTCTCAAATTTCGTTTTCTGTTTTTGAGCCTAATATCATGTATTTCATCAAGATAAAAGTTTTGGACTCATAATTAATAGGGCCAAAGATTGACAATTAATACAAATATAACAAATCATATTACCCATTCTATTTTTAAGATAATATAATCTCTACTGACAAATTAAAATAAAAAAATAAATAAACGATAATACTATAATAAGATCATTTAGCGGTCATTAACAGTATGAAGTTGAATAAAAAATTAGTCAGTCTAATAATAATACAAACTCGTTTAGTCATGCTCAAGCTATTTTAGATACTTAGAAAACTAGCCATGCATGAGTTATTTATGTATTCTTTAGTTTGTTTATATGAATTTTATTGTCATCTGCTATTTTTCCCCATAATAGTATAATAGAATTAAGTTAGACAAAATCTAGTGAAAACAGTAAATATTATGTGATGTTTTGCTAAAACTTAAAATTAAGCTAGATGAGGACCCCTTCCTAATTAGAATGTATCTTTAACAGTTTTACTTCTACATGATCTAAAACTAACTTTATATGGACTTGTCTAACATTTGACGCCGCCCGTGGCCCAGTGGATGGACTAGCTTCTCGGTACTGAGGTTGCGGGTTCGATCCCCGCTGAGAGCAACCCTTATGTGATGAGCGTAAATGATTGTCCTAAGTCTTGGATGTATTTTATAATATTAAATATAACGTTGACTTAGTATCCCATAATACAAGTAATACTTAGTTCGGAGCTTACTCGATCAGTGTATAATATGTCCGTATATTTATTTAAGGGCGTCCCCGGAAAAATAGGTTGATATTGATTGTTTGGAAATTCTATAAAGTCTGATTTGATGATAATGATATGACATTAATAAAATATAAGTTGGTGATTAGTTCATGGTGTTATGATTAGTCAAAATTTGATGTTTAACATTTTAATAATTTGTTCAAAAATATGATGAAAAAAATTGAATTGGAACATGCTTTGTTGTCATAAAAACCGTATAGGATCCACTGGCATAACATACATGTGAACTCATTATGTGTCTATATACGCGTAGCTTTAAGATCTGTAACTTTGATGTTTAACTTTTCATTTAAACGTTATTCAATAAAACTAAATAAACTACATTTATCCTGCGCGCGCGTTTTTTCCGCCCCTGTCACTCTCACTAAATTTGACGTAAGAGTGAGCGCAATAGCTGCAAAATGCGAGGAGGCCCTTAATATTACATACATACATATACTCACGCCGTTAATTCCCATTGGGGTAGGCAGAGACTATCGATCGCCACTTCGTACGATCCTGGCAAACCTCTCTTGCTTCGTCTACATCCATCAATCTTTTCATACATGCTCTTTTATTCTTCATACTTCGGACGCCTGCCTTTTTGAGCACACTTTCAATTTGGTCCAAGTGTGTCTTTCGTGGCCGTCCTCTACTAACATTACCTTCCACATTAGCTCTATAGATACCTTTTATCAATTTCCTATCATCCATCCTCTCGATGTGCCCAAACCATCTCAACATTCCTTTTTCTATCTTACTTATAATATCATCTTTTATACCACACCTTTCACGAATCACATCGTTCCTCACACGATCACATAACCTTACATTACACACCTTTCTGAGGGACCTCATTTCTACTGCATTCACTCTGCTTTCATGCTTCTTCTGCCACACCCAACATTCACTGCCATACATAAGCGTAGGAACAAGAACGGCATCATGCACAGCCATTCGGGCCCTTTCGGACACCGATTGACTAGACATTAGACTATCCAATGCTCCATTAATCGCATTACCCTTTTTTACTCTTCTCTCAATATCTTCATCACATTTTCCATCCCTTGTAAACAAACTTCCCAGATATACAAACTCCTTCACCTGTTCCACATCCTTACCATCAATCGCAATCACGCATTCTGTCACATCTTCCTGTCTCTCAAAAACCATCGTTTTGGTCTTATCCACATTCACCCTCATTCCCTTTCTTACAAAAGACTCACATACAATATTCATCATCTCTTGCAACTCTTCTGCCGATGATGCAAGTAGCACTTGATCGTCAGCATACAAGAGGCATTTAATGATGAATCCACCCATTCTTAGTCCATAATCACTTTCACGCAACTCTGTCAAACAGTCATCCATGAACAAATTGAAGAGCCACGGAGAAGCTTCACATCCCTGTCGGACACCCCTAGAGATTCCGAACCAGTCAGTGTTTTCCCCGTTTACTCTTACACATGCACTAGAATCCTCATAGAGTGATACCAATGCACGTATAAGTTGACTCCCCAGACCGAACTTGGATAACACGTCCCATAAACCCTTTCTTACCACCCTATCATACGCCTTCTCTAAATCAATGAAGGAACAATACACCTTTTGGTTCTTAGCTAAGAACTTTTCGGTGATGCTCTTTAGAGAGAAGATTTGATCCATACATCCCATTCCTTTCCTAAATCCTGCTTGCACATCCCATATTTTCTCATCAGTTTCATTCATCACTCTTTCAATCAATACCCTTGCATACAATTTACCGACAATGCTGAGTAGGCTAATGCCGCGGTAGTTTTTAGCCTCCTGGCGTGACCCTTTTCCTTTATACAGGGGCACAATCACCGCCTTGCACCAGTCTTGTGGTACTTTGCCACTCGACCAGCACTTTTGGAAAAGGAAGTACAACCAAGAAGCCACCAACCCTTTACCAGCCCTCAGCATTTCGATAGTTATCCTATCATACCCTGCCGCCTTCCCTATTTTCATACTTTTCATTGCTTTCATTATTTCTTCCATACTGATCTCACTTTCACCAAAGGCACCCATCGCATCGTTCCAATCAACATTACTGCCGATTGGCGAAGAAACGGATGCATCCTCTTTTTCAAAGAGTCCCTCAAAATAGTTCTTCCATACTCGTTTCATGCTACTTTCATCCGTCGCCAATTCACCCTGATCATCTTTCACTACATTCACTCTCGTGTTTTGGGAAACTCCCTTTTCTTTCCGGACAGATTTCCAGAACAACTTTTGGTTATTCCGGAAATTATCAGAGAGTTTCCTCTCACACCATTCTATCAGATCACGCTTTTTCTTTTCTATTTTCTTCTTAACCTCATTCTTAACTCTCTTATATTCATCTTCACTATTTTTCACTACATCATCTGTTACTCTCGCATCCATTCGTTTACTAGCTCTGACCGCTAGTAAATCTAACCAAGCTTTCTTCTTATCTTCGACTGCCTCTTTCACACTCTTATCCCACCAACTTGTGCCCTTAATATTAATTATTTTTTATTGGATACGGAAATATTGGTAAGCCATTGATATTTCATTTTATTTTTTGCCATCAAGAATCAAGTTTTTTACTATAAAACAATGATACTACAAACCATAGGTATTAACCCGTCTAACTATGAACCCATTGTTCGAGTTTCCATGATAGTAAAACAGCCAACCCGGAGCACTATACAGCTGGATGGGTACTCCCATTTAATTAACGAGCATTTTTATGGAGATTGCGCGTGTTTTAGCAACTTTTCTTTTTCAAACAATAAACGGAATGAAAAGGCATTACCAAAAGTGCTGTGCGATAAAACATGCATTTAGCTAACCGTTTTATGTAACGTGTTCAAACTTATTGACGGCCAATGTGAACTGAAATGTTATTTTGCTGTTACTTAGAAGAACGTTTACATGAAAAGCAGCCATGTTTAGTATGGTTTCATAGATCATCGGCTTATGATAGCTCTATTTTATTTATTTTCGAAGGTGTCGTACGGGATAATTAAGAATAAGAGGCTTTTAAGTCTTTCTTTTATTTTATGTGTTTTCCTATCAACATTTCCTATTTACATTCTTTCCGCATTCACCTTCCAAAAGTGTCAGAGGAATTTTTTAAGCGTAAACCTATAAATAGCCCCTTTTAGAAGTTAGCCGTGAGTATAGGTATAGGCAAATCAATAGTATGAAACATAGGTTTAGATTATAAATTTATGGAACATGTATACTAAAAAATAAATAATAACTGTGGGTTAGATAAATTTACTATTTAGGGATACAGTAAATGGTAAAGTTGGGATGGTTATATTAAATCAGAAAATCTTTTCTTCATATTCCCACACAAGTCTTTCGCATCTCAAGCTAATAACTAATGTTACGAATCAATTATTATTCTTCACTCATTACTACAATTTTATTATTCTTACTATTTTTATTCCTGCAACTTGGTCCACATATACGAAATTTCTTTTGTATTACATCGCTCGGGATGATTTTTGTATTGAGAAAATGTATTTAATAGTTAATGATGCATCTATTTAGTCAACTCTAACAAATTCTTCCTTTTTTACAGCTGACTCAGAAATTATTTAACCTTAAAATTCTATTACCTTTTTCCGGATATCCTTATGTATGATGTATATGTAAAATTTACATTTTTGGCTACCACTAAACTTGAGCTTTAAAACAACAAAGATGAAACTAGAGGCAAATTTACTTAAATTAAGTGAACCGGCCATGTAAAGCTCTTGAATACGTTTAAAATATGCTTTTAAATATATATGCGTAATTTAATTTAATTTGCTGTGTAGTGTCGGCTTAGAATAACACTACCCACTTTCTGCCGGTGGGTAGAGTGAGTAGAGACGTAAGAGGCGACTAACAGTGTTTGGGCTTTTAAGGGATTTTTGGGCGATGCGGTTGGAGACCCATCACCAACAACCTTTATTTTGTCATCTTTTCCCCACTCAACTTTCTAAAAGTGGCTGAGGAACTTCTAGTTCCTTAGCTCTGGCTACCCCTTCTTGGGATTTATAGCCGTGAGTATATGTATGTATGCGTAAAAATTTCGAATCAAAAATAGTGGATTTATTTGACAGTCTAAAATACTGGAACGAAATACCGTTATTAATTAGGAGTTCAAAATAATTCGTTTTTTATAAGAATTGGCTTAAACTTTGCGGTGTGGTATGTTTAAGGTTTTATTTCCATGGCCGCTTTTATTAACTTAACAGCAAAACGACCATTTCCTAAAAAAAAAAATTAATCTTAAAAAAATCGGAGAAGGTTGTCAGCTCATGCCAACTAATAATTACATGGGTATACTTCCATTACTTTAATAACTTTGTTAAACAGTATTTAACACGTTTTTCAATTTTTTACTGATTATCAAAATCCCGCAGTTAGTTAAGTCCGATCAGTCGATAAACAGTGGCCAGCACGCTTCACAAACGCCACCTACATTTTTTGTGATGAACAACATCGATACATTAGTTTGTTAAAGAAATGTTTTAAAGACGCAATATGGGTTTAAAAAAGTATTTGAGTTTTAGTAGGCGGACAATCGGTCTGTGACAGAAATGTTACATGGCGCTACAGAGGGTTAAAAAAATCGGAGAAGCTTGTCAGCTCATGCCAACTAATAATTACATGGGTATACTTCCATTACTTTAATAACTTTGTTAGAAAGGAAAGGAAACATGTTATGAAATAGTTTTTTTTCAATAATGTAAACGATATATTATTTAATAAAGCCAAATAGAATTTACATTTGGAAATTATAGAAAATAAATTAACCAATAACTTTAACTAAATCAAATTTCATAACAAAAATAATAAAAGTAACACGACAAAATTAGGCAAACAAACCGCCCCAAGCCATACCCGGCCCAATGGTTCCCATCACACTGGCAGCATTTCCACGAAATTATATAAATATTAAAATTAGTATTAGTATCCTGTTTACTGATACTCAGTACTCGTTTAATCTAAAACAGTAGCCAAACTTTGAAAGCAATGTTAATTATGTCTTATATTCCCGAATTGGTGATAAACTACTGTTACGGCCCGTTTACACAGAGTCGTGTCTTACTCTGTCGGATCCGATTTTTGCAGGATACGGGTCAGTGGCAATAATATTTCAAAACTAGAGTTCACACGAGCATTCGGTTTTTTTAGCAACGATAGAAATAAGATTCGACAAAACGTATCTCCGTGTGAACGCACCCTTACACTAGAAAATTCAATATACCCGTAAATACCAAAATAGTGTAATCAAGTGCTTGAATAAGCTATCAAAGTAATTCTGAAACACTCAAATACATTGAATATCGATCGAACTGTTTTCACCAGTACTACGTTTGTGCCAGGGCAGTTTACCAATAGCATGACGCAGTAAGTGGATTAGTGTTTACCGGCACTGAACTTCGGCAGTACATCGTGCTGCCGTGCATACATACCTACACCAAATGCCCCGTGAAGTGCTTCGAACGTAATTTACATACTTCAACTCTCCTGGTTTGGGTGTGCACAACTCTTATAATTAATTATTTTACTGGGTACGTAATCAAAATTTAAGGGATTGAAAGCAATCAATTCGCTTGTCTATTGGTTCACTTTAAGATGTCGAGTACATGGAGAGGTCATACATACATATACTCACGGCTATAAATCCCTATAAGGGGTAGCCAGAGCTAAGGAATTATAAATTCTTCAGCCACTTTTAGAAAGTTGTGTGGGGAAAAGATGGTAAAATAAAGGTTGTTGGTGATGGGTCTCCAACCGCATCGCCCAACAATCCCTTAAAAGCCCCCAATACCGTTAGTCGCCTCTTACGTACACCCACCGGAAGAAATGGGGTAGTGCTATTCTAAGCCGACACTACACAGCTATGGAGAGGTCGTTGCAACAAAATAGAGTTGATTTAAGTAACATTTTAGCAATGGTATTGAAATGAATTCGAGAAGTCACTTTAATATCATGTTATTTTAATAGTATGAATAATATTTTATTCTCATGGTTCAAATATCAAGTAAAAATAATGACACCTCAACATCTTCGCATCACAAAACTTATTATTCTATTATTCTATTGAAATCACTGGCGTTCGGGCTATTTATCCCAAAAAGATAGATAAATTATACTTTCACACGATAGTTAGAATGCTTAGTTCATGAAAACCACATTTATAAGTTATCACAAGATAAGTACAACTGGGCCATTTGGGCTTCTGTATAATGATTATTACTACCTTAACCCATTTCTTAACGCCATTGTTTTTTTATAATGCTTAAGTGTGGCTGAAGATATTCGAATTGGAAAGTTCTGATTACCCATTGTTGGGACTTATAGCCGTGAGTATAGTTGGTAGTGGTATTCGAAGCCGACACTACAAAGCTACATAATTTTAACAAGTTTTTAAGAAGTCGCTGATCAAATGACTTATTTTACAAGTATAATCAGACGAGTACCAAATAATTTAACTGAAATTTGAACGAAATCGTTGCTTAATTTGTAATAAATAGCACCTGCCTCTGGATTAGGGAAATGTATGTTGAAACTAAATAGCTATTAGTAAATCCATTCACGTTGATTCTAATAGTATGATAAGCTTCAATATCTGTGCAAAAATATATATTGAACTAAGAATTCGCTGATGTAAGTTCACAACAAACTCTTTTCAAATAAACTGGTAAATGATGAACTCCTAAATATCGATAGGGAAAAAGATAAGTAAGATGTTTGTAAACCAAATTGAAAACGTTCTGACGAAGGCGAAAGTCCAGAGCGAAAAATTAAAAGAGCATGTATGACAAGAATGAAGAATTTGACAGGTGCAAGAGAGATTTGTCAGGATCATGCAAAGTGGTGATTTATATATTTTTATTAATTTAACATTTCATTTCAATCCCATTTCTTACGGTGGGTGTACGTAAGAGGCGACTAACGGACTTGGGGCTTTTTAAGGGATTTTTGGGCGATGCGGTTGGAGACCCATCACCAACAACCTTTGTACTACCATCTTTTCCCCACTCAACTTCCAAAAGTGGCTGAGGAATTTATTATTTCTCAGCTCTGGCTACCCCTTTTAGGGATTTATAGCCGTGAGTATATGTATGTATGTATGTATGTTAACATTAATAAAAAAAATGTTATGAATTTTAGTGTTTTTCTAAATAAACTTTCCAAACAAAACTCGCAAACTGTTTTGTGAGATTCTCCACCTATTATTTGGAATTCCCGAGTTTTGGAAAAACGTAAAGATTAAGATAGAAATGACTGTGATGTATACCGTTTTCAATTAGATTTATGATATTTTTTCATCGCTCTCATATCCCCCATCTCCGGGTTGCGAGTGCGGTTGGCAGGCTTTAATGATCACTACCGCAAATTTTACCGATGGTTATACGTGTCCTCTGAAGTACGCAATCACATTTTCTCATAATCCAGTAATTCTACTTGATATATTAAAAAAAAAACTGGTATGTGACGCCAAGTTAATTCGTGAGTTTATATTCGAGAATCAAACTAGAGACCTCCGCATCGCAAACCGAACGCTCTATGTGTTTCTTTTTGTCTTGAACATCACATCTATCTATTTAAAAGCGTTCCTTCTTAAAGTGTTAGAATTACCCTTTAGTTAGATCATGACCTAAAATTAGTGTCGATTTTTGTGAGCATATACGAGTATTTCAACTTGATTTGAGGTCAACAGAAAAGCATACAAATAAAAAAAAAACAAATGAACACTAAAATGCCTAAATAAAAATTTGCTGGTTAAACTTGTTTAAAGTTAAGCAGTAGGTAATTTATTATCCATTCTATTTTTATTCATGTATAATGCACAGGTTTATTCAATTGAAAGATAAACAAAAACTATTTTAGGTATAATGCTTTATAGAATGGGTTTAGATTAGCAGTATTGTTCTTGTACGTTTCATTGGTGCCTTACGTTCTATGGGGTTTTTAAATGAATCTTGGGTGATGTGAATTGGAAAACCATTACAAACGACCATTTATTTGGCCACCTTTGCCGATCTTAACTCTCCTTCAACGCTGAAAAAATGACTGTTTCGAAAGTATGGCTCCCCATATTAAACTAAGGTTTTAAAATAAATTGGTGATAAGATACGTTATTTAGTTACCAAATAAATAATATAAAATGAGCAATGTGTGTTTTAAGGCCTCATTGTCAGTATTACCTAAAGAGCAATAGAGAGGTCTATGTTGGAAATTTAACTACGGCACGACAAAAGTTTCGGGCACAGTGCATGAAAAAGCAATGGCCTTTTGGGCTCGAAAATTTTATGGGTAGGTATTTCTTCTTCATATTTGAAAAATAGTAATTCAATTGCCCTAGATATTACAAAAGTTACTTCAGCAGTAAGTGCATTTATGTTATGTAATATGCCATTTACATCCAGACTTTACATAAGTAAGTTCAGGTTCTCAATAAAAACAAACCAGCACCGCCCTTATAACAACAGATGAGCGTTGGTTCAAATGCTGACTTAGGCTTATAATAATTTGTCCTTTCCTTAGAGAACGATTAGATTTTTAGTTCTCATCGGACGGTTCTATACGAGGACAGAATATATTCTTATAAAGCGGCGATAGGCACGAGATCACGCGATGGCATTGTCTATTTGCAGTTGTAGGCACTCCGATCTGAACAACCGGCGCAGAATTTCACGTGCCGTTCAGAAGTATTAGTACATCTAGCACCCCTCTAGGGATATACGTTGTAAACAATAAGACATCCGTGACTTCATTTAGCTGGTAAACACACTATAGCTCTAGGTCTAGATGATGATTTATGGTCAATTGAATAAATTCATATTTGACGCCTTTTAATATCTAAGCCGCAATTAGACGAAATAAAGAATAACATTATGAGCAACTCTCGGCGTGTAACTAATCAAAAAAACATATTTTAAGGCGATTTTCAATGATAAAACACTCAAGCTTATATCATTAGTCACCCTTGGGGTGGGCAGTAACTATTGATCGCCACTTTGTTCGTACGCCGTGTAGTGTCGGCTTAGAATAGCACTACCCCGTTTCTACCGATGGGTGTACGTAAGAGGCGACTAACGGTATTGGGGCTTTTAAGGGATTTTTGGGCGATGCGGTTGGAGACCCATCACCAACAACCTTTACTTTACCATCTTTTCCCCACTCAATTTTCCTAAAGTGGCTGAGGAATTTTCAATTCCTTAGCTCTGGCTACCCCTTCTAGGGATTTATAGCCGTGAGTATTTGTATGTATGTATGTTTGTTCGCTCTGACGACCTCTCGAGCTTCATTCACATTCATAAATTCTCTGAATGATCAATATCCATCGTGGTTGTTCTATAATGACATCAGCATCCCAATGTTAATCTTCTATCCTATTGTAAAAGCCATCCTCTCTATGCATCAGAATGATGGTGATCTTGGCATTCCTTTTTCATGTTAGTGTTTAATAAACTAATATTTCTTTCATAAAACCTAGATTTTTTAATGTAGTAAAACCTTTATCTTATATACATACATACAAATACTCACGCCGTTAATTCGCATTGGGCTAGGCAGAGACTATTGATCGCCACTTCGTACGATCCTGGCAAACCTCTCTAGCTTCGTCAACATCCATCAATCTTTACATGCAAGCTCTTTTTTTCTTCATACTTCGGACACCTGCCTTTTTGAGCATACTCTCAATTTGGTCCAAGTCTGTCGTTCATGGCCGTCCTCTGCTAACATAACCTTCCACATTAGCTCTATAGATACCTTTTACCAATTTCCCATCATCCATCCTCTCCTATCTTATTTATTTAAACAATTTATTGCATATTGCCGTGTAGTGCCGGCTTAGGATGTCGCTACCCCTTTCTACCCACGGGTGTCGTAAGAGGTGACTAAGGGTATTGGGGCTTTTTATTGGATTTTTGGGTGATGCGGTTGGAGACCCATCACCAAAAATCTTTATTATCCCGCCTTTTCCCCCACTCAACTTCCAAAAGTGGCCGAGGAGTTTATAATTCCTTGGCTCTGACTACCCCTTCTAGGGAATTATAGCCGTGAGTATGTGTGTGTGTGTGTGAACTGTTTATTGCATACAAAACAACACACAAACAGTATATTACAGAATAGGCACAACAGTATATGTACACAAAGGCGGACTTATCGCCTTAACGCGATTTCTTCCAGTCAACCTTTATGGTGAGGAACAAATAGACAACTCTTTAAAACATTTTGGTCAAGTATATATGCAACCTAAACAGAACTTAATTAAACACAACTTATTTACTACCTGTATATTAAATTATATATATAATAATTATTATATCAAATACTAAACAATATCTTAATAAATATACATGTATATACATACTTATATAATATAATAAATACAAATATACACATATGCCTAACTTTATAAAATCTAAAATTACCAACCTAAGGTTTTAAAAAAATGGGATTTTAGATTATTTTTAAATGTATTTAGTGATGTTGACAGACGTATGTCAACTGGTAGTGAATTCCACAAATTAACTGCTCTGGCTGCAAAGGAATCACTATATGAAGTACTTATAAACAAGGAAATAAATTATAGTGTCTGATTGTAATATTAAAATGACCATTTTTTATGCATATGAATCAGTATACGGTACATAAACCAAAATATAAGTTTTAACTAAGTATTTTGATTAGTTTTTTATTTAGTTCCATGTTATTTCTGAAACAGCTGATTTTGAAGGGACTTTATCTGGCAGATTGCTTTATTAATAAATTTAAATACTTAGCCTTTGGCTGGCATAAATAAATCCATCTTCAAATTGTCGCTATCTCTATATTTTCCGCTCCTAGTTCGAGAATATCAAATCATAAAAAAATAATGAACAATGTTTTCATAAACCAGTAAAGTGTTATAAAAAGGTAATATCTTGACGTCAGCAGCAATATATCACGTGGCACCAGCACACAACCAAGTAAGCCTGCGAAGGAGCCTTTCACTGGCCGTTAAAGTTCAATTAACTAGTGCTATGAACCGCGAAATGAAATATATAAAAATACTTCGCCACACGTGTGATGTATTATTATGTTTCGATACTCATAATGTTGTATATTACAGGAATATTATAGCTAAGCTCGTAGGCGGCAATAAATGATGATCGTAACAATGTAACAATGTTTGACTTGTATTTTCTATCCTCACCTAATTTTTCTCTCAGCTTTGATACCAAAAAGGGAAAACTAGAACTTTGGAATCAAAAAATTTTCAACAACTTTTTCCAGTGTTTTTATAAACAATCATTCGTGATTGGGTTCCCAACCGCATCAGCCGACCAATACGAAACAACGAAACAAGTCGCCTTAGTAATAATCAAAGCCGGCGCAATATTTTTTTAAACTATGAAATTGAATTTGATTGTTATATAAATACACTTTTTATTACCTATGATAGTACAGGTTTGTAACAATTTAATATAGTTTTTAAGGGTAAGGTTTTTTTTTTAATTTGGTGTTATGCCAAGTCAACAGTATGTGTCAAAAATATTATTTCCCAATTTATAAACTACCTAGTGTATATCGTCCAGTGATCGAAATTCAGCCGAAAAGAAAGCATTCGTCAAGACGCTGCCACGACTTGGCCCTTCCCTTAGTAATATTTGGAAGTTGATAGGGGGAAAAGGTACGGGCGGATATAAATCCCAAAAAAAGGTTTGTTGTAGGGAGAAAAGTGGTAGGCTAGCCAACTCGCCCAAATATTATTTTAAATCTTTTTGTTCATGAAAACCTCATGTGGGGATTATCACTAATAAATAAAGAATAAGTAAAGGAAAGAAAAATTTCGACACAGGCGGGGATCGAACCCGCGACCTCGGGTGAACGCCCCGACGCTTTGCCAACTGAGCTACCGTGTCAATTGGCTGCCAGTGCGAAAGTCTTCTATCCTTTATTTCTTTTACACGTTTAAGTAGTGTTTGCGTTTCCTACCTCCGAATTTTAACTAATTCGGAAGGCCACTTGTCTACCTTTTCAGACAGAATGCAAATGTTGAAAACGCCTAACTATCACATAATTTAAATCTTTTTGTTCATGAAAACCTCATGTGGTGGTATACCCGAGGTCGCGGATTCGATTCCCGCCTGTGTCGAAGTTTTTCTTTCCTTTATTTATTCTTTATTTATTAGTAATAATCCCCACATGAAGTTTTCATGAACAAAAAGATTTAAATAACACAAGTCACCTCGTTAGACCGTAGGAATAAATGGGTTAGTGCTATTCAATACCGACACTACATAGCTCCAACCTTGCGCAAAAATCGGTATGCAAAGTTTTATAAAAGTGATGCTGATTACAAAATCATATTATGTTCCCAAAACAATATTTTATTGAAGTCAAATGAAATAAAGCTATAATTACATTTATTTCGACAAAAAACTGTAATAGTGTTTGACCTTCAATATTTTTTCGAAGACACACTTATTCGCAGTTTATTAAAAAATTTCGAGAATCATAGCTTTATTTAGTTTAATATCGTGGTTATATCATTCGGGACAGATCTAGGATTTTCTCCACTACACAATTTTGGTAATCGACAAAAATTTGTGAAAACACACATCTCTTTAATTGACTATTTAAAAAAAACAACTTAGTCCTTTATTTTAGAAAATTGCTAAAATATATTTTTATTAAAAGACAATAAAACTTTGCATACCGAATCGTTTCAAACACTCCATTTCGAACCGAAATATATTCTACGTATACCTACTCTCATAATTAAATAACAAAAAAAATGCTATCATACCATTTAGAAATTTTGAATTAATTTGAACATTTATTAGTTAGTTGGCAATAAAGTCATCAGTACGTAAGTAATAAAACAAATAGTTGTCCATCAAAAGTTAAAAGTTGGAACACTGCTAAGGATTCTGCAGTCTAATATTCTGAGAAGGGAACACACCATTCTTCAATTTAAACTTCCCGGAAGCGAGAAATACTGCAAGAGTTGGGAATATCCCATTTTTATTAGGAAACGAGTCGACATTAATGACAATATAAGACTCTGATCGTAATGTTCAGGACTTGTTCTCCACTCCCCTTTCATTTTCAGCCCCAGGCCAAAGCAACGGCAGCAACAAAAGTGCTCTTAATTTCCCACAGCTTCCAAAGGATTTACGATGCCGACGCTTAAGTGAAAAATTGCTTTCTTTTACGAGATTTAACTCTTCGCGCTAAAGAAAACCTGCTTTATGTTTCCGTGGGAAACAACATGGCGAGACTTTTGTTGCTCTGGGAATTTTTGATAATTTTGAAGTGAGTGTAGAAATAAAGTGTTATTTTTCAACTGCATTGAATTGCCTTCAATATTGAGTTTTAAAAAAAATTACCTTAACTGTTATTATTCATTCTGATCAAATATATCTTTAGTGATTAGTTGACGATATTACTTGATTATGAGATTTGAAATAGTCGGGGACAAATTTTAAAATCAAGTTACAGCTCAAGCCCAGTCAGTCAGTCAACAAGCCCAGCTTTGTTAATCACACTTTTCAATTGTATATAATAATGTTTTTATAGTATTTCTTAAACTCAAACTTCGCACCATAAATCTCCGAAGGGGCGGAAAAGGTACTAATTCTTCTGTACATCGAGTGAAATATTTGTCACCTGGTGTTCAGAGCTCCCTGAAATTTAACGTGGCCAGTGTATTCACGTGAGGATGAACACACATTATTTAAAAAAAAACATTTACCTTTCAAAAGTGGCTGTTAAATTTCTAAAGCTCTAGCTACCTTTTTGTATAATAATTCATAGCCATGAGTATTTTTTTGAATTGTATATAATGCTTATTTGACCAGTTGCATAGGATTCAATAGATATCAACGAATTATAGGTGTATGTTTTCGAGGCGTTTAATTTTTATAAATATTTTTCTAATCTTTTTATCATTAATGATCTGCTCATAAAATAAATCTAAATCTCAACATAAATTATCAAAAGCTTATCAGAGCTTATTAAATCTCGCGTAATGAATCTCCCGATTCATTCATTCGAGAAATCTTGGCGGAAATTGAATCGAGTCTCGTGAGGATTGGGAAATAAAGAAAAAACGCCTCACAATCATTACATCAATGTTTCGCCGGCAGCTTACAAATGAATTGGCTGTGACTCACTACAGGAATACGAACTGAATTCAATAAGAGAAGGTGGTGTAAATCTCAATTGTAACTAAACTCTCATCAGAGAACGTCGGAGCGGGATCTAGCAAATTGCTTCGAATAAAGTGAGAATACGAATCGGCTTTACCGAGGTGAGCACATATTGAATGCATTCTTATTAAAGTTTCTTGCAGTTGCTTTGTGGTTCCATATAAAGCGGTGTTTTATTTTACACAACGAATATCAGAGTAAGTAAGACTTGCCAATGTAGCAGAGCTTTATATATAATTATTATCTATTGAGAATAAGGTGACGTTTAAAAATTATTATGGACTTTTATGTACAAATAACTTGAAGTGTTATTGAAAGTTTTAATCAAAAATATATCAATTTAGTAACGAACCCAAAATATGATCTTATTCGTCCAGACACCAGTAGATATATAACACACATGAATAGGCAACTCAATTTGTTCTGTTGGAGAGGGTCTTATTTTAATAGTTTTTTTTGGTATAATGAGGATATTTGTCTTATAAATTTGTCATGTAATTAATTAATTATTAGATTTGTATATATTTTTTACCGTCAAGATTTAATTAGACAATAGGTTTATTCAAAACGGACCATTTCATCTGTGTAGTATCGGCTTAAAATTGACTAAAGAAAGAGAAAGAGACAGAGAGGCAACTAAGGTATGATGTTGGAGACCCATCACCAACAGTCTTCATTTCATAATAATTTCTCCACTCCACTTCCAAAAGTGGCTGAAGATTTTTTAATTCCCAAGAAGGGGTTATTTCTGGGGATTTATAGCCGTGAGTATAATTATGTATGTACATACCATCAAAATATAGCCATTATCTGGAAACAAAAATCTTGTGCACAAATTACCGAGGTGATTGAAAAATCGTTTAAAAACTATATCGCTACTACGTTTAAAGGTGTTAAATAAGAACGATACATAATTTGAATGTTTTTGTTCATGAAAACCTCATGTGGGGATTAGTACTAATAAATAAAGGATAAATAAAGGAAAGAAAAATTTCGACACCGGCAGGGATCGAACCCGTGACCTCGAGTATACGCCCCCGGAAAAAACGAACGCAAACACTCCTTAAAAATTGTAAAAAAAACAAAGGATAGAAGAATTTCGCACTGGAAGCCATTGACACTGTAGCTCAATTTGCAGAGCGACGAAGGCGTATACTCGAAGTCAAAAAAAAGGAAAAAAGTTTATTCTTCAAAATTAAGTTAAATACTAACATTTTTTTAGAGTCAAAAATTTGAAATTTTTCATTACCTAATCCGTTGGTGGTGGAAGGAAGGAATCCATTCGGAAGGTGTTCGTAAAGAGAACAAGCAACAAAAAAACTCTTTGCATTCACATTTTTACATTTTTTCAAAATATGGTTTGTACAATTTTAGTTTATTAACTTTAAATTTTAGTTTATTAAGTTTATTAACATGTTTTTACTTTATAAAAGATTTTCTATGCGACCAAACCAAACGCTAGTTTGACATAATTAAAATAAATTGTCCATCACAAAAAACCAATTACATAACGTGAGAAGAAAAATCCTCACCAGACAATTATTTCTGGGAATAACGAGGGAAGATTTATAGCTTTACGGACACGGTCATGTGCGCGTTGGGTCCTTGTCGTTTAAAAAGTCTTGAACACTGTAGCAAGATTTCTTTAACACATTGCTTTAATTGCCTTTTTAAAAGATGCCACAGGCAATTCCAATATGTCAGAATGAAGTTGGTTGAACATTTGGAGGGATAGTCGCATAAAGGAGTTACCTATTTTTTAAGTGACGGTGAGGGAAAACATCGTGAGGAAACCCACATGGCTGAGTTGTACTTAGTCATGTGACAGTGTATTCGTACAAAACGGCGATAGGCCTGCCCCCTATCACGTGAGTACACTGTCCATGCAAAACGTGGGTACTCTGAACACCAGGTGACAAAGTCACGTGATGTTCAGAAGTATTAGTACCTCTGCCAACCCCTTCGGGGATATTCGGCGTGAACGTTTATGTTTATGTTATTATTTATTAAGTCTCCACTTCGGTACGCTAAGTTTGTCGTGTTGAAGTCGCGGGTTCGATCCCCGCCGGTATCGATATTTTTACATAACATAAACATAAACGTTCACGCTGTTTATCCCCGAAGGGGTTGGCAGAGGTACCAATACTTCTGAACTCACATGGCAAGCGCAATCTAGTTTCCAGAGAAGGTACCCACGTTTTGCTTAGACAGTGTACTCACGTGATAGGGGGCAGGCCTATCGCCGATATTTTTCTTTCCTTTATTTATTAAGAACGATACATATTTAAGGTATAAAGGATTTTTTGACCATGGCCCTCTACATAAAACTATTTTACCATAAAACATGTATATTTTAACGAAATATCATTAATCCTGAGTTACTCCCTTAGTCCCATATAGGCAGAAACCGCTGAAGTTAAATTATCTTTAAATAGTTTTTTGGTTAGTTATCTTATAAAAGCATGGCCAATTATAACATAAAATGCTTAATATTTATTTTAATTAAACTTTTTAAATGTATGTACCTGTCTACAGATATTTTCAAAAAACAATCAAATATATTGTTTTACAGTTTTTATAGTAACCAAACCATCTGCGATAAATCGTATCAAAAAACTTGTATATACTATAACTTTATAGGTGTCATGACTCCATCTTATCTGAAATAACAATACCAACACAAATATGTTTTCGCTAAAATTATATAATTTATAATATTTGTAAAACGTGTATAAAAACGTGTTTTTTTATCATAAAACAATAAGGGTAATGTACATTGATTTATAGAGATAGTCTATCTTACGGATGTGCTGTACATCCCTAACCACTGTTTATGTTTTGTTTGTTTATTTTAAATGAAAATGATTAGATTAACCCACGATTAACCTCTAATTTTTTATTGATTCTTCTGTACTGGTAGTCTATAAACAGTGTTATTATTGACGTGAAAATGTGCTACAAAAGAGAATGTATTGTATGAATTGGCGATCGATGAGAAGTAATGGCGAGTATAATATATGTGTATTTAAAATATAGCTCCTGCATTGATGAATGCATTCATATCATATGTTTTACGATTTGATTTATCATGATAGAACTAGAAACGAATTAAACTACTACAAATTAACAATGAGAGAAACGAAGTGAATTAATGTTTAACTATGTCCCCCATAGATTCACATGGAAAACTATAAACATATTAATAAATACGTGAAGCAAAAATTTTAGGACCTCTTTTTTAGAAAATTTCGGGAATTGAGGAGTATAAAGTATTGCTCACTTATCCATACTAATATTATAAATCGGAAAGTGAGTTTGTTTGTTTATTTGTGCCGCTTTCACGCCGTAACTACTGAAGTGATTGCTTTGAAATTTTGCAGACGTATAGTTAAATGTCCAAATTAAATAATAGGGTACTTTTTATCCCTGAAAAAATGATATTCCCGAGGGAAAACTAAAATATTGTTTAAATATTGCTGGATGGATTGGAGATGGCACTGTGTGTCGTTTAAATCAAGGTAATATATTGCAAACGAATATAAACATGTAAATTTAGAAGCTAAATGATACGATAATGTATCCTTGAAAATGAGATTTCCGAGGGATGACGTACAATTAGTTTTATCGTCTAAACTGTTTGTTTACATCTACTCATCCTGAAATAACTATAAATAAACGAATTACTAATCATTAACGTAGTTCTTGAGGTATGAAATAGATGGCGCTGGGTGTTTTTCAAACCGTGGTATCGATTTCTTTTTAAGATACGTTAGAAGTGGAATGACATCTTGCGCTTTAACCTGTAGCTCATACAATTATTCGGTGCACTTTTCGACCCATTTTCTTACTTGCTGTTTTATTTTTATTCACTATTTTTAGTTTTTTTGGTACTTACTATTTTACAATGAATTGTGGATTATGGCGCTCGACATCGGTAGGATATAAAAATGCGGGATTATACAGCGGGAGCGGGAGTAAATTTATTTTTTTCTCAATAGCAAAACTATTAGAAAATAAAGAGTATTCAAAATTTGCCACCAAAGTTAGCGTCTCTGTGGCGTAGCGGTAAATCTAACCTCACAAACATTCGAGAGACCCGGGATTAGAACTTAAGGGACACAAGCTTTTTGTAAAAAAAAGGTTGTTGTGTTAGCTTAGATTAATAGTAAGAACTATAGCAACATGTATAAATCATTCATCTCGGACCATCCCCATATTCCCGAGCAATCTTTGCTACAAACTCACCCACCATCACCAACGGTCAGTGTAGGGGGCAGCACCCACCAGGCCTCCGCCCCGCAGTGCCAAACTACTATCCGTACTTGGTATTTTCTAAGACTTTCGCGGTTGATCATTACAATTGAAACAACTATTATAAAACTAAACCCATGTTATAACACGCGATTAAAGATCCGAAAATCAATAGTTACTATATAATACGAACATAATAACTCGAACATAGAAACTTGGAACAAAATGGTTTGTTGCATGATTCTTATTATATATTTTATGGAACTAAGGGGTTCAAATAGCAAATGAAAGTTAGTATAGAGATTTTTGATATTTCTGTATTTAGAAACTTGAAACTTGGTGCGATTGACTGTTAAAACCACTAAAAAAAGGAATTAATGAAATTCATCCATCAATCATTCATAAGTATATATATATACTCATGAATGATGATTATATATATATGTATATAGTGTGTAGTGTAGTATAGTGTAGCCATAGCTTCGGAGATAGTAATTCTTCATCCACTTTTGGAAGTTGAATGGGTAAAAGGTACTCAAATAAAGGATTTTAGTGATGGGTCTCCAACTGCATTGCCCAACAATCACTTAAAAAGCCTCAATGTTCTTTATATCCTTTACATCGCCCGCGGATATATAAATATAAAAAACAAGAAGTAGAGATAGTGTTTTGGTATTTTGGATGTAAACTGGATGCAAAAAATGTAGTCCACGCGGACGTAGTCGCGGGCAAAAAGCTAGTAGGTTATATGCAGAGACAGGAGACTATTTTTATTACGCATGTACAATACATTTCATCAATGCAAAATGCATTAACTTAACATACGTGGATATCATATACAGGGTGTCCCTCAGCTATGCCACACACAGCGAAAGTACCTTAAATATTGAACATGGAACATTTTATTGACAGAAGACTTTATTTAATTCTAAAAATATTTTAATCTGCATTATTACATATTTAAAAAATACTGGTTCAACCAGGAATAAAACCGGCTACATAAGAAAAAAAAACATAAACGTAACATAACATAAACGTTCACGCCGTTTATCCCCGAAGGGGTTGGCAGAGGTACCAATACTTCTGAACTCACATGGCAGCGCCATGTAGTGTCCAGAGAAGGTACCCACGTTTTGCTTAGACAGTGTACTCACGTGATATGGGGCAGGCCTATCGCCGTAAGAAAAAAAAATACACGTGAATTTTATGATACCGATTGGAACTCTTTATCATAGAGATTATTTTTGCCATGTAACATAGCATCAGAAATAAAAAGAAGAACATGAACTTTAACATTTTAAAACCTGAAATTGTTGTTGAAAATTTTCCGGTTTTCATTTTTCTACTCATAATTTAACATCAATGTTAGGCTTAATTGAGAGAAGGAGATAAAGAGCATTCGTTTTTACCATTTTTTAGTACGCATTTCTATTTAGTAAATAGGAGTGTGGACGTCCCTCCATGCCTCGGACATCTTGCGTAATTCGGTGATCATAATTTAAACGATCTAGTAGTTTAGGTAGGAACATAAACGGTGATAATATAATTTATTCTTTAAAAAAATATCCTTTTTAATTTAATATCCTTTTATTTCTAAAACCATACCCTAGTTCGTTATAAACGTGAAAGCAATTAATTTACTATAATCTGCGACAAATATTTACTTGTAACAGTCTCTTAATTACATCGTATACGCACCAATTCCTAGAAGAGCTGGCCGATGCACTATTTATTTTCAAACATCACGTATATTTTTTTCCATATTTCTTCAGATCTGAGTAATCGCTTTTTTCCTGGAAAGTGCGTACTCGTGATAGAGGGAGATTAGATTAAAAAATATACCGCACACTGTATGATGTATACAAACATAAGTGGTGATGGCTCGATTGAGGATATGAACCCATGCTTACACGATATACAATACAGGTATACCGGCCAGTATGTTTTATACACTACCTATGGATTATTGGTGATAATAATTTAATATATCATAATTATTCAAAAACCTACACTGAGTTAAAGCCTTTTTTACATTAAGTGATCCTGAGTGATTCGTAACAAAATTTTCAATAAAGGTTTAATTTTGGAACGAATTGTATGTTTTTCCTAATTAATCGTCAAAGCTAAAAAATGCTCCAGACAGGTCATTTACCTAATTGATTATTTTTGCCGATTGAGTGTCATTCCACCATAGATAAGTGTAGGTTAATCACGGTTAAGGTCATACGGAATATTTTTATGACGGTCGTGGTTGTGAAATTAGAAATTCTGTTGCTACACTAGTTGAGAACATACATACATACATATACTCACGGCTATATTTCCCTAGAAGGGGTAGCCAGAGCTAAGGAATTATAAATTCTCAGCTACTTTTGGAAGTTGAGTGGGGAAAATATGGTAAAAATAAAGGTTTTTGGTGATGGGTCTCCAACCGCATCGCCCAAAAATCCAATAAAAAGCCCCAATACCCTCAGTCGCCTCTTACGACACCCATGGGTAGAAAGGGGTAGCGACATCCGTCACTACACGGCTAGTTGAGAACTGGTTTTATTTTCTAGAAAATTTAGTATTTCTGCTTTAAGAGACCACGAACATTGAATTTCGGATCAATGAATATAAGAAGAGATACTGGTACTTATTTTTTTAATTATTTATAGCATTGCTATGCGTGTGAAACTATATGCTTTGGGTAGGTCTTTGTCCAGTAGTGGCAGAATATAACTATACGACAGCTTTACGTGTAATAAATATCTATTTCACTAGCTGCATAGGTGGTAACTTAATTCACTTGTATGAAGTTTACGCATTTTTGGACTTATTTTAGCTGTTATATATGTCGCAGCCAACTGGTTAAATCAGCCAGCTGACAAAACAGCTAGCCGCTTAATTAAACGCCGGCTCCTAGTAAAGGGCTAAACTTCAGTCAGCGATTAAGTTGAACACAACGTCCAACCACTTGGCTGAACGTTATATCGCCGTCTGGTTATCTAGGGTGACTATGACTAAAATATTTTTTCTTAGGTACTTCTTATGTCGGCAATACTTTAATTATATTAATTTAATACAATATTAACAATAAAATGGCACAAAGCTTTGGCACAGTAACTAAAAGTACAAACAGGTACCGACTTATTAATAATAATGAACATGAGAATATAAAAATATAAAGTACTCTTATGTATTAATTTTAACTCTCTACTTTTTTCTCATTTTATTTATTGAAATTTCCATGATTGAAAACTTTGTTAAACAGTTATTCTATAAATTTTAACAGAAAAATAATGTAACGTCAGCCCAAGCCAATGGGCTAACTATTCAATCAGCCGGGTGATTGGACGTTCAGTGACGACAATTCATTTTACAAGCGGGCTAGCCTTTTAACTAGGAGCCGGCGTTTAATTAGGCGGCTAGCTGCTTTGTCAGCTGGCTGATTTAACCAGTTGGCTGCGACATATATAACTACATACATACACCTACGGTTATTAAAGTAAAGATAAGGTAGCCACAGCAATAGAATAAAAAAATATTCAGCTACTCATTGAACTTGGGGGCGCAAAACTACATTTTGGTTGAATTTAATTTGAAGAAATGTTTTATTTCCTCAAAAGATTAAAAATTTTAAATAGTTGGAAATTGTTCTCCAGCCTGAAATTAGTTAATAAACCTCAAAATCCTAAGTCACCTCTTATTCTACACAGAAAAGACATATGACAGTGCTATTTTGATCTATTTCTTCGCCTAGATGTCGTGAGGGGTGACTAAAAGTATGATGTCATCCCATTGCAGGTCAAAAAACGGCTCAGTATTTTCCAATTTTTCAGCTCTGGCTATGAAAAAGGGTTATCCCTTTTTTGGGTCTTTTAGCCAAGCATATATGTATGTATGGCTTCCACTTTTTATGAATCGTAGCTGTAAGTATACGTATAGGCTGTTCAAAATATTTAGGCTTAACAACTACTACAATTTTTAACTGTTGTAGGCAAGAATTTTCAGCTGTTTACATATTTTATGAAGTATTAAAAATTAATTTATTCATATCGGTGTTATAATTTAATCAAATCTCAAAAAATTTACTAAAGATTAATAAAGTATTTTTTTAATGTTACAAGTATCCCAATAAATCTGCTTTTTAATTGATTTTTAAGCGATACGGTTGGAGACCCATGACCAAGAACCTTTGTTTTACTATTTTATCCACACATACCCCTTCTAAGGATTTATAACCGTAAGTTTATGTATATATGTAAGTAATCCAAGAAAAAGTTTTCCGATAAAACTCCGACTTAATCAATAACTGTTACGTATTAAAAAGGGTAGGGAACCACGATGCAAATGAAACAACGGCTTGTACTACACTGACACTATGATGACACGAATATATCTTTTACAACCTTTTTATCACCATCTTTTCCCAACTCACATTTCCAAAGATGGCTCAAGGAATTTCTAATTCCTATATGTATGTACGATATATTTTACAAATACCCAACATTTCCTCCCTTACTAGTTACGAGACACTACATTATTTACATAAAAGGTACATAATTGACAACTTTTTTATTTCCACGAGATCTGTCTGTTGTAGTCAATAGATTATCCTCATCCCGGACTGTATTCGCTATTGAATCGGGTCGACGTGGTAGTATTTCGGTGGAATTGTAAGTTAAGCTTTGAATTAGGTAAAAGTGAGACATAAAATTCATTGAACACAGAATTCAGCCGTTATGTTAACAATGGCATAAAATCTTAATTGTGCTTGGAATTTTACCTCCCAGTGTTTTAATGAGGGTTCGAATTACACAATTAACCTTGGTATTAATACTGTAAAGTAAAAATTAATAACAAATAATATTGCATTTCAAGATCCTTCAACACGATCTTGTGTAGAACGTATTAAACATATTATAAATGTCAAACATTTATTTACGAGTACATATATATATATATATACTATATAAACATAAACGTTCACGCCGAATATCCCCGAAGGGGTTGGCAGAGGTACTAATACTTCTGAACATCACGTGACTTTATCACCTGGTGTCCAGAATACCAACGTTTTGCATGGACAGTGTACTCACGTGATAGGGGGCAGGCCTATCGCCGTTTTGTACGAATACACTGTCACATTACTTAGTACAACTCAGCCATGTGGGTTTCCTCACGATGTTTTCCCTCACCGTTAACTTAACCACACATATGTCTTTAGAAAAGACAAATTGGTGTAGTACCGACCCAGGATTTGAACACTAGTCGTTTACACGATAACCGAGTGTTCTACCCACTGGGCTATCACGGTTGCTTATTATTATTTTGGGAATACTTTTAGTTTCTCACCTCTCCCATGGCCGAAACAGAAAATTAGAATTTTAAATGGGAGAGGCGGTATTCCCCGACAAGAGCACAGTCGGTCGGGGTCAGGGAGTCAGGTTCAAGAACCGACGGACGATCCGAGCCGTATCGAGCAGCACCGCTTTCTGCATTTGTGCTGGAACCGACACGCCACAGAAATCCAACCGCCTCAAGTTGGTCGCGAAGCTTCTCGGTTTCCGCTTTCACGAGACCCTCGTCATGAGGGATAGTGACATCCACTAGAAATACCCTCGACTGCGACCAATCCCATACCACGATATCAGGCTTATTCGCTAGAATAGTCCTGTCCGTGATAACGTATCGGTCGGCAGATACTTGTAATACGGCAGCCTCTGTTGCAAGAGTCCGTATTTTCGAGCGAGCTCCTGATGCAGGATTTTGGCTGCTTGGTTGTGTCTGTGCAAGTACTCAGTGTTAGCAAGAGCCGAACAACCGGAAATAACATGCCTAAGTGACTCTCCGGGACGGCCACATGCTCGACAAACGTCTGTGGTACCGTCCTTTAGGATGTATTTTAGATAGTTCCGCGTCTTGATAACCTGGTCTTGTATTGCACAGACAAAACCTTTGGTTTCCCCAAAGAGGTCCCCGAAACGCAGCCAATGCGATGCGATTTATTTCTCATGGTTGTTAACGGTGAGAGAAAACATCGTGAGCTAAGCACATGGCTAGGTTGTGTTTTGTCATGTGACAGTGTATTCGTACAAGACGGCTATAAGCCTGCCCCCTATCATGTGAGTACACTGTCCAAGCAGAACGCGGGTACTTTGAATACTCTGCCTTGGGTGACAATGTTACGTAATTTTCAGAAGTATTGATACCTCTGCTAACCTCTTTAGGAGTATACGGCGTGATCTTTTAAATTTAATTAGAATTAATATATTTTGATGTTTGAATTATTCTTTGGCGTGAGCGTGTTCATTGAAGGCGATTATATTATTGTATCGTTATTTTTCGTGCTCAAAAAGACAGGTGTTTGAAGTAAAAACGAGCATGTATTAAAAAAATATAATGGATGTAAATGAGAAATAAAAAAGTTTCAAGGATGATTGTTTGCTTATCATGTTGTTAACTTGTCACTTGAAATAGCGTTTTTTTACATTGTCCATGGAAAGAAAAAAAACGTTTTTTAATAAATTTGTAAAGGAAAAACCAAATTTGGTGTAATTGACACCGAGAAATTAACTTAAATTATAGTCACGTGTCATTTAGTCATCGCTTTAAATTTTATTTACTTACTTTACAACAACAAAACTGATTATAATTTATTATTGTTCTGATAATTTTAATGATTATGTCTTTCTGATAGTTATATTTTCAATTTAATTTGAAATAATAATTCTTAAACTTTGGCAACAGTCTGAAAGCATATTTGCCGTGTGTATAATTTATAATGCAGCCTCATACTAAATATTGTGAAATTCTTCATCAAAGGCATTTGGAAAAGAAAATTCACGTCAGTTATCCACAATCGCAATAACCTCATATCAGAGATAATGGTTTTTGAAACATCTAATAAAATTACAAAACCGTAAAAAGTTTTCATCGAAAAATATCCCGGTGGAACTGAGTGGTCGACTTTGATAAAGTTGAAAATTTCTATAGTGATGTAACATACCAGAAAGTGCAATATTTTAATTGTGTAACTTGTATGGGATATTTACGCGCACATACGCTTCGATAGTTAGCATAACATTCCAAAAGAAAACAAAAAAAAAATACTTTTAAAATAACCTCAAGTTACAACTAAGGAAAGTAAGCACAGTGGTATATTTTATTCCGTACTATATTTACCGATATATTTACGTACCGATTTCAAAAAAGCCTTTGATAAAATTTGGCATGACATTATGATAATGAAACTTTGGACAATCGGTATTCACGGTGATCTACTAAGATGGATTGATTCTTATTTGAGAAATCGTTCTCAGGCAGTTTCTTGTAAAGGCATAATTTCCAGATTCCTGGGCATACCTTCGGGAGTTCCCCAAGGTTCACATTTAGGACCTGTCCTGTTTATTCTATATATTAACGATATTTCAAATTCAATATAAAAGTCTCAATGTTTATTGTATGCTGATGATGCAAAATTTTTTAAGGTTATTTATTCTCCAGACGACTGCAACGGTCTACAATCCGACTTAGATAATTTATCTACATACTTTCGTTATAATCAACTTGACCTTAATTTAGAAAAATGCTCTATTATTACCTATACTCGTAAACATAACCCTATTACCTTCAATTATAAGTTTAATGATATATCTCTAAAACGTGTTACATCAATACGTGATCTTGGAATAATAATGGATTCTAAACTTTCTTTTAATCTTCATATAGACTAAATGATTAAAAAAGCCTTTGGACAGCTAGGCTTTATACTTCGAATATCTAAGCCTTTTCAAAACCCCTATACTTTAAAAGTCCTCTACTTTAGCTATGTAAGATCGCTGTTAGAATTTGCCTGCGTAATATGGTCACCATTTTATGCCTGTCATATCACTCGGATTGAGAAAGTACAAAAAAAAGTTTATTAAATCATTGGAATATAGGTGTAATAACAATTACATCAACTATAACAATTCTCTTAAAACCCATAATTTGCCTTCTCTTCAAAATAGACGAACACAGTGTGACTTAACGTTTCTTTACAAAATTATAAATAATGTTGTAGATTCCCCTCATCTTTTAGAAAAAAAATCATTCCGTATACCCAGACAAGGTGCTCGTAATAATTATTTATTTTCTGCTCCTAAACATAGAACTGTTTATACATGCAATAATTTCTTTAGACGTAGTGTTGATTTATATAATAAGGAATTTTCATCTCAAATTGATTTGTTTGAAAACAGTCGAAGCTCATTTCTAAGATGCCTTAAAAAACTATTCTTGGATTTGCAATATTACTTTTGTTGTTATTGTTATTTTTATTACTTTTGTTATTTTTATTGTATCTCACTTGAGAACCTTTTGAAACTTGTAAAATGTATTATTTAAACATACATCTAGCTAGAATCAAACTACGCTAATTTCAATTGTTTCTATACATTTAGGGAACTACAGGTTTATGATATGTCCTTGTAAACTTTATCCCACCAAAAACATTAAATGTAAAAAAATGCCAAGTCTCTCGATGCAGTCTTTCCATCGTAAAAAGTTTTGAGATCTCATAGAAGCCAAGTCCTATTCAAAATATTTCGTAGTTATAAATCAACATTTAGTAATTGTATCAATAGTTTTCTTTATATTATAATTATAGTGACTTGGCAATGAGCACAAGAAGAAACAAATAAAACGGCATATTTGGAGGAGTTGAAAGTTACACACACCGCATGCGTAAACATTAATATCACAAATTTAATTTTCTTTTGGTTTATCCGTGTCGTCCCAACCGAATTTCGGCAACGGCAGTCAGTCTTAGTGCACTCTCGATTCATTTACTTTCATAAAGCGATGGCCCGTAAGGTATTCTTAATTATTGTATTGGAGCATGTCGCTGCTTTCATATTATAGGGGCACAATTCAAAAAACATGATTGTTGGGAAAATGCGTTTAAAGAGTTTTGAGCCTCTGTATTTTCACAAAATCGGTCATAAATAAATTAAACTAATAATAACAAAATCATATAACTTTATAAGTGTATGTCCATTAAGCAGGAAATGTCCATATATTATTCAAACTCGAAATCTCAATTTTTATAGATGTGCCCCTATAATATGAAAGCAGCGATGTAGTCGGTAGTGATCATCATGATTCACACATAACAAATAATCTGATCACTGGTCTCGTCAGTAACATTTGCATATAGTTCCAGGCAGCAAGCAGCTTTTAATTTGTGCTCATTGCCAAGTCACTATAATTATAATATAAAGAAAACTATTGATACAATTACTAAATGTTGATTTATAACTACGAAATATTTTGAATAGGACTTGGCTTCTATGAGATCTCAAAACTTTTTACGATGGAAAGACTGCATCGAGAGACTTGGCATTTTTTTACATTTAATGTTTTTGGTGGGATCTCATTTATTTTTTGTGAGTGTATTTCTTTCTTTTACTTTTAGGTGACCTCACAATTTCTTGGACGTCAGCTACTGCTTTGCTTAGAACCCATTCTCTATCTCTATCTCTTTTGTTTCTTCTCTGAGGCTTCGTTACTTCTAAGGTAGACAAGTCTGGGCGATATATACTTCGGAGTCGATTATATTCAGCTATTGCTGTCTCCTGAGCTTTGATACTACCACAGATAATATAATACTGATACTACTAAAATTCACATTTATTAAATGTAATCCACCAAAACTAGTCACTCTTGAAAGGGCCGGGCCACGTATGCTTGTTTGACGACTGAAAACTCCCATACATGCTGTATGACAACGAATGAAATAAACACGGCCCATCTCCAGGAATAGAGATGACTCTGTGTGGACAAAGGTCGCCATTTATGTGCAATATTTCACGTTCCATTACACTTTATTTACAATTACTTCTATAACAATAGGGCTTAAACTTATATATATATATATATATATATATATATATATATGCAAACTAAATAGAACTAAACTAACTAACAAATAACTAACTAAATAAATATATATCTACTAACTTACAAACTATAACTAAACTAAACTAAATAACACGTAAAGTTCTACGAATATCAATTATCACTACTATATTTTTTAGTTTCGAAATAGGTGTTCATAGACAGATGGCGCTATCAAATGAAAATTATCGAATTATTTTGAAGTACTACTTACACTGCGCTTTGTAACGAAACCATAGCGCGATTCAGACAGCTACAACGCCATCTATCGAGCGCGCATACAATATTTATCGCAATACAATGGAGTTTTAGCTTTATTAATTTAATGAACTTTATGTATTAATTTGTATTAATGATAGTCTATGTATTACATTTGTATTATTCTTTTCTATTCTAATGTAGTATGTATTCATCCAATTGAATAGGTACTTGAACAACGAACAAAGTTAACAATGCAGTCAAAATCCATACATAATGTTCTTGCCAAACCGCAAATATAAAATTGTTTTCTATGGCATATAATTTTTTAATGTTTTTATAATTTTTCCTTTATATGTGGCTAATGACCTATCTTGGTGCAAAATTTGAAGTTTCTAAGTCTGCTAGAAGTACCTTAGATTTTTGATGATCTGTCAGTGAATCAGTGAGTGACAAAATGGTGTAACTTTGATCGACCGTAACTCCTAAACTATTAATTCATTTGGCGTGTGATTTCGAACTTAAGCTTGTTCTAATGCCTACTATTATTCACCGAAAACCTAAGCTCCTAGCTTTGTCCAAGTCGAAGATAAAGGGGGGGCGAAACAGCCGCGAACCGCTTCGAGAAAAGATGGTACGGCCGTGCCCGTTTTGCTCGAGACTTGGCTGGGGCACTGCCGTGCCCCCAGATACATATTTGTTAAAACGACTGTTTGTTTCCTCAATAAAATAAAATAAAATAAATAAATATATTTTTTTATATAAATGACATAAATCTAAGTTACTGTATAAGAATATATCCGATAACTACATAAAATGATTGAAATCTTTTTGTTCATGAAAACCTCATGTGGGGATTATTACTAATAAATAAAGAATAAATAAAGGAAAGAAAAATTTCGACACAGGCGGGGATCGAACCCGCGACCTCGGGTAAACGCCCCGGACGCTCTGCCAACTGAGCTACCGTGTCAGTTGGCTGCCAGTGCGAAATTCTTCTATCCTTTATTTCTTTTACACGTTAAAGTAGTGTTTGCGTTTCCTACCTCCAAATTTTTACTAATTCGGAAGGCCACTTGCCTACCTTTTCAGATAGAATGCAAATGTTAAAAACGCCTAATTATCACATAATTGAAATCTTTTTGTTCATGAAAACCTCATGTGGGGATTATTACTAATAAATAAAGAATAAATAAAGGAAAGAAAAAATTCGACACAGGTGGGGATCGAACCCGCGACCTCGGGTAAACGCCCCGGACGCTCTGCCAACTGAGCTACCGTGTCAGTTGGCTGCCAGTGCGAAATTCTTCTATCCTTTATTTCTTTTACACGTTAAAGTAGTGTTTGCGTTTCCTACCTCCAAATTTTTACTAATTCGGAAGGCCACTTGTCTACCTTTTCAGATAGAATGCAAATGTTAAAAACGCCTAACTATCACATAATTGAAATCTTTTTGTTCATGAAAACCTCATGTGGGGATTATTACTAATAAATAAAGAATAAATAAAGGAAAGAAAAATTTCGACACAGGCGGGGATCGAACCCGCGACCTCGGGTAAACTTCCGTCGCGTGTGCAGCCTTAATGGTTTAAGTTACATAGAAATCATGTATGACTAAAATATTCTTCGTAAAATTTTCTAAAAAAAAATGTAGGACAGCATACGTCTATCTTTTATGGTTGACTCACAACAACATGTGTTAATCCTGATAGCTTAGCAGTTCGGCGCATTCTGATTATATTTGTTTTCTCTTACGTTTATAATACTCTCAATCACCCTTATTTTAAAAGTTAACATTAATACCTACTCAATAAAAAAAGAATCATAGAAATCGGTATAGAAACACCAAAATTAATAGTCCGAACATAATAGTCGCACGCGATCAAAACCAAATCCTTACTAATTTACATATTACGTACTAGATGGCGCCAGTAGTTGCATCAATTAAAACCTAAAAATTAGCTTAATTTCGGAGATATTGATCTGAACCGTTCATAAAAGCGCTTTCAAAATCACAAAGTAACACTATATTCAGACATGAGAGCTGTAAGTTGTAATAAAGGCGCTAATTTCATAACGCTTGAGCAGTGATTGAAGAAACCTCCGATATGTTTAAAACTACGCTACCCGTGCGAAGCGGGGCCGATCCACTAGTAAGTTAAATAATTGGGCAAGTTGTCAACACACCTAGTAGGGTGGTTTTCATATATTTTATAAAAAAATGATTTTAAACGTGTATTGTTAACTGCCTGTTGTGTGATGCAAATAAATAAATAAAATAAAATATGAAAGTATAAAAAAATATTAAATATCAATATGGGTTCATTATATAAATACGTACACACAAGGCTATAAATGCCACTAAAATAATATTTACTGGTAGCATTACCTTAATTATATATTTTATGATAACAAACTAATGGGTTCCTAGCAACGGCCGCCGGCGCAGAGGCAGACCAAGAAGGAGATGGTGGGATGACCTGGACTCATTTCGAAAAGATTAGAGAGAGCAGGCCCAAAGCAGGGATGAATGGAAAATCCAGGGAGAGACCTTTGCCCAGCAGTGGGACACAATAGGTTAAAAAAAAAAGATATATATGATATGATAAATATAAAACGTGCAAATTCTGAACATCAGGTGACAAATGTCACGTCATCTTGAGAAGTATTAGTGCCTCTGCCACACCTTCGAGGATATACAACCTGAATGTTTGAATCTTTGAGTCATGGATATTGGGCGTGATATCAAAGCTACTACTAGGCCACGAACCTCGTTTAAAAGTCAAACCAACTAGTTAATAACTATTGAATCTATGTTGTTTATACCCAATAATTCAGTCACGTTTAATGTAAACGGTGTCAGAACAAATAAAATTAAGAAAAGTTTTATAAGCGTCGAATCGACGGGAGTTGGAAAAGCAACAGTTATAACACCGTCTCAGTGAGTTATTGCATAAGTCAATAAAGAAGGCGTCTTGGTACTTCTAACTTGTTTCATTAAACATTACTTTACTATGACCCGGCGGTGTCGATTTGTGTTTGAAAATTGTTATTTGTAGTAACATTAAACATTAAGCGATGCAGGAGGTTCTCGAGTAGGTTGTAAGTTACAGTCTTGAATAATTAAATACATACATAAACATACATATAACATAACATAAACGTTCCAGCCGATATCCCCAAAGGGGTTGGAAGAGGTACTAATACTTCTGAAAATCACGTGACTTTGTCACCTGGTGTTCAGAGTACCCACGTTTTGCATGGATAGTGTACTCTGTAGTGTAATACACTGTCACATGACTAAGTACAACTCAGCCACGTGGGTTTCCTCACGATGTTTTCCCTCACCGTTAACAACCATAATAAATTAACCACACATATGTCTTTGGAAAAGACAAATTGGTGTAGGCCCGACCCGGGATTTGAACACTAGTCGCTTGTACGATAACCGATGTTCTATCCATTGAGCTATCACGTCATCTACATGTACATGTTTTTTTTATATAAAATAAGAACCTTCAATTAACAAACATACATACATACATACATACGATTTCATACTTACTCACGGCTATAAATCCCTAGCAGGGGTAGCCAGAGCTAAGGAATTAGAAATTCCTCAGCCACATTTGGAAAATTGAGTGGGGAAAAGATGGTAGAATAAAGGTTGTTGGTGATGGGTCTCCAGCCGCATCGCCCAAAAATCCCTTAAAAGCCCCAATACCGTTAGTTGCCTCTTACGTACACCCATCGGTAGAAACGGGGTAGTGCTATTCTAAGCCGACACTACACGGCAAATCAATTAACAAAAGTACAGGAATTTTTAGTTTATGATTTTAGGAACGTATCTTTAATTTTACCGTGTAGTATCGGCTTAGAATAGCATCAACTCATTTTTTCTGGCAAGTTGCATAAGGGCGATATAGAGGTTTGGGGTTTTTTAAATAATTAATGGAGGATATGCCTGAAGACCTGTTACCATCCATCCTTTATTTTTAAATATTTTCTTTACTTAACTTCTTAAAGCTATTTAACAATTAACAATAGAATACGTAGCGATATCCTAAAATAGGCAATTTTCAAGAGCGAGACGCTGTTCAGATGCAACTTTGAGATAACAGAAAGTAAAGGCATTTGGTGAATACACAATTTGCTAAAGTGCTTATCTACTAAAATAACTTCTTGCCAAGCACTGCGGTTGCTGAAGAAATAAGGAAAACTATTGCAAGCATTTAAAAACAATTCTAGCTTATTTAAAAGTCTCTCGGTTTAGAAGAGCACTCACACATGTTTTCAGGCTTATTTTATCTAATTATTGAAGATGATTCCGTACTTCGAAGAACTCGCTAAGCCATTAGCAGCCATTTACCGATCACCTGACTCCATCAATGTACTTCTCTTACCTATATTTCTTTAAAATACTTAGTAATTTGATAGATAGATAAGCGACATGATAGTCCAGTGGGTAGAACACCCGCCCGAAAAACAGAAGGGCGTGAGTTCCAATCTTGGGACGGGCCTACACCAATTTGTCTTTTCTAAAGTCATATGTGTGGTTAATTTATCATGGTTGCTAACGGTGAGGGAAAACATCGTGAGGAAACCCACATGGCTGAGTTGTACTTAGTCATGTGACAGTGTATTCGTACAAAAGGGCGATAGGCCTGCCCCCTATCACGTGAGTACACTGTCTAAGCAAAACGTGGGTACCTTCTCTGGAAACTAGATGGCGCTTGCCATGTGAGTTCAGGAGTATTAGTACCTCTGGTGAACGTTTATGTTATGTTATGTTTATGTTATGTAATTTGATAGATTAGTAATTTGCTGTGTAGTAAAAGATGTTATTAAAGGAAAGAAAAATTTCGACACTGGCGGGGTTCGAACCCGCGAGCTTCGGGTATACGCCCCCGTCGCTCTGCCAACTGACACTGTAGCTCAGTTGGCAGAGCGACGGGGGCGTATACCCGAAGGTCGCGGATTCGAACTCCGCCAGTGTCGAAATTTTTCTTTCCTTTAATAACATCTTTTATTTATGAGTAATAATCCCCACATGAGGAATTCATGTCAAAAAACATTAAATTGCTGTGTAGTGTCAGCTTAGAATAGCACTAACCCATTTCTTCCGGTGGGTGTACGTAAAAGGCGACTAACGATATTGGGGCTTTTAAGGGATTTTTGGGCGATGCGGTTGGAGACCCATCACCAACAACCTTTATTTCACCATCTCTTCCCCACGAAACTTCCAAAAGTGGCTAAGGAATTCTTTTATTCCCTAGCTCTGGCTACCCCTTCAAGGGAATTATAGCCATGAGTATATGTATGTATGTAATTTGATAGAAAATATGTATTAAACATACGACATAAGAAGAATGAAAACATATATATGTTATGGAACACACATAAATATATATAAATAAAATAAATCACGGCTATAAATCCCTAGAAGGGGTAGCCAGACCTAAGGAATTAGAAATTCCTCAGCCACTTTTGGAAAGTTGAGTGGGGAAAAGATAGTGAAATAAACGTTGTTGGTGATGGTTCTCCAACCGCATCGCCCAAAAATCCCTTAAAGGCCCCAATACCCTTAGTCGCCTCTTACGTACACCCACCTGAAGAAATGGGGTGGTGCTATTCTAAGCCGATACTACACAGCTTAAATAAAACACATCAACAGTAATTGTCCTGCAAGTAGTTCTTTAGTTACTTCAATGTTATGGAACAAATGATAAATTGGGCAGCATGCATAAAGCCCGGTCATTATGAAAAATGCCCAATCAAATTTACCGGGCATTATACATATTGCTTATCACTTTTTGGGCAGAGTAAGACAAACATACTTAATTTAATATTTTTTATTGTCATTGTCATTTTATGTAGGTAGTTTCACCCACCTCCCGTCCCCTACATGCAATTAAAAACAAACGAGCAAGTATGCATGCAAACAAGCAAGCAAGAATGGAAGCAAACATGCAAATAGGCATTCATCATGCATTTAAGGTGCTCGCTCCGCTGCGCTGCGCTTGCTCGTTTTATATAAATCTTATCTAACCTAACCTATCTAAATGTGACCTAACTATTCTTTGCTTGCATTTGCCATCCGAACCGATTTCTAATTGTCGAATTTTTGGTTTTAAATATTCGAATGTTCGAAATGTTACCCTACTATATCCTTGTCCTCCGCATTTCGAGAACATTCTACTCGTAGCTTTATTATCAAATTTCCCAAATGTCATGTAGCAATATAATAATGAACATGCAATGTGATAAATAATGAAGAAAAGATAGTAATTAATCACTTAGCCCGATAAAGCTTATATTGCTCGGGCATCATAAATAAATTACACATAGGAACACTTAGAAACACTAAGCAATTAGTATTGTAATAAAACGTATTCTATAAATAATAATTTGATTCAATAAAATAACTTTAATCAACTTAATTTCAAACGTTTACGCCGTACCTTTATCGCCAAAGTGGTTATCAGAGGTACTAATACTTTTGAACATCACGTGCCATTGTCACCTGGTTTTACCAGAGTACTCACGTTTGGCTTGGACAGTGTATTCACGGAATAGGGGGCAGGCCTATCGCCGTTTTGTTCGAAGACACTGTCACATGCCTAAGTACAACTCAGCCATGTGAGTCTCCTCACGATTTGTGTTCCCTCACCGTTAACAACCATGACAAATTGACCACAGAATAGAATAGAAAACTCTTTATTGTACATCACAGATAAAGAAATTTTATACATATTATTTATTAAATAGAAGAGATCAGTACGTTAATAAAAACAATCGGTACACACATATGACTTAAGAAAAGACAAATTGGTGTACGCCCGACCAGGGATTTGAACCTGCATCGTCTGCACGATAAGCGGTGTTCTACCCTCTGAGCTATCAGGGTTGCTGCAAGTATATACTTATATTAATATTTTATGATTAGTACAAAATGATCCTGGCTCAAAATGTAAAGAAAGACATACATACATTCATATACTCACGGCTATTACCCTTGAAGGGTTAGCCAGAGCTAGAGAATTCGAAATTCCTCGGCCACTTTTGGAAGTTGCGTAAGGAAAAAAAAGGGGATATAAAGGTTGTCGGTGATGGGTTTCCAACCGCATCGCCCAAATCTCCCTTAAAAGCCCCAATACCCGTTAGTCGCCACTTACACCCACTGGAAGAAATGAGGTAGTGCTATTCTAAGCCGATACTACACCGCTAAAGATTTAAATTGCTTATTTACAACCACTATTAAGCTTCTTTTAAGGAATTTTGTTCTATGTCTAAATGATCTTCTACTATTATCTATTTATTATTAAGCTATCAACTATCACCTATTTATTTTATCTAATCATTTATATAGCTATTTTAAGAAAATTGTCACACAGCAATAGTTCAACTTTAACCTGGCGATAAGATGCATACATTATAACATGTGTATATAAGTTAGCGAGTGCACTCACTTCTGGTGTGACTCTTAAATGAAAATGCAATTAAATGCATCGAATGATGCAATCAAAGAGTCGAGTGCGAGTAAAGTGCCGTGCGCTGAAGTTTTTGTTCATTATTGTTTTATTTTAATACCATATCATATTTTTTATAAAACGCATATACACGTATTTTTTATGAAACTTGTATGACTCTCCTAGATTAATTAATTTAAAACATGCTTAATATAATAATTATTTACTGATAAATGAACACGTTTGACTTAACAACGCCGCAAGGAAATAAAATACATTGACTGTTTACATTTTAAGCAGCAAATATTGCTATTTACGATTCATATTTCAGGTGCAATAATGTTTTCCAGCAAGGCTAGCATGAGCGAGCAAGATGTTGTGGGTATTGAATAGAAAGCTGATGACTAAGAACATTTGACTGATGTGTTTATTGATGGTAGAAAGAAATTACACCTTCTTCTATATTAATAATTTCGTCACGGGGTACGGTAGACTCGATCGAAACCTTACCTGAAAATTAAAACATAAAAAAATAATGATTTTGAGTCGACAACATCTATCCGCAAAATTCGGATTGTCGAGTATTTTGCAAAATTCTAAAGGTGCTGACTGCTAATAGACAAATCTCAGTCGCCATATTGACTGACACTTGATGACATTAAACGTTGCATTTCATAACGTTTTTCAATCGTTTCGCAAAGGACACTTTTTTAAAGGAGGTTTCGATTGAGTCTACCGTACTTTTTGACAAAATTATTATTAAAGATACTCTTCTAAAGTTTCGCAAAAATAAATTATTTTTGGCACTTTATTATCCGTTGTACTCTTTGAGTATTCTTCTCTACTACTACTACTACTCAGAGGCTGTAGTGCATCACCCTTCGATCATATACCAAAGATGCCGCACTCCATACAAATTTAGCGCACAAAAGTGGACCGCAAGAATGACAAGACTGTTCGACAGTTAAATATTTATTATTCTACACTTATTAACCTTACCGCATTTTCTCAAGACCTATTATAATAGCAATAAATAATTATTTATTGCAAGATTATTACGTCAATGAAACAGTGCTCATCATATAAATATGCACTGTTTGGCCGGGCCGTTTTTCGTGCTTGATCACGCATCACCCATTGTAGTGCGCGGACTTCCCAACTTACAATCAGCCTAGCGCAAACAGGAACTTTGAACACGTTAGTTCGTAGTAGATAATTCATGACGGCATTCTTTTGCTGTCAAACTGATGGTGGAAAAAAAGCTAAACGGCTGTAATATATATTATAGTTTAGTTTATAAGATGAAAAGAATAATTACATTTATCCCTTTTACTACTGGAGCAAACGCATTTACAAAGTACTGAGGAAACAATGAGTATGCAGCAATGTGAGCTTAAAAGTGAAATCCTTTAATAAACAAGTAGATTAATTAAGCTTCATTTCTTCTCAATCTAGCTGTATTCCTCTTCCATGTTCCAAAAATAAGACACAAATAGTTATTTTAAGAAAAAGGTTCCCAGGCATATTAGCTCGGCTGATTGTGCCTGTTGTGTCTACCTGTATTTTGTACCTAGATTTCTATTATTAGTAATATTTCACCCGAGCAAAGCCGGGTTTTCATCTAGTATATCTATAAATCAGCCCAGCTGGCACGAGCAGGCTTTGAAATAGATAACGCGTGGTATCAAATAGCCAGCTCTTTCGCACTTACGTAGTATATACTTTTATCTCCTTATAACTGACCGAGTATCGATAAAATAACGCTCGTGCTCGGATATAACTATCTTCTTAACCTTAATTACGTTTTACTTAATCCCTCGATGTTGAATTCAATGAGAGTAACTCACACGATAAAAAATACAGACACAACGTTTTTTTATTATTTAAGAATGATAACATTGAAATAAAAAACAAAAACTCAAATTTTAAATTGTTTAGTTACGCATAAATAAATGCAAAATGTCTTTCTGTAATGTAATCTTTTTGTAATGCCAGCGGAGCCCTTATGATCTTTTTTTGTAATTCTATACATTTTTAAGTTATTGTTGAGTGACATTGCTATAGACTCGTCACCAACTATCATTTATTGGGAAGTGGCTGAGGCATTTCTAATTTCTAAATGCTTATATATCAAGATTTATACCTCTGAGTAAAGGTAAGTTAGTGTAAGTATATGAGTTGCCTTCAATAAGGTGTATTAAACAAGTTCTTGTACCATAATAAATGTTACAATTAATGAAAATTTGGGTGCTTTCGAATTAATTTTTAGGTAGGCTAATGAAAAATGTTTTGTTTTATTATATTTGTAGTATGTAGATATAAATCCTTAGAAGGGCTAGCTAGAGTTAAGAAATACTAAGCCACTTTTGGAAACTTGAGTGGGGAAAAAATGGTAGATAAAGGTTGTTGGTAATGGGACTCCAACCGCATTGCCCCAAAATCCTTTAAAAGCCCCAATACCGTTAGTCGCCTATTACATGTGAATGACATAGGGTAGTGCTATTCTAAGCCGATACTACTCAGCTATTAATATATAGCCAAACAAAAGTACGATTTCTTGGGAAATCAAACCCAGGATCTTCTGGTCGTAGGACGAACACGACCTCGGGGACAGCAATTTTTTATATTCATCTGCACAAAATATTTGAATTGCGAGATTTGCAAGAGTGGTGTGAGAGGAAACTTTCTGATAATTTCCGGAATAACCACAACTTATTCTGGAAATATATCCGGCAAGAAAAGGGAGTTTCCCAAAGCACGAGAGTGAATGTAATAGGAGATGAACAGGGTTAATTGGCGACGGATGAAAGTAGTATGAAATGGGTATGGAAGAATAATTTTGAGGGACTGTTTGAAAAAATGGATGCATCCATTTCTTCGCCAATCGACAGTAATGTTGATTGGAACAAAGATATAGGTGCCTTCAGCGGCAGTGAGATTAATATGGAAGAAATAATGAAAGCAATGAAGAGTATGAAAGAAGGGAAGTCGGCGGTGTATGATAGGATTACTATCGAAATGCTGAGGGCTGGTAAAGGGTTGGTGGCTTCTTGGTTGTACTTCCTTTTCAGAAAATGCTGGTCGAGTGGCAAAGTATCACCAGACTGGTGCAAGGTGGTGATTGTGCCTCTATATAAAGGAAGAGGGTCACGCCAGGAGGCTAAAAACTACCGCGGCATCAGCTTACTTAGCATTGTCGGTAAATTGTATGCAAAGATATTGATTGATAGAGTAATGAATGAAACAGATGAGAAAATTTGTGATGTGCAAGCAGGATTTAGAAAGGGAATGGAATGTATGGATCAAATCTTCTCTTTAAGAAGAATCACCGAAAAGTTTTTAGCTAAGAACCAAAAGGTGTATTGCTCCTTCATTGATTTAGAGAAGGCGTACGATAGGGTGGTAAGAAAGTGTTTATGGGCGGTGTTATCCAAGTTTGGTTTGGGGAGTCAACTTATACGGCATTAGTATCACCCTATGAAGATTCTAACGCATGTGTAAAGCGGCCAGTACACAATGGCCGACGATGGGCCACGCTTCGCAATTGGCAATTGTAGGCCACGATCAACTGGTGTTTACACAATGGCCCATTGCTCATTACTGCCTGGCAATCCACTTGCGACGGACGTCGAAGTAATTATGGTTGCAGCTATTTATTTATTATTATGCATGTAATTTATTTTATTTATGGCGCTATTTATGTTATTTTTACGTCATATAGTGATTATCAATACATTTTGCAATAAAATATTCCAAAAAAAGTATAAGTATCTATGAGCGGTCGGTGACGAACTAAACAATGGCCCATTGTGGAAACACCACCGGCCATGCTACGCCACGATTCCTTTGAAGTGTGCCCGAAAAACCGACAACTTCGCCATTGCGCGCCATTGCGCGCCACGATCGGCAATTGTCCGCCATCATGCACCATTGCCCCCTGTACACAGTGGCGATGGCGAGCAGTGGGCCATCGTCCGCCATTGTGTACTGGCCGCTTAAGAGTAAACGGGGACAACACTGACTGGTTTGAAATCTCTAGAGGTGTCCGACAGGGATGTGAAGCTTCTCAGTGGCTCTCCAATTTGTTCATGGATGATAGAATTGCGTGAAAGTAATTATGGACTAAGAATGGGTGAGTTCATCATTAAATACAAATAGTTTATTCAAGAAAAGCGTACAAGTTAATTATAATGGTTTTCATTAAATGCCTCTTGTATGCTGACGATCAAGTGTTACTTGCATCATCGGCAGAAGATTTGCAAGAGATGATGAATATTGCAAGCGAGTCTTTTGTAAGAAAGGGAATGAGGGTGAATGTGGATAAAACCAAAACGATGGTTTTTGAGAGACAGGAAGATGTGACAGAATGCATGATTGCGGTTGATGGTAAGGATGTGGAACAGGTGAAGGAGTTTGTATATCTGGGAAGTTCGTTTATAAGGGATGGAAAATGTGACGAAGACATTGAAAGAAGAGTGAAAAAGGGTAATGCGGTAAATGGAGCAATAAATAGCCTTATGACCAGACAATCAGTGTCCGAAAAGACCCGAATGGCTGTGCATGATGCTGTTCTTGTTCCTACGCTTATGTATAAAAGCGAATGTTGGGTGTGGCAGAAGAAGCATGAAAGCAGAGTGAAAGCAGTAGAGATGAGCTCCCTCTGAAAAAAATGTAATGTTAGATTATGTGATCGAGTGAGAAAAATGTTATTCGGGAAAAGTGTGGTGTGAAAGATGATTATGTAAGAATTATAGAAAAAGGAATGTTGAGATGGTTTGGGCACATGGAGAGGATGGATGAAAGAAAATTGGTAAAAGGGATCTATAGAGCTAGTGTTGATGGTAATGTTAGTAGAGGACGACCACGGGGAACACACTTGGACCAAATTAAGAGTGTGATCAAAAAGACAGGCGTCCGAAGTATGAAGAATAAAAGAGCATGTATGAAAATATTGATGGTTGTAAACGAAGCTAGAGAGGTTTGTCAGGATCGTACAAAGTGGCGATCGATAGTCTCTGCCTACCCCAATGGGAATTAATGGCGTGAGTATTTGTATGTATGTATGTAAAATATTTGAATTAACCTCGAACACGATTCAGTTACATAAAATTATAATAATTTTGTTTTCATAGTTCAGGAGCGTTATACAAAAGTACTCCTAAAATGCAATGTACTCTTCCTGGGTTAATTCCGGTTAAATACTAAGTGAAGCATACCAACATTTATGTCAACAGTTTACATAAAACAGATACTCACGGCTATATATCCTAAAAAGGGGTTGCCAGAGCTTCAGAGCTAGAAACTCCTCAGACAACTTTTTTTTTTGTTATTATAGCCAGGTGTATTATCTATCCATTATTGCTAAAATAGTGCTACAAAAGCAGACATATTTAAAGTAAGTAAAGTAAATCTGAGGGTCACCCTAGTGCGACTTAGGTGTGTTTTGCCCTGAGCGATATCGGATAAAGACTGCAAATGAAAAAATATGTTTGCCGGCTTTATAGTGGTTTGTTATACAACACTAATGATAAGCTTTTATAAAGCATTTGAAGCGTTATATTTCTATGTTTGCAAGAGTCCTTTGCATTTCAAAGTTTTGTTTTAACTAAAATTTTAATTAAGGCTATTAATCCAAAAAAAAGTGTAGCCAGAAATTTGTTTTGGAACTTGAGTGAACGAAAATATTGTGAAAGTGCAGGCTGGTGTCTCGTGCCATTGGCGAAATTTTTACAAAACATATTTTGAAAGCCTATTATGAATCTAATCGTTGTAAAATTATGGAATGGATAACTTGATTGCATCCTAGTTCATTTGGTACTTCCACTCGAGCAGCCATGTGCTAACTAAAAATCAGTGTTGTGAGGTTACACTCACAACAATATGCTGAGGTAGCAACTCTTTTGTGACTTAAGAATAAATATTTTTTGTTTGTTTCTATCTTTATATGAATAAAAAGAGTAAAAATAATAACAGCACTTGTACTTAATAATATAATAATAATAAAATACCATGTTGTTCCCAAAATAAAATACTTTATTGAGTAGATAAAGCCTAATACATGTGAGAGACCACTATTTGTACATATATAAGAAATATATAGTGTCGGTTCGTACTGACTGAGGCTATTAGTTTATACACATTTATTTATCTTTAGCACCTATAATAGACCTAGATCTGTGCTATAGGTACTAAATAATAATAACAAAGTGACAAATTGCCAATATGGATCGAATAACAGAGTACATGAAATCAGCTTGGTCAGCTCTATGAGATGAGCGTCAAAAGGCTTAACATAAGTTTTTTTAAATTTACAATCTTACAGACCTAGACTATGACTAATTTATATGAAAAATGTATGACTTATTGTTTTCGGAATTTTACAAACTTAGCTCAATAGTTTAATATCTAATACACACACTTAAATGTGAGGTTAAATGGAATAATAAAATGCTGTAATCAATAAAATCTACCAATCTAATAAAAAAAATATGTTTAATTATACAAATTGCATAACGGTCACGGTCAATTGATATCCTTCAAATGTTTAATTTTATTACTTTAGTATGGGTGTGAAGTTTTTGCATGTGATAAGAGGGTTTAACATAAACATGATAAACTATGGAATATTTTGTTAAATAAAACATTGATAAACCAAGAATGACCTTACGTTTATGTGATTTGCCATTCAGTTTACAAAACAATACTTGTTTTCATGGAAAACTGTAATCTTCAAAGTAGTTTCGAGAAAGGTGTTTTCTTTGTTTACAACGATTGTATCCATTTTTAAAAAACTTTAAGTAATTCAAATAATATGATGATCAGGTTTTAAAACCACAATTAGGATTTTACATATTTATTATTTAGACTGATATCGTTAAGGGCGACTAAGGGTATATGAGTTTTTTAAAGTGATTTTTAGGCGATGCGGTTCGAGTCTTTGGCTATGGAAGGAATTTGGCAAAGGAATTTCTCATTCCAAAGATTTGGCTACCCCTTTTAGGGATCTATAGCCGTGAGTATACGTATGTAAGAGGTGTGCAAAAGGAGATTCTAAATCCTACTCTGTATGAGAAACTATAATATTCGTATATACGCTGGAATATTCAGACTAATTAATCGAATTCTTTGCAGCCATTTTAATATTTTGTAAGGGGAAAGTTCTTCAAGTTTTTAGTTAGAGCCTAAGTTTTACTAAGAAGTCCAGACGGACACTTTCAAATTATGCCTTCACAAATATGCACATTTTGAATATACAATAATGAATTCATACTTTACCTACGATTGACATTAATCACTGTCCTTTTTTATACCTGCTCGGAATTAGCTCATATATCATGCATATATATAATAATGCCATTAGTTTGTAAGGGGTAGGCAGAGAATATCGATCAAGACTTTGTAAGAAATATGCTGTGTAGTGTCGACTTAGAATAGCACTTTCCCGTTTCTTCCGGTGGGAGTACGTAAGAGACGACTAACAGTATTTGAGCTTTTAAGGGATTTTTGGGCGATTTGGAGACCCATCACCAACAACCTTTATTTTGCCACCTTTTCCCCACTTAACTTTCCAAAAGTGGCGGAGGAATTTCTAATTCCTTAGCTCTGGCTACCCCATCTAGGGGTTTATAGCCGTGAGTATATGTATGTATGTACTTTGTACAATCTAGGCGATGGCGATCTTCTCGAGCTTCATTTGCATTGTATGTATGTATGTATACCTTTTTGGTCGTCCTCTTCTGAAATTTCTATCCACATTGGCTCTTTCACCAATTTTGTTTAGTTCAATCTCTGTAGTGCCGACTTAGAATAGGACTAGCCCATTTCTTCCCGCGGTTGTCCGACTTAGGTCATTGGGGCTTTCTAGTGATTTTTGGACGATGAAAATCTTTTCCCCGTTTACATTCAGACATTATTATTAAAATTCTAACACCTACACACTTACATCTTATTATTTCCTGCCTTATCCATTCAATGGCATAATGTTTCTTTCAGTGCAGTTATCAAAGTGAGCGTGGGTTTAAAATAAAGATAAAACTTACATTACAGACTTTGGGTTTTATTAAGAACCCAAATTATCAGGAAGAAATGATATTAAAAAATGTTATAAGATATTTTAACTCGTATAAAAAATGATGATTTCTGATTTTTCCACCAATTTTGAATCAACAAGAATATCATTATATAAATTTGTATCTCAATCAAGAAAGTTTGTCTGATGAGATTCTTTTTATAATAAATAAAATAATTTAAGACCAATCAATTTATTTAATACTTCACTTTATTAAAATATAGCGACAGACTCAACGAAGAAATATGAAAAATGCTACGCAATATGCCCCCTATGCTAATCAAGGTTTTCAATGGAAAGGTTATGTTTTATAATATTAAAAAGCATAATATAGTTTATGTAACAGGTTATTTTTGTAAAATTAAACAGCATTATTCTCATTTACGAGTATGTTAGGCTGTGTCATACATTAATGAGTCTTTTCCTAAGTCATAAATGTGGTAGCTGTGTAGCGCCGGCTTAGAATAGCGCCACCCCATTTCTACCGGCGGGTGTACGTAAGAGGCGACTAACCGTATTGGGGCTTTTAAGGGAAGATTGGGCGTTGCGGTTGGAGACCCATCACCAACAACCTTATTATACCATCTTTTCCCCACTCAACTTTCCAAAAGTGGCTGAAGAATTTCTAATTCCTTAGCTCTGGCTACCCTTTCCAGGGAATTATAGCCGTGAGTATATGTATGTATGTATAAATGTGGTTAATTTTTAAGGTAAGAATAAACTAAACATATGCGTTTGGAGACAACAGTGAAGAGAGGACTAACAGAGTGAGAAAGTTGTTATTTGTGATAACTTGTACGTACAAAGTGGCGATAGGCCACTGAAAGAACTGATCAGGTAAAAAGCGGGTACGCCAAAAGTCAGAAGATAAAAAAAAAAACACGTCACTTCACCTAGTCAAAGAATTTGGTCATTATTTGCTTAAATACAATTATTAAGGACTAATTAAATTCAACCATACGAACTTAATTTATAATTACATTCACATACCTAATTGTCATTAGCATAACAATAAATAGCATCTAGATAATTTCAGCAATAATATTTTTATCTGAGCCCTATGTAGTAAACATTGTTACAAAAAGTACACTACTAAATTTACTCAGGGGATTGAATATCGCAGAGTAAATTAACAAACGTAAAATTTAGTAAATTTATGCGTCTTATCCTAAATAGTCAAACATTATGCCGAAAATCAATTATGCAAAAGTTCACCACGAAAGTTGGAATAAGATTTTAAATAATATGACAAAACTAAATTATTAAAATATGCTGGTAAAGATCCATTTCCGCCACCCCTTTTATGGTGCAAACTTTAAATGGTTCTAAGGGTAAAGTAGGTATGGTTTATGAGTCTCCTCGATGATTCCACTATCAAACTAACCTGAAGACAATAAGATTAATTGACCAATAATTAATTAGGAACCGTGATAGCTCATTAGGTAGAACACCGCTTATTGTGCAGACGATAAGGGTTCAAATCCCAGGTCGGTCGTGCCTAAACCTTTTTGTCTTTTCGAAATACAATTGTGCGGTTAATTCATCATGGTTGTTAACGGTGAGGGAAAACATCGTGAGGAAACCCACATGGTTGAATTATTCTTGGTCATGTGATAGTGTATTCGTACAAAAAAGGGCAATAGGCCTGTTCCCTAACACGTGAGTACACTGTCGAAGCAAAACGTTGGTACTCTGAACACCAGGTGACAATGTCACTTGTCAATGTCCTTCATCAACCAGCATGATCTCTCGCAAATGGTCACGGAGCCTACTAGGGTAACTGAAAATACAGCCACACTTCTAGACTTGATTGTGACAGACTCACCTTCTTTATTTAAAGACATATCAGTTCATCACAATGTGGCCTTAAGTGACCACTCATTGGTAACTGCGGAACTAGATATTCGAAAACCAAAGGAACAACCCGAATATATTTTTACCAGATCCTTAAACAAAATAGACGAAAATATCTTTAACATTGACTTACACGCTCTACCCTGGTCTGACGTTATGATAATAGAGGACGTTAACGATATGGTTAACTACTTCAATGAGCTCCTCATTTATTTGTTCGACAAACACGCACCACTGAGAAGAATCCTTGTAAAACACAAACCACGACCATCGCTAACTGACGTCGTCAGGCTGATGATGTCATTATCCGAAGTAAACTTAGTATTAAGTTGAATTTTGACGTTCAAAAAACAAAGATTTATCTTTTTATTTTGAAATAAATGATTATTTTATTTTATTTTTTATTAAGAGACGATGCATGGAAAAAAGTACTGTCGACAAAGCAAGAACGCCATAAACAACAATTCAGAGATTTACGTAACTTAGTTAATAGCTCAATCAAAAAAGAAAAGGAAGCCTATTTCTCATTCTTTGTAAATAATAATATTAATAACCCAAATAAGATGTGGAAGAATCTGAAGCAAGTATCTGATATAGCTAAGCCTTCTCTGCAATGCATTCCGAAACACTTAAATGACGCAAATAAAATAAACAATTTCTTTATTGATACACCTGGAAAATCAACAGTAGATAAGGATTATCTTAATTTTTTCGAAACAAACAGACTAACAAAAAATGAATTCAGCTTAACGGGATGCACCGAGAGTTATACTAACAAAGTCATAGCTGCTATTAATTCAAACGCGTCAGGTTATGAGAGCATTAATGTGAAAATGATTAGAATGACTTTATCGGCAACTTTGCCAGTAATTACACACATCATAAATAAATCTATTAGTAGTAATGTTTTCCCATCTTCTTGGAAAATAGCTAGAATAAAACCCATCCCTAAAAGCAGTACAATAGAACAATTCAAAGATTTGCGACCCATAAGTATTTTACCGATGCTATCAAAAATTCTAGAAAAAATAGTATGTCGACAATTGACAGATTATCTTGAGTCAGAAAAGATCCTTCCCGTGGTTCAATCAGGGTTTCGTCGTGGTCATGGTACAGAAACAGCTCTCGCCAACGTTACCGATGACATTATTTCAGCGTCAGACTCTGGGGAGGGCAGTATTCTTGTTTTGCTTGACTTTTCAAGGGCCTTTGACTGTATAAACACAGAACTTCTACTAGCAAAAATGAAGTATTACGGCTTATCATCAGCTTCCTCGGATTGGTTCAGGTCTTATTTGACTGGTCGTAAGCAATATGTAGAAATCAGTAATGAGGATGGGGGTCTAGAAAGATCAGATTTAACCACTTTAGTACGAGGCTGTCCTCAAGGCTCGATACTGAGTCCTTTGCTCTTTATTTTATACACCGCTGACCTTGTCAAAAGGATATCGAATTGCAAAATTCATTTATACGCAGATGATACTCAATTGTACCATTCGTTTCAACCGCGACATGTAAAACAAGCTGTTGGGAAGATAAACGAGGATCTAAAAATAATTTCTGCTTGGTCAGACGAAAATGCATTGGTTCTAAATCCGCAAAAATCTAAATTTCTAGTTTTAGGAACAAAACATCAACGAGATTCTATAGTAGAGCAGCGCCCGCAGATACAAATAAATGATGAAAACATAGAAAGAGTCCTGGTAGCTAGGAATCTTGGCCTCATGATGGACTGTGATCTACGATTCGAACAACACGTGCAGCTTAAGATAAGAAACGCCTTCTATAGATTGAAAGTTCTGTACACTATTAGAAACTTCCTGACAGAAAAACTCCGGATACTTGTGACTGAAAGTCTTGTACTGTCATTGTTTAATTTTGGTGACGTAGTATATGGCCCAAGACTGTTTGCCAAAACAGAACGCGCTATTCAACGGGTTCAAAATGCTTGCGTGCGATTTTGTTTTGGAATTCCCAGACGGAATTTTATAACACCTACTCTCAATGACAAGTGCTCCCTGAAGATGTTTTCACGCCGAAAACTACACTTGGCTAATGTAGTATATAAAGTGATAAACACCGAAACACCAGCATATCTATGGGAAAAGCTTGTATCAGTGAAAGACTGCCATCAGAAGTTCACCCGAGATTCAGCGCAGAACAAGTTGTTGATACCAAAACACAAGACAGCTGGTTTTAAGGGCGGTTTCAAATACGCTGCATCCAAAATCTGGAATGATCTGCCCCCTCCCCTACGTGGCAAAATATCAGGACAAACTTTTAAAGTAAATTTACGTAAGATCTTTATGGAGAAACAGATACAAGATTCCGCTCAATATTATGCACGCAAAAAAATAAAATAGGAAGATAAGAAGGTCATGTTTTTGATGTTTTTATTTGTTCTTATGTTCATCTTTGTCTTCACGTTCAATGGTCTCAGTTGGGTTGTGTAGAAACAGAATAATTTTAAATATAAAGTATGCATTTTTTGTTTGTTTGATGATTGGCTTAAAGTTTGAAGTATAAATGTTTTGTTTTTATTAACTTAAATTGAATGTAGAACCGCATATTTAAACAAGTCTTTTTTATTTTTTATTTTTATATTTATATCGCATTTTTATAATATATAATATAATTCATAACGAATAAATCAATAATAATTATTATTATATTACATAATATTCTACTACGTTCTATGATATTTATTGTATTCTATTATATTGTTTTTATATTTGCTTAAATATTAGTTATATTTTGTTATTGTTTAAATAGTCTCAGGTGTAATTAGTTGTAGTAGTTAGTTTTTATTATTTTTTTAGTTTAGTCAGGGACAGTCTGAAAACCAGCGCTGTAAGCTAGCACCAATGTTGCTGTTTGCAGCAAATGCTGAGATTGTTCCTTTTTGCCGTATTGTTATTTAATACATGTAAACATTATTTTGTTAAAATTTGTAATTTTTTAAGGCAAATAAACAGTTTTTCATTTCAAAAAAAAAAAAAATGTTTAAGACGTATTTTTACCTCTGCCAACCCCTTCGGGAATATACGGCGTGAACGTTTGAGTTACCAATAATATCAAATGCGGTCCTCTAAATTTTATCGGTCAAACGATAAGGTACAATAAGCCAATCATTAACTTATATGTTGGCAATCAAACAATACTAATCTTTATCTCAAAAGTAAAATGCATTTTATCTTAAGCATTATTGGTCCCCAAGAGGTATTTTTAGTGCTGATAACACTGCAATAGCAGTAATATTCGGAGTTAATTTTATTACTTGATTAATACCAAGAAATGCTGATTAAAGATGTTTATCTAGCTGAGTTTGGTACCTCTATAACTCATGCTTATTTAAGGATGAATAGCCAATTCTGCGGAAATAAATTGCTTGATCTTTAGATAAGGCAAATGCTTGGCTTTTCAAAATATGAGCAGAACCATGAATATGTTGTATGTGATAAAAGTAATGGTTTTATTGTGTTGTTTTGTTGCAATATTTATCGGTTTAAATTACTGTACACATATTTACGATTACATAAATATACTCATACATATACTCACGGCTTTATTTCCCTAGAAGGGGTAGCCAGAGCTATGGAATTATAAATTCCTCAGCCACTTTTGGAAGTTGAGTGGGAAAAGATGGTAAAAATAAAGATTTTTAGTGATGGGTCTCCAACCGAATCGCCCAAAAATCCCTAAAAGCCCCAATACCGTTAGTCGCCTCTTACGTACACCCACCGGAAGAAATGGGGTAGTGCTATTCTAAGCCGGCACTACACAGCAATATTTACGCTTCTTTACCAAAATGCGAGTAGTTGCCGACTAAATTATTAATTCATCATTTGTTTATCTTTTAATTGGTTTGTATCTAACTCTGAAGGTATGGCTACCTCGTTTTAGGATTTATGGCCGTGATTATATGTGTGTATGTAATTTGTTAACTTAAATATTAAAGATCACAATCCTGAAGAATTAACTAAAGCCAGTTTTATTTATTTATTTATTAAGGAGAAAAAACAGAAATAGCAAAAAGAATATAAAATAACAACATATAGAACATAAGTAAATAGATTTTGGTATCTCCTTAACTTTTCTCACAGATAGGTAACAAAAACAATCAATACAAAAAAGTTATCATTACAGAAATACAACAAGAAAAACAGAAATAAAATATGAAAAAGGATAACAACCACAACGAACATAAATAGACAAAAGTAAATACACAACATTCTTCAGATAAATTTAAACAATAATTATAATAATTAATAATATACACACTCATTAAAGACTTTTTAAAATAAATAAGAACATTTTCTTGCAGCGCTGCTTCGAAAAGCAGAATAAGTCCACATCCGTGAAATAAATATTATATGTATCGCACATCCTGCACAAAGGAGCCCTCTTACCTACATTGGTCCTGCTGACCCCTATAGCGAATACATGTTTATTCCTTGTAGCATGACTCGGAACACGTAAACTAAGCTTTGCCAGTAAGTTTGAATGACCTTCGACGGAAAAATATAGTCTAAGTCAAACAAAAGATTGCTGGGTGACGAGTCTCCAACAGTTTTTCTTAACAATACATGATAGTCCATAGTTGCCCCGAAAAAACACAAAATGAGAAGATAGTGATATTGAAAAGTAACACTGATGTGTTCAAATCACATTTTTTTTCAATATGACAAATTATTTCACTGATAAAATTACTGACTTTTTTTATGTACCAGTATGTGTATTTTATACATACATAAACTCAAGGCTATAAATCTCTAGAAAGGGTAGCCGCCTTCAGAATAAGAAATTTTCCACCCACTTGCGGGAGTCCAAACTACAGTCAGACTCGCTTACGACCTCCTACCGGAAAAAAGGGTAGTATTATTCTAAGCCTACACTACGTAGTTAATCTATCAGTCTGAATTCTAAAATATATTTTCCTTTTGTAATAGAACAAAATACTATTATCTGTAAATTTGTTCATTTAAATGGAATTCGGCTTCAGCACACAATTTGTAACTTTCTTCAGTTAAGTGAAAGCATGCTCTTACTACGCAAATATCAAAGCACTCAAATACATGTACGATGAAATTTATGCTTTCGTGCAGTTATTAACTTCTCCTTTGCTTTCAAATAATAGTTGAAACTTACGCTAGATTTTCAGTCATGGCATAGACGTTTAAACTCTAAGAAACATACCGATAGAAATGCTATGAGATAATCATAGCGCGAAAATCACGTCGACTGAGCTCCATTGTTGCAAGTGAATTCCCGCCTGATTCTCGAAAAAATTATGCTCATTCGAATAAAAAATAAATAAAAGAAGTGTGTTCTACATTAAAATATGTCAATAAAAAACCGTAAGCCTATAAGATGGTGTTTAGCTTGCCAGTGTCAATTAAATGAGAAAAGATTATCTAACTTCTATTGGCATGCCCCTCGTTTGCTTACTAGAACGGATTTAATATCACTACTAAGTTGTAGATTGGATCAAAACACTTGAATTTCTATTATAATTATTGCAAATTAATCAATACCACTAAGGGTAGAAGAAATGTACACTTTGAAATTTTTCTACATAAGCTCACGGCTATAAAATCCAAAATAGTATGTTATGGTTTTAGTTCACCTTTGCGTTTACGTTTAAACTGTTTTGCAAGCTCATTAAAATCCTATCAAAGGAATGTACGGTCCAAGATATTACTGGGTACTATAAGCACTTGTTGACAAAACGATATGAATATTTTAGACCATTTAATGTTACTGCAATCCCTATGAGTATGTAGGCGTTCAGTAGATATGTCTGTGTCCATGAAAGAGATAAACGATACCCAAATAAATTATTCGCGATATTAAAAACATTAAATGTGTAGGTAATTTTAACACAACAACAAGTTATCGCTCAAAAGAAGAGAACAATAATAAACATAATGTTATCGCAATAATTTGTATTCTTATCATGTGCAAGAAACATCCAAACATTTTATGTAATTTTTTTAAGTCTATGGATTTTACGTCACAGGAAATAAAGTCAAAAACTGCTATTTTTTAATCTAAATAAGTGTTATTAATGAATTTAAATGATAGTGATAACCCATTTGTTTATTTAAACCATAATACAAGATAGTTGATTAACTATTACAATGTTAATGTGACGTGAATTAAAGAGGAAATCTAAAATAAAAAATTCACGTGTGACTGTGTTTGTCACCTTACTCCTCCAAAACAGCTGAACCGGTTTAAATGAAATTTTGCATACACATTCGGTAGATTTGATAATAGGTTATAACTATTTTTAACTTTTTAGTTAAACCGGTTTTACACCCCTACCATTTTATTTATATTTTATGGACTAGAAATTTCCTAGATATAATTTACATGACAAACAGCGTCTGCCGGTTCAGCTTGTCATTATATAAACTTACACGATATAAGACAAAAGTGATTCGGAGAGGGCAGAGTGGAACAATTTTATTACATAGAAAGTAAGTTTTATCCGCTTACAATATTACAAAAGGTCACTGCATTTGTACGCCTGCTCCCCATTATATGAGTACACTGTCCAAGCAAAACGTGGATACTCTGAATAGCAGGTAATAATAATTTCACGTGATTTCCTGAAGTGTTAGTGCCTCTGCCATATAAAGCTGAAATACAGCGTGTACATTTGAATTAAGGATATTCAAGATGCAGAATAATTGTATGAGGTCATATCTAGATAAGTTGTCATATTCTAGATATTGGCTTATAGAATATGCATTGAGAATATCATACATACATATACTCACGGCTTTAAATTCCTAGAAGGGGTAGCCAGAGCTAAGGAATTGGAAATCTCCACCCCTCGCAAGCCACTTTTGGAAAGTTGAGTGGGGAAAAGATGGTGAGATATATGTTGTTGGTGATGGGTCTCCAACTGCATCGCCCAAAAAACCCCAATACCGTTAGTCGCCTCTTACGTACACCCACCGAAAGAAATGGGGTAGTGCTATTCTAAGCCGACACTACACAGCTAATGATGACGACAATATCATGCAAAACATTAAAATATATACAAAGGTTATTGTATAGTTTGATATCAGAAAGTGGAGCTGAGTGAGCTTTCTCCCTCCCCGCGTACAATTCGACTACGCTTATACTCACCGTTATATGTCGTTGCTGAATTATTGTACCAAACGCAGCATAAAAAAATACATATCGCGCCGACCCCACATCTTATAGTGTTAGAGTTAGTGTGAGTTTTGAAAAAATAATCTACAAACAAGTAGAGATTATAAGGCAGTTACATAGCAACCATTTGAAAAGAACTATAAGCTCTAGAGCCGCCATATTTTGACAGCTTAAAGCAGTCGAGATTGACAACTGTGACTACGTCGTAAACTTGCCTTATCCATATTAAATTATTATCAATTTCGTGAAATGTTACAACTGTGAAACTTCCTCTTTACGACAGAATACAGTTAGTGGTGGCAAGCCAAATATAATTTGAGAAATAACGATTGTATATAGTTTTTATAGCCCCTGTTCTGGCACTACATTTTTTGGCAAGTGCATGTTGAGGGCAATAAGAGGTAATGTTTTGAATTTCAAGTTTAAAAATAAAGGTTAACAAACACCCATATTTTTGTTTGGTGCAAGTCGAAGTGTAGGATGTGAATGGTTTTTTTTTTAAATTATGATTGTCGAATTTTAAGAAATGTATTTTTATATATTATAGTTTTTTGAGTCCTATTGTTTATAAGGAGATTTTTTTCGTCGAACAGTAAGGAATTTATGCATTATGTCCATTAAAGTTTCGAATATCTCCTGTGAACCTTACTATCTTATTACTAATAACTCTTAAGCTTAAAGTTTACGCCGATTATTCCTGAAGGGGTGGCAGATGTCATATTACTCTTGAACGTGAGATTATTGGCTTTTATTTGCGAATACTTGTTATTAGCTTAGTTGATAACTGAATTTGTAAACACTTATTGTATTATTTAGCTGTAAGTATTCCGAACTAATAAATAAAATAAATATCTAGAATACCTACTTTCTGCTTGGAAGTTGCATTCGCGTGATAAGGGGAGGGCATATCGCTGCTTTGTACATATACAAAGTCATCACTTATGTAATCATTAATATGAAATGCATTTTAAAATTAATAACTATTAACTGGGTCAACTAACTAGTTGAGCCACTGCACCGCTTTGATTTCGTATGCTGATATCCTAAATACTTGTTTATACCCATACATACCTTCCAGGAGGCCTAGTACGAACGCTATTTTATCGAAACGATATCGGTTAGAATGACATGACAGTATACGAACCTAGGTGTTTGCGTAAGAGAGGGCTGTTTTATACCAAGCGATATCTAATAAATAAAGGAAAGAAAAATTTCGACAAAAGCGGGATTCGAACCCGCGACCTTGGGTATACGCCCCCGTCGCTCTTGCCAATTGAGCTACCGTGTCAATGGCTGCCAGCGATAGAAAAGATAGACAAGTGGCCTTCCGAATTAGTAAAAAATTCGGAGGTAGGAAACGCAAACACTACTAAAACATGTAAAAGAAATAAAGGATAGAAGAATTTCGCGCTGGCAGCCATTGACACGGTAGCTCAATTGGCAAGAGCGACGGGGGCGTATACCCAAGGTCGCGGGTTCGAATCCCGCCTGTTTTGAAAGTTTTCTTTCCTTTATTTATTAGTAATAATCCCCAAATGACGTTTTCATGAACAAAAAGATTTAAATTATGTGATAGTTAGGCGTTTTCAACATTTGCATTCTATCTGAAAAGATAGATAAGTGGCCTTCCGAATTAGTAAAAAATTCGAAGGTAGGAAACGCAAACACTACTAAAACGTGTAAAAGAAATAAAGGATAGAAGAATTTCGCGCTGGCAGCCATTGACACGGTAGCTCAATTGGCAAGAGCGACGGGGGCGTATACCCAAGGTCGCGGGTTCGAATCCCGCCTGTGTCGAAATTTTTCTTTCGTTTATTTATTATTTATTTATTAGTAATAATCCCCGCATGAGGTTTTCATGAACAAAAAGATTTAAATTAAGCGATATCTAGTTAAAAGCTAGCTCGTACTAGCTATGCAGATGTACCTACTTTACTTTCAAAACCTAACTTTTGATTTAAGACAGGTTAGCCGGATAAAATGAATATGTAAACTGATTGACAATAGCAGAATCAAAAGAGATGTAAAATAGTTACCATAAATCTGAAGTTCCAATTATATGGAATTTTCAGTGGCGTACTATTAAGCAAAATATTTGCTATGTAGTGTTGCTTTCGAATATCACTAAATAATTTCTGCCATAATAAGATATACAACCAGTTATCAAAATAGGCAACTTAGAGTAACGGGGGGCTGGTTATGTATCTTTGGCGATTGCGATTGTGACGCAAGTTGCAAAATTGGCCTGGACTTTGCTTTTATAACATACCCTTTTTATATTATAAATCGATAAAGGACATCAAACTAAACAACATTGCCCATGGAATGCCTAACTAAAATATTGTAATTTTCAAAAAATAATAATAATTAAAAATTGTCGTACCTAGTTCAAACTGAGAATGTATAGAATGAGATTCTTTGCTTCAGTGAAAATAATAAATTAAAAAAAAAACATTTGATGTATGCTTTTCGCTCTGTAAACAAAAATATAACTTCTTTCGGTATTTTCCAGTTGTATTAATCGTCGTTGAAAAATAATATCATGAAAATAAACCGGTAGGCGAGCGATTGAACTGGAAAATACCGAAAGAAGTTATGTTTTTGTTTACAGAGCAAAAAGCATAGATCGGATGTTTTTTTATTTTATTTCTTATTTTCACTGAAGCAAAGAATCTCATTCTATACTTTCTCAGTTTGAACTAGGTATATGATATTTTTCATTATTAAATATTTAGATAATAACAATATTTTAGATAGGCATTCCATGGGCAAAGTTGTTTAGTTTGATGTCCTTTATCGATTTATAATATAAAAAGTGTATGTTATAACAGCGAGGTCTAGGCCAATCGTCGCTGTTAAAACAGTGAAATAAGATACAAATTTCTGACATTTACAGTGACAATTGTGGGCAGAGATTCTTAAGTGATTGTTGGGCAATGCGGTTAAACATACAATTAACCATCCTCTCCCCACTAAAATAACAAAAGTGGATTATGTCTTTTTTATTTTGTAGCTCTGTCTAACCTTTACAGATTTATAGCGGTGAATATATGGATTTATGTACTTATAATCTTGAATCTCAACTATGAGTCAACTCTAACTGAAAAATATTATTGAAATCAATCTCATTTTCTAAAAAGTAGACATACATTTTCAGGTTTCCTTTGAAATAAATAGCCACATTTTATTTTTCATTGTTATTTTTCCCACTTCTAAGTCAGTTGTGTTCTTAGATATTTCTGCACGAATGAAGGCTCTGCCTTGTGATCGAAATAAACTACTGCTCGACAGACTTTAGCGATCGAGTTGGAATACATCCAAAACTGTTTATGGGACGGGTTTATGCGGATTTCCTTTTCACATTTTATTGAGTAAGTGAATCATGTAAAACAGTAGTACATTATGATAAACATTACACACATGCCTCGATGTGAAAAATTGGTACTTAGTGTTTAGGTCACCCAACTTCTATCTCGACACTTATATGAAATGGGAGATTTAAATTGATAATCGTTTACTGTTAAAGTTTTATTCCGAAATAAAACTAAAACTTAAATTTCCTTTCCATCAGCAACGCTGATATATGACTAAATGAAATATACGTAGTTTTGACGGCCTGGAATATCACTACCTCTTTTTAGCCACGGGTGTTGTAAGCGGCAACTCAGGGTGTGGAGCTGTTTAAAATGATTTCTGAGCGATGCGGTTAGAGACCCATCACCATGGATACTTTATTTCTACCATCTTATCCCCTATCAACTTTCAAATGTGGCTGAGGAGTTTCTAGCTCTAAAGCTCTGGCTACCCTTTTCTGGGACTTATGGCCGTGAGTATACGTATTGATTTATGCAGTTTCTTACTTATGCTGACAATTTTGGATCAGAATGGATAAGATCAAAGGCAATAAAATCCACATATGAGGTAATTTATAATTTTAAGTGCTCGTACAACGTCGAAAGCAATTGATCTATGAAAGATATAAATTTCTTGTGTCAGTAGCATTCTAAGCTTTTCATTTTATAGGGAGCAATGAAAGATTAGCTCGAAATAAAAGATTTTCTAGACTGTTTAGGTCAATCGCTTAGGTCGCCCTCTTTATAGCGCTGACCTTGTACTGTGATACTCTTTTATTCTATTAAAATCAAATTAAAATCGGGTTACAATTTTCGACGCCAAAAATGCGCTATGAGTGATTGAGAAGGTGTTAATAATAAGGTGTCGCAGCGAACTAGAATAAGTATTTCCGAAACTTATATAGAGAATGCTTTATTACATGTTTAAAATGAAAAGAAAAGTGTAGTGCCAGCGTAGATTATAACTACCCCTTTCCAACCACGGGTGTCGTTGAAGCAATCAAGGGTATATGGGACTTTTTAATTGGTTTTTGGGCGATGCGGTTTGGAGACCAACGATACTTTATTTCCACCAACTAGTCCCCCTATTATGTCTATGTCTTGCCGTGTAGTGTTGGTTTAGGATAGCACTACCCCATTTCTTCCGATGGTTGTAAGTAAGAGGCGACTAACGGTATGGGGCAATTAAGGGATTTTTGGGCGATGCGGTTGGAGACCCATCACCAACAACCTTTATTTTTACTATCTTTTCCCCACTCGAATTTCCAAAAGTGGCTGAGGAATTTCTAATTCTTTAGCTCTGGTTACCCCTTCCTGGGATTTATAGCCGTGAGTATATGTATGTATCTTGTCCCCTATTAACTTCCAAATGTGGCTGAGGAGTTTCTAGCTCTAAACTTTTGGCTAGCCCTTTTTGGGATTTATGGCCGCGAGTATGCGTATGTATGAAAATAACGAGAATAAAAATTTACAACAAACAAATGAAAAGCCCACTTATCTATAATTATTTTCACATAAGCCTTGAGTATTTCATATAATATCAGAGAAATATGTTTACATTATCAGTAAGACCAACTATTGTTGAAGGTCATGGGAAGCCAATGGTCAAGATCAACATCGAAGTCAAGAACACCGCGTTATGTGTGTTCCACGGGAACCTTAAAATATATAAAACAATAAATTAAAAAGAACTGATGTAAAAAAATAATTTGCTTGATACGTTTGCTTCTGACTAATAATATCACACGAAAAAAACTTTCTCAACATGCATAAAATGTAGTACTACACAGAATTTGTATTTTTGACTTAATATCTTCTGTATTTTGATTGATTCGGATTACGGTAGTTTGTACTTATGCTCCTTTCAAAATACTGTTATTTTGCAATTTATATAGATGAAAAGGTCAATTTATGCAAGTATTATTTTAAGTCCTTAATTTTTGTGTTTATATTCAACGACTTTTGCCTTTTTTCAGACATTCCCACTTAATAAATGTTCTATTTATAACTATACCTGGAATATCGCCGAGGTCCGGCAAAACAGCGCTTGGCTTACAATCCAGAAGTTCGGGTTTGGTTCCCTGGGAGAAAACTTATAAATACAATTTGTAAGATTAAAACCAGTTTAATAAGATTAAGAAAATTAATAAGATTATATGTGATTTACAGGACATGTTGAGACGTTGGTCTCGGATACTATCACGGCAGCCAGCCCAGTCTATATCAGCTATGTGGACTAAACCACAGTTACCCTATATAGGGTAGCCTCGAATGTCTCTCATATTGCTTTTAAATTCTAGTCTGTTTCAAAATTGGTAACATAAAACTTTAACAAACATAAACAAACATAGCGACATGATGGTCGAGTGGGTAGAACACCCGCCCGACAACAGAAGGGCGTGAGTTCCAATCCTGGGTCGGGCCTACACCAATTTGTCTTTTCTAAAGTCATATGTGTGGTTAATTTATCATGGTTGTTAACGGTGAGGGAAAACATCGTGAGGAAACCCACATGGCTGAGTTGTACTTAGTCTTGTGACAGTGTATTCGTACAAAACGGCGATAGGCCTGCCCCCTATCACCTGAGTACACTGTCTAAGCAAAACGTGGGTACCTTCGCTGGACACTAGATGGCGCTGCCATGTGAGTTCAGAAGTATTGATACCTCTGCCAACCCCTTCGGGGATAAACGGCGTGAACGTTTATGTTATGTTATGTTTATAAAACATTAAAACATAAAGTTGCTTCCACCTTTCACATGGATGTTGTTTTTGCTGAGAGGTTGGAAGAACCAGAATTGGTAAAAGAGATATTAAGAGCCAAATAGATGATAAATATCAATCGAGAACGACCAAATTTAGAACTAATAGATATTTTGCTACAAAGAACACAGGCATCTGAAAAAATTAATTGACATGAAATTATAAAAATAGTACTTTTGATACATTTGACAAGATCGTGCGAAGAAGTAATTGATAGTCTATAATATCGGCCAACCAACATAAAGTACTCGAAATAATGTTAACAAAGGCCTTAATTGGATTAAATATAAAAAAATATACACAGATTTTGCTGTAAACATAAAATGAATATAACGGAGGTCTTGAGATTTATTGTGTTTGCATTTAATTCAAAATGAAAATGAAAAAGTATTCCTAGAAATAAGAAAACCTCACTGGAAAATAAGGAATCATCATATAATGTAATAAACTCGTAACAGGATATTAGCAAACACTCAAATGATTAATATAATATAATGGTTAAAACCCTAATTTAGTACATACATACATACATATACTCACGGCTTTAAATCCCTAGAAGGGGTAGCCAGAGCTAAAGAATTAGAAATTCGTCAGCCACCTTTTGGAAAATTGAGTGGGGAAAAGATGGTAAAGTAAAGGTTGTTGGTGATGCGTCTCCAACCGCATCGCTTAAAAGCCCCAATACCGTTAGTCGCTTCTTACGTACACCCATCGGTAGAAACGGGGTAGTGCTATTCTAAGGCGACACTACACGGCGAGTGTGTTCCCCAGAAGTCGCTAGATTGAATTTGCTTTAATGTTATATTACTTTTCTATGAATAATGCTTATACTTAAAAATTAATTCGTAACAAATACCTATACATATTACAAGCATAGCACATTGATCAGTATAAACATACAAAGGCTGCATGTATTTTGCCGAGACGAAATTTGCTTTAAACGCACACAGAGACAGATGCTTAAAATTGTTTTGACTGCCGCGCAATTCACGTGTTAGCGCATCGTAAATAAAATGCATGCATGCAAAAGCAATATCCTAGGGTTGCACCTAATCATTCAAGTAATTAACCGAATTTGTTAAAAAGCAATCATTTTTCTTCTTCTGTCAATGGTTAATTTTGTGGTGTTTCGATCCAGAGGTATAGTGTTTGATTTCCAAAGGGTGAACTTACACATTCAAATTGTGAAAGTTTACCCAGTTTAGTAGGATATTAGCAGGTTTTCCGATAGTTAGTTATAAGTATTATAATATGGTATTATGGTATAGTATTATAGTAATTATCATGGCAGTAGTTATTTGTCTGCCAACTCTTATGAGGCCGGCGCGATAGTCTATGGCCAAATCACTTTTAATGATATATTTTTTATAAAAGGGTGTAAATTTTTATAAAAATAAAAAAAATATTATTGCGTACATATACACCCGGCTAGTAATTCCAAAAACAGGTCCAGTAACAATCTCAGTCTCTTTTATTAAAAAGGAAATATCGCTAGTGATTGGTCTCCGACCACATCGTTCAACAAATATTTAACATTAGTCGCATCGTCCACCACTCGTGGAAAGAAGTTGGGTAGTGCTATTTTAAGCTGACAATAGACAGCTAAACTAGTTATTGTTTCACAGTTATAAACATAAACAATTTAAAGAATTAGAAATGCAAAAGTAAAAGCTATTTAAAATATGAAAAGAAAAATAAAGATTTGGTGACTTAATTTAAAAAAAAAAACTAGTATTTTCTCTTGTTGTTCTCCATTTAAAAACCATTCTCAAGAGCGGTAGGCTAAGGTCAGAGAGGGTAGGTTAAATGACAACTAATTTCAAGATAAAGAATGTTGATAAATTATTTATTTCCATTACTTGGAACTAGTTGAAAACCGCGGCTTTCACGAACTTATGATAAAATATATTAAAATAATGATTTTTATTTTGATTTTATGGTTTTATTTGTTTGTACGATTCTATTTAAATACAAACATTTATCTATGAGTTTTCACTCGGGCAGCATATTTTAAATTTAATAATGCTTACATTCACTGAAATTAGTACATTATAATTAAACTATACATGTATGTATGTTATTGACTTTGAAATTTAATTATAAATTATACGTGTTGTATGAAGGTATGCATAATACAAAATAAGAAAAATACTAACAATTCCAAACGATAGATTGGAACAGAGATTCGCCTTTTTGAATAAATACAGATATACTTTTAAAATCGGACTGTTTAATACTCAAAAATCGGTTTTTAAAATACAAGTAAAGAAGACCTTCATAATTCTGTATGCATAATTTGCCGCGCAATGATATGATATAGAGTGACCAAACTTTTATGGTATTGACAGAGCGACGAGGGCTATACCCGAGATCGCGGTGTTGAGTCCCGCTGGCGCCAAAATTTTTTATTAGCTTAATTGATTACCTTCATTATTCGTTTAGTATTTGATAAATAACATACACACATATACTCAGGGCCATTAATTCCAAAAAGTGGTAGCCAGAGCTTCAGAGTTAGAAACTCCTCAGCCACATTTGGAAGTTTATAGAGGAGAAGATGGTAGAAATAAAGTTTCGTTGTTGATTTGGTCTACAACCGCATTGCCCAAACCCACTTTAAAAAGCCCTATACCCTTAGTCGCCTCTTACGATATCCGTGGGTATAAAGGGGTAGTGAAATTCATTTAGGGTGAACATTGGGTGCTGTACCGTAGTCATGGCAGCAATTTAGTATTGTAGTGACTACACATGAATAATAATTTTATTCTACTCTTAAAATTATGTTTAAAGTAATTAAATAGTTAGTTATTTGATGGGAATTTCGAGCGTCTATGTATTATTGTTATCAATATCGACCGATACCAACCAGAGAAACTTTAAAGACTTTGAAGTTATTTAGTCCCAACTGAAACTGAGTAAATAAATTTTTTATGCAATATTTTACGAGTTTGTTTTCGTTTTTATGTGAAGTCAAGAGTGTTGAAGAAATTAATAGATCAAGTGGAAACGGTGAAAAAAGTTTATTTTTTGCTTTAACTTTTGTATACACACTGTGTAAAAATGCCAAACAAACAAAACATCAGCATCTTATTATCACTCATATATGGTCACCAATTTATTTGCAAATGATAAAACCGAGTGACGTTAATTATTGTATTGATTATTTTATGTAAACATTATATATAAACCTTAGTTGGGTTTGGTTTTAAGTTAGTTTGTGGTTAAATTGTTGGGTGAAACGTCCAATATGCCACCTAATACGGAATATTTCGAAATCGCTCATCAAAGACACGTGGAGAAGAAAACGCACGTTAGTTTCCCGCAACTGAAATACCCGTCTTTAAGAGATGAAGGTTTGAAACATCCCGCTCAGTGGCTGGATGGAAAGGTCTTGGATGATGGAGCTGAAGGTCTGTGGAGAGTCCATGATGGACTTTATGATCTTAAGGATTTCATCAACAAACATCCTGGAGGAACCGAATGGTTGACGTTGACTAAGGTGAGAATTTATGTCCTATATTTTTTATTTTAAATTCTGGTTAATATGAACGTATTATATATATTTTTTAATTGAATATAATGTTGCCCTCCCATAAAACATAAAATAACAAAACGAAATTATCACGAACAAAGTCCTTCAATCTAAACTTCTTACCATGGCTGTTCTTTTAATAGTTTTTCAACCCTGTGATCATTTGATCATATATTTTTTTGATCTTTGCATTTTACGTGACGAAAATAGTGTTTTAAAGAAATACCATATCTGTTACAAATAAGAGTGCGCTTAATTCGTTTCTAACTGTTAAAAAATATTCCAGGGAACAGACATAACTGAAGCATTTGAATGCCACCACTTGACCGAAAATGTCAACAAAATTCTTGACAAATACTACGTCCGTGATGCGAAAACACCAAGAAACTCCCCATTCACATTCAAGGATGATGGTTTCTTCAGAACACTCAAAAGAGATGTTGTCGAAGTGTTAAAAACCGTCCCGAAAAACAGACAAACCTACTCAAATTTGATTATCGATTCCTTCTTCGTCACTCTGCTGACCACTTCAGTCTTAGCATGCGTTGTTGAAAACTATTGGCTCAACATGGTTTGCTATCTGGTCGCATCTCTTTCTTTGGCTTGGATGACCGTTGCGGCTCACAATTACATTCATAGGAAAGACAATTGGCGCATGTACCTTTTCAACTTCTCTTTGTGGAGCTACAGGTAAGCAGTAAAGTTTTATAGCTAAAACTTAATTAAGCAGTAAAGTTTTATAGCTAAAAGTTATGTCCCAAAATCCTTATTATATGTATGATATTAGATATCAGAAATATTTAGAGCATATTAATGAATCGATCGTGAATACCGGGCTAAATAAATAGTCTCTAAAGGACTAAATATCGCTCTAGAATAAGGTTTAGGGTTGAAATCAATAATATACTGATTAAAATGACCATATAGTTTTTATCCAAATAAATAATGCAAACGATTAGATTAACATAATGAAACAAACATATTATGTTTGTTTAAAAATAAAACTTTCTACCAAACAAAGAATAAATAAACTTTAAGATGTTTCAATGTGGTACATAGTATGTGTGTACGTAAAATGTTTAGAAAATTTATCAATATATACAAAAAACTCAAAATAATATCTATGACTAAATCGAAATAATATCTAATGTGCCTTTCTAATATATTTTTCAGGGACTTCCGAGTTTCTCACGCTCTATCTCACCACTTGTACCCAAACACCTTGATGGATCTGGAAGTCAGTGGCTTCGAGCCTTTTGTATTTTGGATGCCAAGAGCTGACAGACCTTTCTGGTCCAAATTCGCTTTCCTTATCCAACTCGCCACATTCCCGTTTATTTTCCCGGCTAACTTCATCAAAAGGTAAATATGATTGCTGTTTAGTTATACTTATTTAATCGAATATCAAATTAGACTTTAGTACAAAATTTTGTGGGAATTGAATAGAAAGCTGATGACTAAGAACATTTGGCTGAGGTGTTATTGATGGTAGAAGGAAAGCCCACCTTCTTATAACTATAAGTCAGCCCAGCTGGCACGAGCAATCTTTGGAATAGATAACGCGTGGTATTAAACAGTCATCGCTTTCGCACTCACATAGTATCGGATATTTATATCTCATTCTAACGGACAGAGAAACGTTAAAATAAAGTTCGAGCTGGGCCTCCAGTGTATGTTGTACATCATCAAGGTATGGTTGTCAACGTAAAGTAGACACGACATAATAAATATATAATAAATAACTAATTCTAACCCAATCATAATAATTCAAATTTGATATTATTTTAGATTCCTCACCAACTTCAACAAGACCGGATTCTTCTCAGAGTACTACCGTATGACAGATGCCCTTGGTCTTCTGTTACCGGTCTGGATGTGGTTCCTGAGTGGCGCCACCTTCTACCACGCTTTCACCACTTGGCTTTGGATCCTTTGCACTGGCAGTTTTATCTTCTTCAACATCGGATCTAATGCTGCTCACTACCACCCCGACAACTGGTGGGATGGTGATGAAACTAGGTAAAATTTTATGACTATCATTATTATGTAAGATTATGATTTTCTGGGTTAGATTTTTTGTTAAAAGTAATTTTAAGGCAAATTAAGATATGAACTTAATTATATTTCTAAGATGGGTTCCAAATGCAGCATGTGATATCATTAATGATTAGTAATGATGTCCGTAAATATTTGAAATAATTAAAACATTAATTAAATAATCATGTGTGTGTATTTATGAAACCTTTGTTATGATTGCTAAATACTTGTGATTATTATCCCGATTTAATTTTATTGACTTCATCACTTTAATCATTCCTTGTGTAATGTTCTAACGCCCGATTTCTGAATTGAGTATTCAAGCTGAGAACGATTTAAGTATCGTTTTGTCTCATTCAGTTGTTAAGATTTCAAAGCGACAGAACTATAATTAAATTGTTCTCAGCTGGAATACTCAATTCAGAAATCGGTCGTGAGGGTATTAACCTAATCAGTAGGACTATTTTTCTTTATTCTGTTTTGTGTGTATAAAAATAGTCTTAATATAAACAGGTAAATAAATATTCATTTTTGTTTCCAGGGAAGAAACCCGTGACTGGGGTATGCATGAGCTGGAAGCTGTCTTCGACCGAAGCGACGTATGCGGCAACTTATTCAAGGTCCTGACACTATTCGGAGACCACACCCTTCACCATCTATTCCCCACTCTTGACCATGCTGTCTTGCCTTACCTTTACCCAGTGTTCATCAAAAACTGCGAGAAGTTCCAAGCCAAATACAAAATGTGTACATCCGCAGACTTAATTTTGGGCCAAATCAGACTCTTCTACAAAACTCACCCGAATTTACATACAGAAGAGAAACACGTCCTTCCTGACGTTTCCAAGATTGCTTTAAAAGCAAACTAATTTAAACGTAACAAAATTCTCACAAACCAAATGTATATCAAACGTAGATCCCTCGTCGAAAACCACACACACACACACACACACACACACACACACACACACACGTGCATGCAGCTGAATTACTTATTATTTTATTTTCAGTTGAACATTACTTCTGTTTGAAATATATTTCAATTAGTTAAGTTGTACTTGTAGAATAAGTGTTTTGTAAAATATTAATGTTATTTGTTGTGAATAGTTTAATAAATGACTTTAAAACTTACTGGATTTTTTATTTCTTCTTCTTACCTAAATAAGAGTCAAACGTCTCAAACGTTCACGCCGAATATCCCCGAAGGGGTTGGCCACCGGAAGAAATAAATTAAAGATATTTTATTTAACCCACCCTACACAGCACATTTAAAAATGGCACTTATTATAAAGCGTAAATTCATAAAGTGTTTAAAAATAAAATAAAATTGGAGATCAGTTTCATAGTTCATTATTATATCCTGATTTTGTTGCTCTTGACAATTTATTATATAATTAAAAACTTCAAATCCACACATACATACACTGACGACATTAGTTCCCACAACACATTAGTTTGTCACATTTTCATGTTAGCATTGTACTGCCGATCGCTACTTTTCATACAATTTGTTCGTTTTATACAACACCTGTATTTCGGAGCATATTTTCCAATTGATACAAGTAATTCATATAAAACAAACGCACAGATTTAATTTGATACTTAGTCGTATATATAAAAATATACGAATTACATTTAAACAATAGCTACTTCTAAAACTCAAAAATACAACATAGTTTTCAGAAAATCTCGTAACAGCAACTACATCCTTTCTATACTTCGAGTTTGACCGAATTCACATAAAATATTTACATTACAAATGTTTGTATCAAAAAACTTAGTAATAGTAAATCTCATAACAAAAACATATGAGAATGCTATCGACATATTCCGTAATACATAGCCGGTGGCACGGTCTGCCAAACGGCAGACAAATCTGCTGGAAAATTTATTTTCCCCCTTTGATCCAATTTTATAAATAATTTGGTTTGTAAACGGGCTGGTTTGGCAGCTTCTGCAATTTGATATGGCGGTATTTCAGCGCTCGGTGTAACTATTTTTTGATCCGATGAACGTTTGTTTTGGTTCCAAGTTTTAATACGAAATATGTCCAGATTTTGAGGTTTTACTAGAAGATGTATTATATAATTGGTATTATATTGTAAAAGATAAATTGATTATGAATTGTCATCTTAGTTATTATATATTTAATATGTATACACATATATGTATATGTATACATGTACAAATAAGGGTAGCCCGAGTTTTATAGCTAGAAACTCTTCAGTTACTTATGGAAATTGATAGGGAGCCAGGTGGTGAAAATAAAGTATCGTCGGTGATGGGTCTGAAACCGCATCTCCCAAAAACCACTTAAAAACATCCCCATACTCTTTAGTCACCTCTTACGACATCCGTGGGTATAAAGAGGTAGTGACATTCTAAACCGACCAACTAGACGCTTAGGAGGAGGAGAGCGCAAGGAGAGCTAGATTCCTATTAACTTAAACACAACATACAGATGAAATAACATTCATAAGTGCATCAAAAATCTTCACGCAAAATATCAGTGTTGATTAAGTTTAATGCGCTGAAATTACTTGAAATAGACTTACTGCCAGCTAATTTAATATGCAACGGAGCGTCGAGTCGTCTGGAGAGTCAAAGTAAATGAGCTGAATTACATCACTCGGACTTCCAGAAACCACATCGTGTAATGGCGACGCCTTGGCTTGAAATTTATAAACCAGTGCGCGGAAATTATTCATAAAAAATATTCTAAATAGTATTGCTATAATAATGTATTGTAAAATAAGAGGTCAATAAGTAATACCGTGTAGTGCCCGGTTAGAATGTCACTACCCTTTTTGCTGTGTAGTGTCGGCTTAGAATAGCACTACCCCATTTCTTCCGGTGGGTGTACGTAAAAGGCGACTAACGGTATTGGGGCTTTTAAGGGATTTTCGGGCGATGCGGTTGGAGACCCATCACCAAGAACCTTTATTTCACCATCTATTCCCCATGCACCTTCCAAAAGTGGCTGAGGAATTTCTAATTCCTTAGCTCTGGCTACCCCTTTCTTGCGATTTATAGCCGTGAGTATATGTATGTCTGTACCCTTTTTTACCCACGGGTGTCGTACGAGGTGACTTAGAGTATTGGGCTTTTTTTAGTGGTTTTTGGGTGCGGTTGGAGACCATAAATATAAAACCATCACCGACGAGACTGTATTTCTACCATCCTATTGCCTATCAATATCCAAATGTGGTTGAGGAGTTTCTAGCTCTAAAGCTCTGGCTACCCATTTTTGGGATTAGCGGCGGTGAGTATATATATGAATGTAAGGGATCAATGAGCTTGGCTCTTATGTTATTTCGCGATTACGATACTAATACGGTATATTTAACGCTCTATTTTTTTATTCATTTTGAATGATAGGATCTGTTTCTTGAATAAAGAAACGACGACTAATTAAGACTAAAACTGAGAGATACTCGTATAATTTGGTAGTTTCAATATGTTCTGAATACGCATCTAAAACCAATTACAGCTCTATGAAGCAAGTAGAGATTTCAATTTTCACGAAAACTAGTTGGTGTGGTTTGATATCTTAACATTAATTTTAATGACGTGTAGAGCAGAAATCTTAAGATAACTAACGGCAGAATCGAATTGTTTTGAAATTGTTGAATCATGAGACAAATGAAAAAATATTATCGAGAATCCCAAGAGTTCCAAAGCTCTGGCTACCCCGTAAAGGGATTTATAGCCGTGAGTATATGTATGTATGTATGTAAGCCCAAGATATTTGATTGGCAACTTTTTTTTGGAATTTATTGCCGTAAGTATATGTATACATAAAACATAACATAAACGTTCACGCCGTTTATCCCCGAAGGGGTTGGCAGAGGTACCAATACTTCTGAACTCACGTGGCAGCGCCATCTAGTGTCCAGAGAAGGTACCCACGTTTTGCTTAGACAGTGTACTCACGTGATAGGGGGCAGGCCTATCGCCGTTTTGTACGAATACACTGTCACATGACTAAGTACAACTCAGCCATGTGGGTTTCCTCACGATGTTTTTCCTCACCGTTAACAACCATGATAAATTAACCACACATATGACTTTAGAAAAGACAAATTGGTGTAGGCCCGACCCAGGATTGGAACTCACGCCCTTCTATTTTCGGGCGGGTGTTCTACCCACTGGACTATCATGTCGTTCCGTTAAGTATATGTATGTATGTATCATATACATTTATTGCACCCAGCATAATCACATGTATGTAGCACAAAATAGGTAATTTACATAAAATTAATATGTTCGCGGCACCCCACCGCACCAAAACCTATTTGTTTTTGGAAATATTTTATAAGTAACATTTTATATTGCCTTAAGACTATTTAACATTTACTCAATAGTAAAATATAACATAGTACTACAAATCGTTACACTGAAAACCTTATTATTCCGATATAAATTGTGGTATCGGGAGCAACAGCATTTATTATTATCAACAGCTTTACAATTTTAGAATGTACAAAAGAGGGATATTTTGTTACCTCCGTGACTGAAACTTAAATAACTACAAAATTTCACTTATCATGGGCCCTGCTATAAAATTTTCACTAAGTATATAATTTTAAATAAGTTTATTAAAATACGAACGTAAATACGAGGTTATAATCATAAATGTTAAAAACCTCTAAAATAAATAGTTTCAAATTTTAATTTTTTTTTTTTAATTAATAAATATCCAATATGGTTAACAAACCATTTTGACGTCAAAAACCGACATTTATTGTTATTGATACCAAATTTTAACTACACAATGAACTTGCGAGGAAAAAACCATGCTATACCACAATTTTATGTATATAGACTACTGTCGCTAGGCAAAGTATGTAAAATTCGAAAAATGAAGTAAATTATATTCTACGTAACATCTCTCAAACTGAAAACGTTTTCCAACACGTCGAGTTTTGTAACTTCCTCGGCAGCTCATAGCAATATATTTTATCAAACATAATTACATTGATGGTGATATGAAGGGTATAAATCTGGAACAAAGTGCTCACAGGAGAGACATACCCGCTCCGCTGTGTAAATAAGAGCCATGCAATTAAGAAATTTCGCCGCTTTTGCTGCCGGAAATGCTCATTTTTACAATTTATTACGGTAAATTAAATTAACCCTTTATAGTCGGAGTTTTTCCTTGTTAAAACTCTTTTTAAAAGTCATTAACATGTTTGTACCAATTTAGAATAAAATATTTTTTGTTTTGTATATTTTTTGTTTCAAATATTAGATAATAATGTTAGGACTTAAAATGTACTACAGTCGTCTTTTTAAAAACAGGTAATTATAAAACATCAGTTTTCTGCTTTTATGAAAATAATATAACGCAAGTGTACAAAAATATTTTCTAATCAGTTAAGGTGCAAAATCCTACATTATTTGCTTAGCAAAAACTAGGACGTATAACCACTAAAACATGCTTTCAAGTCCCTCGTGAAGTGTTCCTTTGAGGAGGCCTGGAGCGAGTTCAAAGGATCTAGTTAGCAACACCACCACAAAAGACCACTTTTGATGAACAAATAGGATTTCTTACGTGCTATAGAAGAATCTTTCTCACCGTAGAAGTAATGACTGTTATCTTAAAATATTTATCGACTATTCTAAACGTATCAGTCAATTTTGATGCGCTGTTTCATGGATGATCAGCTTCATATTTGTGTAAGTATGAGATTATTAGGTAAGATACTAATAGGTAAAATACTTTTACCTCCCACACTTCACTTGTACTCGGAACTTTTACGCATGTACACTTATATGATAGGCTGTTTGTTGGCCTTTAAGATTGAGGGTGACGAATGTTATTTACTTTTTGTATACTAACAATTCAATGAATGTTCGAGCAAAAAAGTTAATTAGGCATGCGCATGATCTGAAGTCTAACGTTTGTGTGCCAGAGCCAGATTATACAAAATCCTACTCACTGACTCCTCATATTTTTTCCTTTTGCGGATTGTAAATTAATAAAGCAATACTATTAATAAATTTAATGTCAACAAAAAAATCAATTCAAGTCAATAATACCAAAATCATTCACTCTACACCTCTAAACGTTAAGATATACTATTAGAGAGTATGTATTTGCTCGGAATACTGTTAGTATAAAATGACAGTATTTATAGAATAATCTTAGTGATATACTTATTTGGAAACAAAAAACTATGACGAATCGGCCTACATAAGCCCTACTTATATAGAATAGAATAGAATAGAAAACACTTTATTGCACATCAAATATGGAAAAACAATTACAAATACACAGAATGAATTAACAAAAGTATATATAGGCTGATGATGATCAATGATCATACGTAGAGTTATATTTGTTGTGTATTATGTTTGTTGTTATTATATTTGTTAGGTTTTAACTTACCCTCAATAGGGTAATTTTGCTATAATTCACCAAGTTTCTTAAGTTAGACTAAGGTCATCGTATCGTAAAAATAACGGCAGAGGTACTGATTCTCAAAAAATACAGTAAAAGATATTCTTTTATGAGTCATGCGTGACCCTCGAATAATAGCTGTCAAACTAAACCAGTAACTTTTGTTACGGTCTTTTCAATATTTACTTTGAATTCATCATAATATTTTTTTTTTTTATTTTGCTCTTAAAAATTGATATTTTTGATCCACTGTGGTTAAAATGTTGAACCAATTATATTAAGATTAATCACAAATGGTTCAGTACAATGCAAATGAGAAGCAATTGAAAATTCCTATGTGCTAAATATTTTTGAAAAACGTATTCAAGATTTGAACTGTTACACGCTAGGGTAAGAAAGCACTTTTTCGAAAGAGTTGAAAGTATGGTAAAGTGTAAAAACAGGTATAGAAACACTCATCTACAAAAGTGCTAATGCAAGGTACTCAGAGCTAGCTTAGGCTCGACAACGAAGTCAATGGCTTAAGGCAGGTATTCAAAAGAATCGTGCATTTATGTACAGGTTTCTGGAAAAGTTACTTTTATAGTTGCTGGTTTTGATGAATGTGAAACCAGTTGGCTAGAAGGTACTCAGTACCTCAGTAATCTCAGTTAAGGTTACATCTTTCTATTGTATTATGTTGTGTTCAGCTATGATTAAAATATTGAGAAGAAGTTATTCTCCGCTCCTTGGGGATCGTCAACTAGAAAGACAGGGAGTGTTCTATTAAAAAAAATATAACCATTTATAACAAATATTCAGTGTACGTAGCATGAAATTGCATTAAGATCTTGCACTAGGCTGAGCCTGTATCGCAAGATTCATGATTATTGATATAAAAATGGTTACTATTATATAATTATACAATTGTTAGAATTTACAGTATCAAAGTAAAATAATTATAATGTAAATAGAATAATTTATATGTAGTGTCATTTCTACTCGTATTTGTAAAAGGCGACTAAGGGTTTTTGGGCTCTTGAAACGTTGTGTGGCGATGAGGATGGAGCCCATCACCAATATAAACTTTATTTTTGAAAAAATCCTCACTTTTGTTCTGAAAGTAGCTGAGGAATATCCTGAAAATCTGCCTACGCGTTCTAGGAATCTATGGCCGTGAGTATATTATGTATGATGTATGTATGTATATAATGTTAGATTAGTCACGTGATAAGTGCCAGGCCTATCGCCGTTTTGTACAATTTCATTTTCATAAAGATTTTCCTCACACTCACAATGTTAAAAAAATACATTTGATAAGTTGTTTTGACCTGTGAATTGTTTTAATATGTGTATTTTTGTAGTGTTAACGAGTGGGGACTTGCAAGACTGTATATTGACCCGGGCATCCTCAGACTGTGCTAAACTATCACATGTTCATTGAAATCTCAAAAAAACTGAAGATACCTTTGAGCTTAGAGCGATCTAGACAGATATGATTTTCATATTAATTTAATTTGAACAAACTGCAACACGTGAATTTTTTTATGCTGCTGTGGTTTTTATACCTATTCTATTCTATAACTAAGTATTAAATGTATTGAAATTGATGGATGTGAACAAAACTGGGTTTGCCAGATTCGTACTAAATGGCGTTCGATAGTCTCGACCTAACCCAATGGGAAATAACGCCATGAGTATGTATGTATATGTAAAGTAATGGAAGTATACCTATGTTATTATTTTTATAATGTCAGAGATTCAATTTTAATTGTGGATTTAACTTTGAATCAGACACGCTGTGAATAAGTATACAAGTTGCTCTTCAATGGTAATACTACGATTGAACTCAGAACAACCCCTGTTAGGTCAGCATATTGGCAATACGCTGACGATAGGGGCAAAGTGAGAGTGGGATATTTTACCGATTGACACGTGAGAGAAATTTCGCATCAATTTGATCTGGTACTATAGCACTCCTATAGGAGGTCTCTGAATCTTCAGTGGTACCATTTTTTAGTGCAGTTTGGGGCCTTTTGACCTTTATGGATAGAGCTGCTCTATATGTGTTTTACTTTTTAAAGTAAAAAAAAACAATATGGTTAGTGATTAAGCTCCGATTGTATTATATTATTTAATCCAATACTACACAGCATTATCGAAATCCTTTTAGGGAATTGACAACATATTTTCATTTGTAAAAGCTGTAGGCGGCAGTAAGCGTGTCAATACCAGGCATATTTTCGCAAACATTTTGAATTACTGAAAAGGCAAATATTTTGAAGGGAGAGTAGCGCTAAGTAAAGTATTCATCGACCGAGTGTCTTTTAGAATGTAATTCATGAATATGTACAAAGAACTTCGCGCGAGGCTGGTATGAAGTTGCTTCGCAAATATAACGTGCGACGTATGAAGCTCTTGGCCTCTCTTTAAAAGCTTTTCTCCTTACATGCACGTTTATTTCCTTGAGACATTCAAATGTTCCAGTTGCATATTTTATCTAAAACGCGGAAAATGTTTCGGCTGTTTTTGAATTGCTCGCTTAATAGCGCGGCGGGAACCATAAACTGATGATATCTACGAAATTCAGCGGAGCTCTCCGTGCTTCTATTATGCTCTAGTAATTTCTTAAATATGCATAAAATCAAGAATATACTCCCGTGAAAGTTTTACAGCTTCTTGTTTCACTATTCTGACAGTCGGATGGTAAGTAAAAGTTGGTTTTATGACGAGCAACAAATGTCCTTAATACCAATATTGATTGTGTTTATGTGGAATTACACACAATAAATTCTATTTATTATATGGTTATAATAATATATTTTTTCGAAGTTACTTTGGTCAATCTGTGCTGCATAGCTAATACGAGCGTCCTTTTAACTAGAAATCGCGTGGTATAAAACAGCCATCTCTAACGCACTTACTTAGTATTGTATATTGTCATCTCATTCAAACCGATATCGTATCGATAAAATAGCGCTCGCACTAGGCCTCTGGGTCTTAATTACTAGAGTGCCCGAATGTATTAAAGAAACAAATACAACCCAGTGAACTTGAAATATGTTTTATGCACTTATCGTTTCTGCTATGTATTTGGGTGAATTGAACAAGCATAAAAAACGGTAGATGTTTTCATTAAAATCAATTTCAAGTTTTCATTAAAACTTGAAAAATATTATAATACCTCTTTTTTTAAAGTCATTTTATCATCTCAGTGTCTTGTCCTGGACCTAATTCCGCTCATGAAATACCGTCTTCAGTAAAAAACGATCGAAACGACGTAAAAATCAGTGTTTCCGTCTATAAATTATAGCTTGGTCTATGCGCATAGGTGGATGTTAGCCATAACCTAAAGAATAAATTCTAGTGTGGTCAAAGCAAGTAAGTTGATATAACATTTTTAATAATTACTAATAAGTAATTTTGATAAAAATCTCGGCTTTGGATAAATGCCCAAAGTATTATCATTTGTTCTAAAAAAATTGCAATAGCACGTAGTTTTAAAGTCAGAGCGTAGAGAAGGTAAAACAGTCGTGCATCTTTTGTTGATATCATTTGATCAGTAGAAATATAGATTCTTAATGTGAGTAAAAAAGGGTTGATCCACAAAAAAATACTCTCAGCCTACGATTTATTTGAACTGTGTTCTTGTATTTATTTAGGAATACAATCTTTTATTAAATAACATCACGTACAAAAGAAAGGCGATATGAATTAATTTTAACCTTTTGTTAATTGTTTTAAAATAAGGGTGATTATAACCTTTAAGTACGGAACCCCAACTATGCTGGACAGATGTCTCAAATTAATCATTTCGTGAACTTTTTTAATTTCAGTGCACAGTTTATCATTTTGAGAGGCATTTTGATCATTGATGATATGCGGATATTCGCGATATATGAGCTAATATATTTATTTATTTTTGGCCTTATTTTGTACATCCACCCAAATTAATAGTTTACTGATCTTAACTTCCAAAGGCTGTCTGGAAGTCCAAAAATCACTTATAAAGCCCCAATACCCTTACTTGCCTCTTACAATCTCCCACGGGAAGAAATGGTGTAGTTATTACTATTCTATCCTATACAGCACAGCAATATTAATACTAAAATGTCCGAATACTAAACTTTCTGTCTGCATCATATTATAATAATGGGTCATGCCCCCGCTGAAATTGCTCCAACTCGAATTCATTTCGGAAAATTTCGTAGCTATCTATACAGTTTCCGAATTACCAATCATGCGATTCGTGGAAATCTTCTCACATTATAGGCTTTAAACGCTCTACTATTATAAATAAATTGAGCTTACCCTATAATGATCATGTCCTTACTCACACAAGCATGTATCGGTATGCGTCAAATTGCACCAGTTGCACCCGTGTATATAAGTACGCCATTATTTCATATTTTTTACTTACTTTTACATAGTCACAATGTTTGCAGGATGGATTATGTTACATCAGATTAAATAGTGAGCACATTTAATTAAAATATAGATATAAGCAGTTGGTCTTATAGAATTCTGTATCTTCGTGGGTAGAGCCGAGAATAGGTTGAAGTAGCGTAAAACTCTTAAATTACATCCAATAACATACATCATTTATTTTGTAAGACATATTAGCTCCAATTAACAGAGTTTATAAATAGCAACCGTGATAGCCCAGTGGGTAGAACACTCGGTTATCGTGCAAACGACTAGTGTTCAAATCCTGGGTCGGGTCTACACCAATTTGTCTTTTCTAAAGACATATGTGTGGTTAATTTATCATGGTTGTTAACGGTGAGGGAAAACATCGTGAGGAAACTCACATGGCTGAGTTGTACTTAGTCATGTGACAAAAAAAAAAAAAAGTCAAAAAGTTTATTTTTCAAAATAAAGTTAAATACTAACATTTTTTGAACGTCAAAGTTTTAAATTAATCGTTAATCCGTTGCTTCAGAAGGTGTTCGTAAAGAGAAGAAGCAACAAAGAAACTCTTTACATTCACATTTTTTCATTTTTTCAAAATATGGTTTGTACAATTTCAATTTATAAACATGTTTTTACTTTACAAAAGATTTTCTATCCGACCAAACCAAACGCTAGTTTGACATAATTAAAATAAATTGTCCATCACAAAAACCAATCACATAACGTGAGAAGAAAAATCCTCACCAGACAATTATTCCTAGGAATAACGAGGGAAGATTTATAGCTTTACGGACATGGTCAGGTGCGCGTTGGGTCCTTGTCGTTTAAAAAATCTTGAACACTGTAGTAAGATTTCTTTAAAAGCATGGCTTTAATTGCCTTTTTAAAAGATGCCACAGGCAATTCCAATATTTCAGAAGGGAGTTTATTGAACATTTTCAGGGATAGTCCCATAAAGGAGTTACTTACTTTATTAAGTCTCCACTTCGGTACGTTAAGTTTCTCCTTATTCCGAGTGTTAACAGTATGCCTATCACTAACTTTACTAAATTGGCCTATATTCTTTTTGGCATACATTAAATTCTCAAATATGTATTGGCAAGGGACAGTTAAAATGCCAATATCTTTAAATTTTTCGCGCAACGAATACCTCGACCTTAACATGTAAATAGATCGGATAGCTCGCTTTTGTAAGACAAAAACTTTATGAACATCAGCCGCTTTACCCCATAATAAAATACCGTACGACATAATACTATGAAAATAACTGAAATAAACAATGCGAGCTGTTTCTATGTCTGCTATTTCTCTAATCTTACGCACGGCATACGCTGCTGAGCTCAGCCTTTTAGAAAGTGTTAGTATATGGGGTCCCCATTGCAACTTAGAATCGATTATTATCCCTAGGAATTTTGTCTCTTTCACTAATTCTACTTTTTCACTGTCAATAACAATATTGGCGTCAACTTGCCTAACATTCGGTAAAGTAAATTTAATACATTTAGTTTTTTTGGCATTCAGAACCAGGTTATTTACAGTAAACCAATGCAATACCAGTGAGATAGCTTTATTTACGTCGTCAAGAGATGTAGAGGATCTCGCTACATTAAATATTAAAGATGTGTCATCTGCAAACATAACTATCTCAGAATACTTTTGTACCATAAATGGTAAATCATTAATATAAATCAGAAACAGTAATGGGCCAAGTATAGAACCTTGAGGAACGCCCATCTCTATTTCCGATCCTTTCGACGTGGTTCCATTAATATCTACCTTTAAAGTTCTTTTATCAAGATATGATGCCATTAATTTCAGTGCTTGCTCGTCAAAACCGTAATATTTAAGTTTAGTCAACGCTATTTCCTTTTTTACACAATCAAAAGCTTTTGTGAGGTCACAAAATATACCTAACGCATCCCGGGAGTTTTCCCATGAATTAAATATATGTTTCATTAGTGACACTCCTGCATCTACAGTAGACCTACCTTTAGTAAAACCATATTGCTCGTCATGGAATATATTATTTTTATTGAAATATGAAAGCATTTGGTTGGACATGATTTTCTCGAAAACCTTACTGAGAACTGGTAAAATAGAAATAGGCCTATAGTTGGTAAAGTCCTGACTATCTCCTGATTTATGTAGTGGGATGAGCCTACTTAACTTCATACAGTCTGGAAATTCTCCTATATCTATACATTTATTAAAAAGTATCGTTAAATGGGGAGCGATTATATTTATTATTCTGTTTATGACGAAAACTGACATTCCTGTTATGTCTTCGGTTTTTTTAAGATTAATGGTTTTAAAATTTTTAATTATATCATTACTGTCAACATACTTGAAAGAAAACTGTGCTGTTGTTTTGGTAACATTTTGTTCCAACAACTCAAGAGCTTTTTGGGGACATGAATTTAATTTCTCTGTTGTCTGAGTGGGGGTATTTATAAAATGATTTTCAAAAATGTCAGCAATTTGTGATCTTGACTGTATCAGTTCATTATCTAATAATAAATTGAGATCATGCGGGGACTTTAGTTTTCCAGTTTCACTGTTAATTATTTTCCAGACAGTCTTACTTTTGTTAGAAGAATTCTTAATTTTATGTTTTATGCATCTAGATTTAGCTTCACCACAAACTTTTTTGAAAATTTTTGAATAATTTCTGACATAAATAATAAAATCTTGGTTGAAGTTATAGGACTTTTCTCTATAAATGTTATACAGGTGATCTCTACTTATTCTAATTCCAGCGGTGGCCCATTCAGCAAAAGAGCATTTTGTATTACATAGTATTACCTTAGTTTTAAAGATTTTGTTAAATTCTGTTTTTAGCTCATTGATGAAAGAAAGACAATTCTCTAATGTTTCACTGCTTCTCATTGGGGGGCTGATGCTAGACCTAATATTATTTTCAAATAAGCTAAGTTTTTTTTCAGTTATCTGTCTACATACAATTGACTTTTTTTTTCAATGGTTAATTCTAAATTTATGAATTGTCCCTTGTGGTCTGAGGTAATGCTATCAAAAAGGAAGTGACCAGAGTAGTTACAATTGCAATAAATATTATCTAAACATGTTGCAGAGGTCGAGGTAATTCGGGTTGGCTCATTAAATACATTTAGAAGATTAAATGATTGAAAAAATGTTAAGATTCTCTCCTTTACTAGACCCTCACCTAATAAGTCAACATTGAAATCCCCACAAACTACAACCTCTCTGGAGCTGCGGGAAGCCATCCCCAAAGCATCCTCCATTGCTGCTTCAAAGATGTCATAGTTACCTTTGGGTGGGCGATATACACACAAAATTATATACTTGCTCAATTCAATGCATGAGATTTCTACATGTTGTTCAACAGAGAGTCTACAGATGTCTTTTCTTTCTTTAAATTTAATGTCTACATATAATAGTATCATACTACCCCCACACATTATGGACTCTCTGTTAAAACAACTGCCCACCGTGTAATTCTTTAAACTAAAGTTCATTTGTTCTGTTTTTAACCAGTGTTCTGTCAAACAAAGTATTTTAACATTGTACTTATTAACGAATAACTCTAATTCTAATAATTTGCAGGAAAGGCTCTGTATGTTCTGATGAACTAGTGAAATATATGCCTTTTCCTTTGTCTTACTACCTAGTTTAAAGCTAAATTTGCAGATACATTAGTACTTGTACTAATAACTGCATCCAAGTCAGTTGAAATTGTTATGTTATTCAAATTAATAACATTATTGTATACTATATTACTAGCTAGTAACATAGCTAGACGTTTTTTAGAATAATCAGGTACTTTCAAGGTACTCTTAGTCATTAATGATTTCTTAATATAATTAATTATATTAAAATTAACAATTTTTTGCCTATATCCCAAAGTCAAATTATATAGTAACATATTTAATTTATTTATCCTAGTGTTAACCTTATAGCTAAGATGCTTGGAATATAGGAAGTCACTTATAATTATTTTTCTAACATTTAAATTAACTAACCTCTCAAATGATTTCTTTAAGTCACTTGGATTCACCTTATTACTTGAACCTATTAAAATAACTAAAGTAATATTCGAGTCATATTGTTCTTTTAAAATAGAATTTATTATTTGAGAGTAACTTGCTCCGGGCATACAAGTATTTAAGATACATTGGTCTAATTCTTTGTTTAAATGATGGCCAATGTTAACACCAAGAGAATCGGAGAAGACTAAAGTCCTCTGAGTCGACACACTTCTATTGGAGGCAAAAGTGGGCTTAACCATATTATTTCTATTTTCAGGAGATACATCATTTATGACAGTACTTACACTGTCACACTTATTGCAAAAACCAGATAGCGTTTCTACTGTTTTTATATTTTCTTTACTTAACTCTATAATTTCTTCTAATCCTTCTATGTAGCTTTGCATCTCTAAGTGACTATTATGATACTTTAATGTTATATCTTGAAGAGATTTTTCTAATTCTATAATCCTATTACTATCATGGCTAATTTTAACTTTATTATTGTCTAGAGAAAGTTCATAATCACTACATAGTTGTTCTAACCTATTTAACTTAAACTTCATCTCATGATGTTGACTACACCTTAGTTTATTAAGTTTTTTAACATGATTCCTTACAATTCTTTTAAGTTTAAGGTACTTTTTTAACTTTTTTGAACCTTTTATGTTCACAATAGGTAGGGGTTTTTCTTCCTTTACCGGAGTAGTTAAGTCTATAGTTGGCATATGAATAATACTATCATACATGTGCTGTAGCATAATTGAGTTCTCCTCAGATTTGTTACTCCTTAATGTATGAAGTTCTAATTCAGCTCCTGCTAGTTGTGTTTTTAACGATTGTATCTCTTTAAGTGCTGCTTCATGAAAATCATAGCTATCTTGGTGCAAACTAACATCTCTTTGCAGGGCCATCCTTTGGGCTATGCTATCTTGTAGCTCTGCATCCATATCAACAAGTTGTTTCCTTAAACAAGAATTGGTTTTAATAATATTGTTAATTTCTTGCTCACTATCCTCACGTTCTTCTAACAATTTTATGGTATTTTCTTTTGATTTTTTTAATTCTAAAAGGGCTGAATTTAACTTCTTTTCTAAATTACTAATAGTTTCACTGCGAGTAGGCATTTTAACTATTTCTAAGCTAATGGTACTTGATATTGTGTAACTAGGTTTTATTTACTAGATAACTTATTGACTAATTTAAGGTTATATTTTATGATAAGAGTATATCTAGGAAAATATAAGAAGATAAGAATAAATATAACTTATTAATGCAGTACTTAGTTATACTGAGGTATTGTTTTAATTTTATAAATGTGTAAAATAGAGAAAAATACTGGCCTGAAAAAACCGTTGAAACAAAATACTTTAATATACTCTCGAAATATTTGTAAAACTCAATATTCCTTTTATAGTATATCTTATCCTTAATAAACGGAGTTCCTTTCAGTGTGAATTCTTTCAAAAACTATCTTAAATACAATTAAATAATTTAAAAATTTAATTTTCGACACAAACACTTGTCGATGCCGTACAAAACGGCGATAGGCCTGCCCCCTATCACGTGAGTACACTGTCCATGCAAAACGTGGGTACTCTGAACACCAGGTGACAAAGTCACGTGATATTCAGAAGTATTAGTACCTCTGCCAACCCCTTCGGGGATATTCGGCGTGAACGTTTATGTTTTTATGTTTATATGTTTATATGTTATGTTTATGTAATGTTATAAATAAACTTTAAAACTGTTGCTTATTTTACTGGTTCAATTAATTTGCGGCAGAGTGTGGTCGTACCTCATTGCGAATTCTCAAAGGTAGTCTTCTGAAAGCGGATCAGATTTATTTGAAATGGTAAAACCAGCTCAACTCACCGAATCTGTTTGAAGTTTGAAGTTTTAATATTACGAAAGTATACAATCGATCGAATATTACTACAGATAATTAAGTTTCATACATATTTTAACAAAATGTTGGTCACATGAGTATTTTATATATAAAGATGAAATGTACAAAACCATAAGTGAAAAAGAAAGTATGTGTGCGTGCTTACAGCAGTAATATAAAATAGGTAACTCAAAAAAAATATATTTTATACGTTTAACATAAACATAATGTGCTCAAAAAGGCAGGTGGACGAAGTATGAAGAACTAAAGAGCATGTATGAAAAAATTTATGAATACGTGAATGAATGTACAAGAATATTATGAACCAAAAAATTTCACTAAAATAAAAATACTTCCACAAAATCTAGCATAAATTCAGTTTAAGTAAAATTGTCACGTATTTTACTCAACCACGAAAAATCTGTAATGAAAAGGTATGCTCTAAATACGCTGTCCGGGTAGTGACTTAACAATTAATTCATGTCCCGCCGTAATTACTAAAATTTCTCATCACGTAACAATTATGGAAAGTTTTCGACAGCGCGCCTAAAAGTTTCACTTCATAAAAGTACCCCATTAGTCGGCAAACAACTTACATTTACCGTTAATTGACTTTTTCTGTTATTTAGCTAAAAATAAGCAAAATTTATATTAAAATGCTTACCACTATAATGTAGTATCATAAACAAATAAGTGTGTTTCAGAGACCGGTATTTCGGAAATTGCTATTCGTATTACTTTGTGAGGATTCCAGTGCGTGTGTAAGAGTAAAGGGAAAAAATAGACTGGAAATTCTCATAGGGTCTTCGAGAGGGATGTGTAGCTTCTGCATGGTTCTTCAATTTGTTCATTCATGGATGGCTGATGAGATGCGTGAAAGTGATTTTGGACTTAGAGTCGGTGGATTCATCATGAAATTCCTCTTGTACGTTAATGATTAAGCGCTACTTGCATCATCGGCGGTTGAAAGAGATGATACATATTGCATATACATATTAAAGTAAATATTAAACTAAATTATTTAAAGTAATTTATTTTTATTCTTGTTATATCAACTGATTGTTATAGTATCATGCTGTGCACAAATTTTTTGGTATGATGTCCGTCAGAATATGCATTTATTAATTTTGTGTATCCAACTAAGCAAGTCGATTGTCTCTGCCTACCCCAAAGGGAACCAACGGCGTGACTATATGTATGTAACTAATGCTATTATAATACTGTTTGTGTGCCCAATAAATAAATTAATAAAGGGAATGAGGGTGAATGTGGATAAAACCAAAACCATGGTTTATGAAAGAAAGGAAATCGTCATAGAATGCGTGATTGAGATCGATTGAAAAAAGTGGGAGTCGAGACTAAAGGATCCGTTGAAATTCTGTTTGCGCTATTCCATTAAAATGTATTTTATTTATTATTTAAGCTGTAAGTCTGATTGCCCTTTTTGAGATTTTAGCTATGAATATTAGTAAATCTAAGGTAAAAAAAACAACAGTGAAGTATCACGCAGACATGTGTGGGTTCAAATCCCGGTTCAGGCCTGCAACGATTTGTCTTTTCAAAGTTTGTTGTTGTTGGTCAGTGAAAATATCGAGAGGAAACCAAAATGGCTAAGTTATGCTTAGTCATGTGACAGTGAATTCATCTGCGTGTATATTCGTACAAAATGGTGATGGGCCTGCCCCCTACCACGTGAGTACACTGTGCAAGCCAAACGTGCGTACTATCAACACCAGGTGACAATATCCCCTGATATCCATAACTATTAATACCTCTACTACCTCTACTACGCCTTCGAAGATATTAGGTGTCAACTAAAGTTGAATAATCAGTATGTAAACTTAACACTTTGGTGAGTGAATCCTACTCGCTTATGTTATAATTTTGCATTGAATTGTAGATAATTGGCTACCAATTGTAAGCTTATAATAATGAGTGTGCTGTGATTGGCTATTATACTGTATAATTTATACTATTTATAATTGATGGACTGTATAGTTTTATTGTGTAATCATATTGTTTACCTATTTAATAAGTATTAGTGGTATCGTGTATGAATAATGAGATACTTGTTTGACTTTACTTCAAAACAGCTCACGCTGATTAAAATAATGATTGTAATTAAATCCATAATTTTAGTAAATACTCATTTCTAAAATGTTATTATTTATTTATAAATGAGTTATAATAATGATTATGTAAATTTGAGTAAAGTATTATTAATAAGACTGTTAGTTGATTTGAGGTTAGGTAAGGTATAAATATACGATCTCTGTTTTTGCGGGGGCATTTGTCAGTAGTCCGTTGTATCGGCAAGTGGTTGTGAAAGATGAAATTATACGAAGTGTACCGCTATTTTGGGTTTTTATTTCAAAACCTCCACACGCCCTGAAGTTGACCCTACAACTCAGAAGTGAGGATAGGCGAAAAATATCACGTTTTTCGTACTGCGCCTACGTAAGTACCCTGTTCTTTTTTTTTGTGTTTGCGTAATTAGAATCCTTGGTATGGTGAAATTGCCTTCTTCTTTATAAGATAGCATCCATAAACAGTCGTAAATAATAAAGTCTATATCAATTGAAGGCAAGAAAGTATTTTAAAAGAATTTTCATTTATTCTCAAAAACATAGGGGCGATACATAAGAGTGTTAATCTGTTACATACTTGAGCCTGATATCTAGTCCTCTTTTTCCCGATAGCTCAGATTGCTTTTTTTTTCAAAGCTACTGTTTGTCAACTTATCGATCTGAAGATTGGTATAGAGCTCTGATTATCTAATAATATTGAAATGTTGGATCGATATACCGTATTGTAAGCTTATAATAATGAGTGTGCTATGATTGGCTATTATACTGTATAATTTATACTATTAATAATTGATAAACTGTATAGTTTTATTGTGTAATCATATTATTTACCTATTTAATAAGTATTAGTGGTATCTTGTATGAATAATGAGATACTTGTTTGACTTTACTTCAAAACAGCTCACGCTGATTAAAATAACGATTGTAATTAAATCCATTATTTTAGTAAATACTCATTTCTAAAATGTTATTATTTATTTATAAATGAGTTATAATAATTATTATGTAAATTTGAGTAAAGTATTATTAATAAGACTGTCAGTTGTTTTGAGGTTAGGTAAGGTATAAATATACGATCTGTTTTTGCGTGGACATTTGTCAGTAGTCCGTTGTATCGGCAAGTGGTTGTGAAAGATGAAATTATACGAAGTGTACCGCTATTTTGGGTTTTTATTTCAAAACCTCCACGTTCCCTGAAGTTGACCCTACAACTCAGAAGTGAGGATAGGCGAAAAATATCACGTTTTTCGTACTGCGCCTACGTAAGTACCCTGTTCTTTTTTTTGTGTTTGCGTAATTAGAATCCTTGGTATGTTGAAATTGCCTTCTTCTTTATAAAATAGCATCCATAAACAGTCGTAAATAATAAAGTCTATTTCAATTGAAGGCAAGAAAGTATTTTAAAAGAATTTTCATTTATTCTCAAAAACATAGGGGCGATACATAAGAGTGTTAATCTGTTACATACTTGAGCCTGATATCTAGTCCTTTTTTTCCCGATAGCTCAGATTGTTTTTTTTTCAAAGCTACTGTTTGTAAACTTATCGATCTGAAGATTGGTATGGAACTCTGATTATCGAATAATATTGAAATGTTGGATCGATATACCGTATAGTGAATTTTCTAAAACATTTTTCGTTTATGATTGTGAGTACACGTGCGAAAACAGTACACTTTGAAATTATGACATATGCCATTACAACATCTGTTTAAAGCATTACATGTGATGCTACGATCTAACAATTCCTACTATCAGGCGTGTGGTGTTGTGTAATTAATTAAATATTTCGTGTAATGGGAATATAAATATATCACATGAGGTAGAATAGCAGTGTTATAGGTAGTTATAGAATTACGTGAGCGAGTAAGACGGGATTAGAGAAGAAATGTATCCATTACTTTTTAAATATTTATACGTTTTTGAATAAAGTTATTTTGTCATACTTTTACTCGCGTTCATTTAACTCAAGTGTGGTCCAGGCTTAGGACTAGCAATGTGCATGGATTCATTTGATGTTTACAAGGATTCGAAATGTATGTCAAGATAACACGATTTTAAATATCAAACAATTATCAAAATCAATCAATAAATTATATTGAACTTGATTTTAGAAATAAATTGAATGTCCCGGTGCTAATCCAAAATTATGAAAACTTAATGCATTAGTTGTAAACCTAGAAAACTACAATTTGATTTTAATGTAGTAAGAGTTTTAGTTACACTGAATTAAATAAAATACATGCCTGAGACGAATGTTGACGGGATTCATCGATGTTAACCGAACTCTTTGAATACAATTCAAAACTTTTTGCTATTATAATTAAAACAACTTGACTTTAGGATATTTTTATTGCTATCGTTTTAAGTATCACTTTCATTTGCTTACCCATACGTTCGTTACCGATCAATCACGCAGCATCGCACTGCAGTGCTCTATGGTAGTGTAATGGAATGAAATGTGGTGCCACGCTAAGTGTGATGTTTGGAATGGTCGAGTAATGTGTAATGTATCAGTACGCGTCCGAGCGATATTACGTGTGATGCATTGCTCGCGTTGCTTACACCATGCCTGGTTGTGAGTATCCAGGTTGTTTTTTTTATATTTTGTACAACTCAACTGCAAACTTACTATAGGTTTGCTACAAATTACTACTACTACTGCTACTAAAATTTTAGCAAACCTGTAAGTTTAAAAAAAAAAAAAAAAAAATTATTGCGGCCTTTTATGTTTATAAATCTAGTTTTGGAACATAATACGAAGGAACACATAGTTGTTTTAATACTCATCATGATGCATAATATCTTTATTATTTATTTTAAATTTGAGATAGTCACCCGCTTATTGTAGTGTCTTCATATTATTCACGTAAGAGGTAAAAACGTCAAAATCAAAATATTCTTTATTAAACCAAGTAGGTATTATACATTTTCTTCGGCCCCCTGTAAAGCTGTACAAAGTGTGTGTAAGATAATACCGTGAATCCGTAAGAGAATTACATGACCAAGGATTAATACAGTAACTGTTTAAATATTAGTTTGCAATACAAAGTAAGAATTAAACATTTTGAAACTTTTAATAACTACCTTCTAATAAAATAGTCAGCCTTACATTTGTTATCAGTGAAATATTTAAGTTACTTTTGCGAAGGTCGCCTTTAATTTCAATAAAAGAAAATTGGATTTGCGTTATACTAATTGTTAGGCCCATTGAGATCAAAGAAGCTAAAGTATGTGTACTGAGGGTTGGCTTGATTGTTTACTAAGCTGAAATTTGTCAGTTTCAGTTCTCCACCATGGATCGAGAAGAGAGCAGGAGTCGTAGCCTCAGTTACGATAGATTGAGCGCAGAATTGGCGTGGAGGTGCCAAAAAAAAAAAAAAGCCAGTCAACACGGAGGTGTTGGAGATGACAGGAAGCGTTATGCTGAACGACCGTGGGTATTACGGGAGCGTGGTACCGAGGTCAATCGACAACCGTGGGTATTACGGGAGCGTGATACCGAGGTAAATCAACCGTGGGTATTACGGGAGCGTGATACCGAGGTCAATCGAGGTGAACAGGTGAACAACGAATAGTCCAATAACAGCGGAGAGGTCTCTTCGTAAGCCGGTTCGGCGTACACGAGAGCGTTCACCTAGCGCGAGGACGAAAAAAAACCGGGAACGATGTTCACAGCATTGTGCACGCAAACGCGAGGGTGGATACTATTCCCAAAACAAAATAGACAGTAACCGCAGCTCTTTGGTTGGATCGCTTAGTTTGAAACGACGTAGGGTAAATGATAATGGATGAGCTATTGTTTATTTTGTCTGAGATGCTGGCTGAAAGAGTTCAGTACGGAGAATCGATTGATCAATATTATTACGCCAAAAACAATCTACTAAATTAATGTAAAATTAATGGGCGCCAGGATGTAGATTGTCTGCTGCACGGTGTAGGGTAGGTGCTCAGGCAGCTGCTTAAACCCGAACAAGTTTTTAATTTCTTTAATACGGTTAAAGTTGGTCAATATGGTGACCATCTTGAATGATTCTCAAGGCGAAAAATTGATCGCAAATGTACTTTGCTTTTGCGTTGGACAAGATGCTTCAAATTCAAATTTGTTTACCGAAAAGGGCAAAATACAACTTGTAATTATTTAACTATATAAACTCAATTATTGCTAGGTAGATTTACAAATTCTTAACAATGTAAGGTTTTACGAATATGTTTAATTGTAGCTCAATCTAAAATAATAATAGAAAACGATTTGAATTTTCGGGTAATTTCAAAAAGTTTGTTATATTTGGTCTCCGGACTGGGCGAACCTGTTGGGCAGATGCCGGAATTTTCACTTTATCGCGGAGGCCTTATTGATGTAATGATATTAAAACCAATATTTAATATTTACATCAAATGGGGACTACTACTGATTTAGTAAATTGAATATTCTGTTTCAAAAATTGATCATAGTTACAATTTGTGAATGTATTGTTCCTGTTTTGTAGACATTTTATATTTTTTACATTAATGTTCAGTATTGCAAATTAATAAGATAGTGTATTTAAATATCAATAATAAAACTAAATTCCATTACTTAAATTAAATAATATCAACAATATCAAAGATAAATTATTATAATTATGACCGCCTTGTTCACCTGGTCTGGCTGGAAAAGTCTTCTCATTTGTCAGTTCATTGCAGCGAACAAAAAAAATATATACATACCAAGAAGGGTAATCCGAAGGATAAAAATGAAAAACAATGAAATAGCTCAAGTTCAGCTTTAGACCTGGAACTTGATAAATACTTAACTGACATCAAAGTAAATGGGGTAGCACTAAATTGCTGTGTAGAGGTTGTAAGTCACGCTCTGTCATAAAACCTACTAAAGCCAGAGAGCTCAACTTTGACATGATAGTTCCAAAGGGTATACCTCTACTCAGGGCTATAGTTAGGGCTCTGATAAATCCCGTGAGCATTACAACTACAACGTAGAAGTTCAGAACGTAAAACGAACGATAAAGACGTACATCGGTGGAGACTATGTTTTATTTACCATATAAACCAAATCAGCATCAAACATTCAATACTTTTCTTCTGAAGTTTTCTTAAATCTTAAGTAATTTTTAGCCAAAATCTTTAGTAGCTTTGAGATATCTTAACCATAATAGATATGCTGGTGTATAGGTGCATGGGTTGGTAGAGAGTGATAAACATCATAGCATAAACGTCAACAAGGGTATACCTCCTGTGTACCTGTGATCCTCTCGCGGACACGATAGCTGCCTACAACGGCTTAGGCATCAAGATGAACTGTCCGTGTGAATTATAATTGTCTTATTTTCGTTAATTCTGGTATTTAAGTCATAATCATTAGCACAGAATCTAAATCCATTGCATATCCTTCGGGAAATATTAAATTTTTAGCCATTCATGTCCAAATTAAGACTGTAATTATTACCATTTTATATGCTTTGCTTTGGATCCGAAATAAAAGATTTCGATGCAAATATATTATGAAACAAATAATAACTTCTATCATCACAATATATCAATTACGATAAAGTGTACGAATGGGCTAAAATGTCAAGTACGTGAATTTTATAAGGCTAGTATAGAATCCGCCACACTAGGATCACCCACTCACACTTATTTAAGCACACCGTGTATTATTTTTGGATATCGCTGTCATCTTTGTCTTGTCAATCTATATACATAAGTGAAGCACAATTAATATATAATCTTAACATTGTTTCTGTACTTTAAAAGTGCCGCTCATCATAACTGTTAAGACTATAACTGTAGATTTTACCTCAAATCTTCGCCCTGCTTCCATTTGTTAAAAATATAATTAGAACCACAAGCAGGGGAAGGTAAAAATAAATTAAAATGGTATAAATCAAAATTATGTACATTTTACCATAGCTTAATATTTATTAGAGAAACAAACTGTACACAATATTTCAAGCAAGGATGACCTCTAAAGTTTCTACCAATAGTTACAGTATAGTATACTAATTTTGAAGTTGATATAGAAAATTGCAAATTAAAATAAGTATTTAAAACAAAATAATTGTACATCGGCTATGATATGGATAGTTTATAGAGATGAATTCGTTTGAAGGCATCAGATTGTCATCCCCACCAGACCAAGCGAATATAACAAGATTTTAAAAACATGTACATGTATAATTAATTATAATATAGTTATTATTATTATTAAGTATACCTAAATAAGATTCTTTGTCATATATGGTACTAATTTTGAAGAAGGTATATTTATATTTAAAAACTGGTAATAAACATCAAATACAAAAAGAAATATATATGTAAGATAATATATAAAGTTATCCATATTGAGGGAATAAAAGGGTAATTTATGTTACAAAAGTTTATTCAGTAATAAATTCAGATGGTGTAATTTAAACACAAAAGTAACAATAATCAATCAGAGAATAAATCAGAAATCGCTCAGCGTAATAGTGTGCTATGCGCGCGATTTATTAATCTAGCAACTTAAGGTATCTGGTACGAAGTTTATTGACTAGGTACATGTCAGCATAGGTACTAAGACCAAGAGTGGACGGACAGTTTTTCCGGGAGCAGAATGCTCTTGAGTCAAATCAGAAACGGGAAACTCCTTTCTATTGGCCATATGAGTTAGTTATAGCAAATCCCCGTGCAACTATTATTTTCCAAGGAAATTATTATTTTCGGTACACAATCAATAAGAGCTTATTTAGAACTAGCTTACCATTATCATAAAGCTTACTAAATAAAAGTCAAGGTAGGAAAAATTAATAAACCCTGTACATTAAATTATCATGGTCAGACATATATAAATTTAAAAAAGAAAAATTTTATATTATTAAAAAAAAAAAACCTAACTTAAAATCTAAAAACATCTTCCAGTTCATCTTATCGGGAAAGGGTACCTAAGATGCTGGAAGCGTTACCGCGTTGTATGGCAAGATAAGATACATATATCGATGGATAAAAGTACTTAAAATACATACTTTAAAATAAATAAATTCATAATCTAAATAATTATATCATGAGAAAGTTTTAGGACTCGAACATTAAAGGTTGATCGGCTGATTCAACAAAATCCAACTGTTTACAAAAGTATTTAAAATGAATAAATGCTTAAAAAAAAAAAAAAATGTCAGCTTCGGAAAATGGGGTGCGGAATGTGAATCGGATTCTAGTATTGTAGGACGAACAGCTGAAGTTTAACCTTGATTACAAGTCCTTTTTATGGATGGTTTTCATTAAAATTAGTTGATCCCTAGTGTCCTTTGTACATCTTAAGGGTTTTAAAGTAAGAACGTCCAGTGGCTGATGATGATGATGATGATGAAGTTAGGAAGGTTGTCTAAATATGGAAATCTATAGTGAGGTGTTTAATACACTTATTTCGATTTTGTTGAAGCATTTTTATATAAACTTGATACATGGGGTCCCATACAGTATAATAAATTTCCATAGCAACCACCATAGTAGTTCTGATTGTGACATTAAGGCTCGTACCGCGTCTTAAAAGCACTCCCTAATGACAGTCATACCTAGAAGGCAGTAATGATCTAAGCGATTTAAATAGTGAATAAATAAAAAAATATATATAAGAAAATCACATAAGTACGATATAATATATAAACAAATAATTAATAATTAAGTTATAACCTCACGAGTATGTGAGTTGTGAATCTGCCTATTCTTTTTACTAACGTATTGATCTCTCCATTGAAGAGTTGTCTGGAAGAGATAGTTTTAAGCCACCAATTGTGCTTCTGTTTAGCAGTGTAATCTTTGTAAAATGTTTTAACTGTGATGACTGCCTCCGTGACCTCGCGGTTGAGCGCTTGGTTTCGGGTGCGGAGGTCTCGAGTTCGATCCCCAGGGGGGTGATCACCTTACAAATTTGATTTGTAAGATTTGACCGAGTTTGGAGGGATATTGCAGGCTTGAATCACCTGACTATCCGAGAATGAAGATGATTCCGTGCTTCCGAGGGCACGTTGGGCCGTCGCTCCCGGCTACTGTTGCGGTGGTGGTCGTTGGTCTGCCAGCCCGCAATTGGCCGGCGTGGTGGACTGTGGCCAGATCGCCCTATGTAGGGTGGGCTGGAGCCCCTTGGTGGGGACATATATGGACTGTGAGGAGGAGGTACGTGATGAGTACCATTATGGGTTCTATTCTATTCTATATTTATGTGCTTAATATTACAATTCGTATAAATAAAAAATAAAAAAATACATTGTAAGTGTGTAATGTGTAGAATATGTAAATAAAAATATATATGTTTATTGAATGTGTAAATGATGTGTAAATGTCTGTAAAACTATGTGTATGATATGTGTGTGCATATATATGTATAAAAAGTTAATGCAATCGCAATTATGAAACATTAGTACGGATTAACACATTAGGACCTGTTAATTTTGAATCACTTGTTACCAGGATTTACAAGTTATTTCAAGTACTTACCTATGTATAAAAAAAATATATATAAAATAATAAAGTTTTATTAATTTTTTTAAAAAAATATTTCCAAAAGCGAAGGGACTCGCTTATAACAGGAAGGCCGAGCTGTAAGCTTATAATAATGAGTGTGCTATGATTGGCTATTATACTGTATAATTTATACTATTAATAATTGATAAACTGTATAGTTTTATTGTGTAATCATATTATTTACCTATTTAATAAGTATTAGTGGTATCTTGTATGAATAATGAGATACTTGTTTGACTTTACTTCAAAACAGCTCACGCTGATTAAAATAACGATTGTAATTAAATCCATTATTTTAGTAAATACTCATTTCTAAAATGTTATTATTTATTTATAAATGAGTTATAATAATTATTATGTAAATTTGAGTAAAGTATTATTAATAAGACTGTCAGTTGTTTTGAGGTTAGGTAAGGTATAAATATACGATCTCTGTTTTTGCGTGGACATTTGTCAGTAGTCCGTTGTATCGGCAAGTGGTTGTGAAAGATGAAATTATACGAAGTGTACCGCTATTTTGGGTTTTTATTTCAAAACCTCCACGTTCCCTGAAGTTGACCCTACAGTATAGTGAATTTTCTAAAACATTTTTCGTTTATGATTGTGAGTACACGTGCGAAAACAGTACCCTTTGAAATTATGACATATGGCATTACAACATCTGTTTAAAGCATTACATGTGATGCTAAGATCTAACAATTCCTACTATCAGGCGTGTGGTGTTGTGTAATTAATTAAATATTTCGTGTAATGGGAATATAAATATATCACATGAGGTAGAATAGCAGTGTTATAGGTAGTGTGTAAAAATGTATAATAAAATACCTGAGGACATTTTAAATTTATCAGAAACAAAATTCAAAGCAGCTGTTAAAAGAAATCTTAGTTCGAAAGCCTATTACAATGTCAATGATTACATTAATGAAGAAGTGGCTTGGTGTCATCAGGGCTCTGTGCAGGATGTTTCCGGGCTAACACCGAAATTGTAATGGACGTAAAAAAAGATGTGTGTTGACGAGTTTCTTACGGGTTCTTCTCTCAACAAAACACCTTCCGAATCCGAAGTAAACTTAGTATTAAGTTAAAATTTGACGTTCAAAAAACAAAGATTTATCTTTTTATTTTGAAATAAATGATTATTTTATTTATTTAGTTATAGAATTACATGAGCGAGTAAGACGGGATTAGAGAAGAAATGTATCCATTACTTTTTAAATATTTATACGCTTTTGAATAAAGTTATTTTGTCATCATACTTTTACTCGCGTTTATTTAACTCAAGTGTGATCCAGGCTTAGGACTAGCAATGTACATGGATTCATTTGATGTTTACAAAGATTCGAAATGTATGTCAAGATAACACGATTTTAAATATCAAACAATTATCAAAATCAATCAATAAATTATATTGAACTTGATTTTAGAAATAAATTGAATGTCCCGGTGCTAATCCAAAATTATGAAAACTTAATGCATTAGTTGTAAACCTAGAAAACTACAATTTGATTTTAATGTAGTAAGAGTTTTAGTTACACTGAATTAAATAAAATACATGCCTGAGACGAACTACCTTCTAATAAAATAGTCAGCCGTACATTTGTTATCAGTGAAATATTTAAGTTGCATTTGCGAAGGTCGCCTTTAATTTCAATAAAAGAAAATTGGATTTGCGTTATACTAATTGTTAGGCCCATTGAGATCAAAGAAGCTAAAGTATGTGTACTGAGGGTTGGCTTGATTGTTTACTAAGCTGAAATTTGTCAGTTTCAGTTCTCCACCATGGATCGAGAAGAGAGCAGGAGTCGTAGCCTCAGTTACGATAGATTGAGCGCAGAATTGGCATGGAGGTGCCAAAAAAAAAAAAAGGGCCAGTCAACACAGAGGTGTTGGAGATGACAGGAAGCGTTATGCTGAACGACCGTGGGTATTACGGGAGCGTGGTACCGAGGTCAATCGACAACCGTGGGTATTACGGGAGCGTGATACCGAGGTAAATCGACCGTGGGTATTACGGGAGCGTGATACCGAGGTCAATCGAGGTGAACAGGTAAACAACGAATAGTCCAATAACAGCGGAGAGGTCTCTTCGTAAGCCGGTTCGGCGTACACGAGAGCGTTCGCCTAGTGTAGAGGCGCGAAAACGAGAAAATAGCAGGGAGCGATGTTCACAGCATTGTGCACGCAAACGCGAGGGTGGATACTATTCCCAAAACAAAATAGACAGTAACCGCAGCTCTTTGGTTGGGTCGCTCAGTTTGAAACGACGTAGGGTAAATGATAATGGATGAGCTATTGTTTATTTTGTCTGAGATGCTGGCTGAAAGAGTTCAGTACGGAGAATCGCTTGATCAATATTATTACGCCAAAAACAATCTACTAAATTAATGTAAAATTAATGGGCGCCAGGATGTCGATTGTCTGCTGCACGGTGTAGGGTAGGTGCCCAGGCAGCTGCTTAAACCCGAACAAGTTTTTAATTTCTTTAATACGGTTAAAGTTGATCAATATGGTGACCATCTTGAATGATTCTCAAGGCGAAAAATTGATCGCAAATGTACTCTGCTTTTGCGATGGACAAGATGCTTCAAATTCAAATTTATTTACCGAAAAGGGCAAAATACAACTTGTAATTATTTAACTATATAAACTCAATTAATGCTAGGTAGATTTACAAATTCTTAACAATGTAAGGTTTTACGAATATGTTTAATTGTAGCTCAATCTAAAATAATAATAATAGAAAACGATTTGAATTTTCGGGTAATTTCAAAAAGTTTGTTATATTTGGTCTCCGGACTGGGCGAACCTGTTGGGCAGATGCCGGAATTTTCGCTTTGTCGCGGAGTCCTTATTGATGTAATGATATTGAAACCAATATTTAATATTTACATCAAATGGGGACTACTACTGATTTAATAAATTGAATATTCTGTTTCAAAAATTGATCATAGTTACAATTTGTGGATGTATTGTTCCTGTTTTGTATACACTTTATATTTTTTACATTAATATTCAGTATTGCAAATTAATAAGATAATGTATTTAAATATCAATAATAAAACTAAATTCCATTACTTAAATCAAATAATATCAACAATATCAAAGATAAATTATTATAATTATGACCGCCTTGTTCACCTGGTCTGGCTGGAAAAGTCTTCTCATTTGTCAGTTCATTGCAGCGAACAAAAAAAATATATACATACCAAGAAGGGTAATCCGAAGGAAAATGAAAAACAATGAAATAGCTCAAGTTCAGCTTTAGACCTGGAACTTGATAAATACTTAACTGACATCAAAGTAAATGGGGTAGCACTAAATTGCTGTGTAGAGGTTGTAAGTCACGCTCTGTCATAAAACCTACTAAAGCCAGAGAGCTCAACTTTGACATGATAGTTCCAAAGGGTATACCTCTACTCAGGGCTATAGTTAGGGCTCTGATAAATCCCGTGAGCATTACAACTACAACGTAGAAGTTCAGAACGTAAAACGAACGATAAAGACGTACATCGGTGGAGACTATGTTTTATTTACCATATAAACCAAATCAGCATCAAACATTCAATACTTTTCTTCTGAAGTTTTCTTAAATCTTAAGTAATTTTTAGCCAAAATCTTTAGTAGCTTTGAGATATCTTAACCATAATAGATATGCTGGTGTATAGGTGCATGGGTTGGTAGAGAGTGATAAACATCATAGCATAAACGTCAACAAGGGTATACCTCCTGTGTACCTGTGATCCTCTCGCGGACACGATAGCTGCCTACAACGGCTTAGGCATCAAGATGAACTGTCCGTGTGAATTATAATTGTCTTATTTTCGTTAATTCTGGTATTTAAGTCATAATCATTAGCACAGAATCTAAATCCATTGCATATCCTTCGGGAAATATTCAATTTTTAGCCATTCATGTCCAAATTAAGACTGTAATTATTACCATTTTATATGCTTTGCTTTGGATCCGAAATAAAAGATTTCGATGCAAATATATTATAAAACAAATAATAACTTCTATCATCACAATATATCAATTACGATAAAGTGTACGAATGGGCTAAAATGTCAAATACGTGAATTTTTATAGGGCTAGTATAGAATCCGCCACACTAGGGTCACCCACTCACACTTATTTAAGCACACCGTGTATTATTTTTGGATATCGCTGTCATCTTTGTCTTGTCAATCTATATACATAAGTGAAGCACAATAAATATATAATCTTAACATTGTTTCTGTACTTTAAAAGTGCCGCTCATCATAACTGTCAAGACTATAACTGTAGATTTTACCTCAAATCTTCGCCCTGCTTCCATTTGTTAAAAATATAATTAGAACCACGAGCAGGGGAAAGTAAAATTAAATTAAAATGGTATAAATCAAAATTATGTACATTTTACCATAGCTTAATATTTATTAGAGAAACAAACTGTACATAATATTTCGAGCAAGGATGACCTCTAAAGTTTCTACCAATAGTTATAGTATAGTATACTAATTTTGAAGTTGATATAGAAAATTGCAAATTAAAATAAGTATTTAAAACAAAATAATTGTACATCGGCTATGATATGGATAGTTTATAGAGATGAATTCGTTTGAAGGCATCAGATTGTCATCCCCACCAGACCAAGCGAATATAACAAGATTTTAAAAACATGTACATGTATAATTAATTATGATATTATTATTATTAAGTATACCTAAATAAGATTCTTTGTCATATATGGTACTAATTTTGAAGAAGGTATATTTATATTTAAAAACTGGTAATAAACATCAAATACAAAAAGAAATATATATGTAAGATTGTATGATATATATGTAAGATAATATATAAAGTTATCCATATTGAGGGAATAAAAGGGTAATTTATGTTACAAAAGTTTATTCAGTAATAAATTCAGATGGTGTAATTTAAACACAAAAGTAACAATAATCAATCAGAGAATAAATCAGAAATCGCTCAGCGTAATAGTGTGCTATGCGCGCGATTTATTAATCTAGCAACTTAAGGTATCTGGTACGAAGTTTATTGACTAGGTACAAGTCAGCATAGGTACTAAGACCAAGAGTGGACGGACAGTTTTTCCGGGAGCAGAATGCTCTTGAGTCAAATCAGAAACGGGAAACTCCTTTCTATTGGCCATATGAGTTAGTTATAGCAAATCCCCGTGCAACTATTATTTTCCAAGGAAATTATTATTTTCGGTACACAATCAATAAGAGCTTATTTAGAACTAGCTTACCATTATCATAAAGCTTACTAAATAAAAGTCAAAGTAGGAAAAATTAATAAACCCTGTACATTAAATTATCATGGTCAGGCATATATAAATTTAAAAAGAAAAATTTTATATTATTTAAAAAAAAACCTAACTTAAAATCTAAAAACATCTTCCAGTTCCTCTTATCGGGAAAGGGTACCTAAGATGCTGGAAGCGTTACCGCGTTGTATGGCAAGATAAGATACATATATCGATGGATAAAAGTACTTAAAATACATACTTTAAAATAAATAAATTCATAATCTAAATAATTATATCATGAGAAAGTTTTAGGACTCGAACATTAAAGGTTGATCGGCTGATTCAACAAAATCCAACTGTTTACAAAAGTATTTAAAATGAATAAATGCTTAAAAAAAAAAAAAAATGTCAGCTTCGGAAAATGGGGTGCGGAATGTGAATCGGATTCTAGTATTGTAGGACGAACAGCTGAAGTTTAACCTTGATTACAAGTCCTTTTTATGGATGGTTTTCATTAAAATTAGTTGATCCCTAGTGTCCTTTGTACATCTTAAGGGTTTTAAAGTAAGAACGTCCAGTGGCTGATGATGATGATGATGATGAAGTTAGGAAGGTTGTCTAAATATGGAAATCTATAGTGAGGTGTTTAATACACTTATTTCGATTTTGTTGAAGCATTTTTATATAAACTTGATACATGGGGTCCCATACAGTATAATAAATTTCCATAGCAACCACCATAGTAGTTCTGATTGTGACATTAAGGCTCGTACCGCGTCTTAAAAGCACTCCCTAATGACAGTCATACCTAGAAGGCAGTAATGATCTAAGCGATTTAAATAGTGAATAAATAAAAAAATATATATAAGAAAATCACATAAGTACGATATAATATATAAACAAATAATTAATAATTAAGTTATAACCTCACGAGTATGTGAGTTGTGAATCTGCCTATTCTTTTTACTAACGTATTGATCTCTCCATTGAAGAGTTGTCTGGAAGAGATAGTTTTAAGCCACCAATTGTGCTTCTGTTTAGCAGTGTAATCTTTGTAAAATGTTTTAACTGTGATGACTGCCTCCGTGACCTCGCGGTTGAGCGCTTGGTTTCGGGTGCGGAGGTCTCGAGTTCGATCCCCAGGGGGGTGATCACCTTACAAATTTGATTTGTAAGATTTGACCGAGTTTGGAGGGATATTGCAGGCTTGAATCACCTGACTATCCGAGAATGAAGATGATTCCGTGCTTCCGAGGGCACGTTGGGCCGTCGCTCCCGGCTACTGTTGCGGTGGTGGTCGTTGGTCTGCCAGCCCGCAATTGGCCGGCGTGGTGGACTGTGGCCAGATCGCCCTATGTAGGGTGGGCTGGAGCCCCTTGGTGGGGACATATATGGACTGTGAGGAGGAGGTACGTGATGAGTACCATTATGGGTTCTATTCTATATTTATGTGCTTAATATTACAATTCGTATAAATAAAAAATAAAAAAATACATTGTAAGTGTGTAATGTGTAGAATATGTAAATAAAAATATATATGTTTATTGAATGTGTAAATAGTATGTAAATGTCTGTAAAACTATGTGTATGATATGTGTGTGCATATATATGTATAAAAAGTTAATGCAATCGCAATTATGAAACATTAGTACGGATTAACACATTAGGACCTGTTAATTTTTAATCACTTGTTACCAGGATTTACAAGTTATTTAAAGACTTACCTATGTATAAAAAATATATAAAATAATAAAGTTTTATTAATTCTTTAAAAAAATATTTCCAAAAGCGAAGGGACTCGCTTATAACAGGAAGGCCGAGCTGTAAGCTTATAATAATGAGTGTGCTGTGATTGGCTATTATACTGTATAATTTATACTATTTATAATTGATGGACTGTATAGTTTTATTGTGTAATCATATTGTTTAACTATTTAATAAGTATTAGTGGTATCGTGTATGAATAATGAGATACTTGTTTGACTTTACTTCAAAACAGCTCACGCTGATTAAAATAATGATTGTAATTAAATCCATAATTTTAGTAAATACTCATTTCTAAAATGTTATTATTTATTTATAAATGAGTTATAATAATGATTATGTAAATTTGAGTAAAGTATTATTAATAAGACTGTTAGTTGATTTGAGGTTAGGTAAGGTATAAATATACGATCTCTGTTTTTGCGGGGGCATTTGTCAGTAGTCCGTTGTATCGGCAAGTGGTTGTGAAAGATGAAATTATACGAAGTGTACCGCTATTTTGGGTTTTTATTTCAAAACCTCCACACGCCCTGAAGTTGACCCTACACAATATACGAGTATATTAGAGATTAAATATATATCTCGTTGTGACATATGAGTGCCGCCCATGTAGGATTAGGTATTCAGGGTTTTTGTATTTTTTTAGTAAATTGGTAAAACTGTGTCAGCAAACTTCATTAATGATATTTTATTTCTAAAGCTTTACCCCATCAACTTTAGCTGTTCATACAAGTAACTATTAAGAGTTGGTTTCTATTTCGTAGAAATACAACGTTATAAATTCTAAGTATTAGTAGCAGTATTATTTTTCTCCTTATAAAAGTACAGAAAATGAGAGCAGAATATAAGTTTTAAAATTAATAGAATTTTGTATAAGTTTTATAAGCTTACGTGACGCTAAGAGGATATAAAGAAATTGGAGTTGTCTTTCATTAGTTCGGACGTAAAGAGCAAATGGTCAATTCCATTAGCGGGGCAAATAAAGCTGGTTGTAATGCGATTGGGCAGAGGCTTAAGTGAACGTTAGTGTAAGACTATTTACCAACACCTTTTGCAACTCATAAGGGGTTTATTAACCACGCTGTTAAACTGGGAAATTTTAGGAGAAAAATTCAATATCAATTAAGACAATACGATAAAAATTCGTTATGAAATCAAAAATTTATAAGTAGAGTTGAGAAGGCTTTTCGCTACTGTAAGTTAAAATCAAAATAATTGTAATAAAAAGATTGAAAAACCATCTTTCAGCAAGTTCGTCATCAAATCCCTATTGAGTAGACATTTGATCTTCTTACCTAAACAAATATGAAACTGTTTCGCTTTGTCAACAACCTTAGATTTAGAAGTGGAAATGAAACATCCCTGAGGATTCTCCACCTTATTTCAAATAATCGCGGTTTTATATCACTTTTTTTGTGGAATACAAAATGAAATTCCGGTGCCCTCAAGTGTGTAACGCCTGTCTATGTAAGCGACAAACAGTCGGGCGCGGTCTGTCCTACGAATAATGAATGGAGTTAGGTGCTTGTATTGTTTACCTCCTGTATATGACAATGAAATACGCTTGTCTTCATTATTTCATTCTTTTGTTCAAACAAAAATGTTTCCATTGCGTTTATGATTGCGCCCTAGTGGTTTGATTTATTCTATTAGCTAAGCTCTTGTTGTTTATACTGAGTTTAAAATTGAAAGCAAGGGGTTCCTTTTACCAAAACAAAATGACTGACATTCTCTGAGTTGCAAAAAATATATTTAAAAAAATTATATTTCATTTTATTATCATATTTACAAAACTTATATTTGTTTCATTATCATTTCTAAAATGTTTTATTAATAAAATGCTTACGTGTGGACAGTAATAAATATGACCCAGTGCAAGTCGGATGCGAACTTAAAGTTAGTAGCAGCAAATACATTTTAGCGAAGATATATATTTAGAGTAACAATGTGTTAAACTTTTGATCCAAAATCAACGCAAATTTATCTTTTGTCTTAGTGGTTGTATGGCATACAAAGTTACATTAGGGTATTTCCATTATAACGGGTGCGACACTGATACTACGTTTTTATCAGTTAAATAAATGTTTGTTTCGATATATCAAATTAAGTTAATTAACAAAAATTGTAAGAAAATAATTGTATTTAACTCAAACAAGATCTGTATATAAACTTGTAATTAAGATCTAGCATAACGTCATGAATCGCGTAACGGGTGTGACCTTAGGAAATCTCTTAATGCGAACAAGATAACTTTTGATGTTAAACCTGTAATTTTTTTGATGAAAGTATACACTAAATGTTTTATATGTTAAACTTGAATAGTTATCTCAAATGACTACGTTATTCAAAATGTACAAACATCGTGATAAATATATTTCAAATGGGTAGTAACAAAAGCTCCGATAATAAAATAAAAATTGTCGTTACAAAAAATATTAAATTTACTGCCTAAAATACTAAATTTCCGACTACTTTTGTCCGAGTAAAATGACGAAACGACCGAATGACATACTTAAAAATTCGAAAAATTAATATGTCTGTTTATTGCCACAATACTTTTCTACCAAGTAAAATTATGCTCTACTGTGAACAATGCTTTATAATTTTTACCTTTACTTGGGATTATGCATTTAAGGTGCTCGCTCCGCTGCGCTTCGCTCGCTTGTTTTATACATAACCTAACCTAACCTAGCTAAATGTGACCGAACTTTTCTTCACCTGCAGGGGGCTTTAGAACTCCCAACCCCCCCAACGGATAAACTTGTTGGAGGTTCAGTATTTTATTCGGAAGTTTAGTTTTATTATTCGAAGTTAAATGTATTTGTAAGTAAAATTTAAATGTAATGTATAATTTGATCCTGTTCATAGGTGTTTGTTAAATTTATTTAATTTTTTCGGTTTGTTTTGGTAATAGTTTCGCTATGGTTGGGTGTTTGGTCGGTAATTTATTAAAACGCGGGTTTATTAGAATAATAGTCAACAGATTTAGTTGGAGATTCATTTATTTTTTGGAACCATTATTATTTCCCATTTAAAATAAAATTGAAAATGTAACGGGTGCGACAAGCATTTGTAATGGGTGTGACACAGTATAATTTTGCAAGTTTTATGGTAAGGTCAAAAATGTTATAATCAACATTGCTTTATTAAAAATCATTTCGAGTTATAAAATACAGAAAATTTGCATGAGATTTGGTCTAAAATCAATAATTTCTTGTGATGATTGGGTAAATTTTTCACCGAATTTGAAATATTTGCTTTTATGTTATTACTATTGAATCCGTATAGATCTCAGAATAACGGAAACGAGTGTCTTGGCGTGGGATCTTCAGTCAGGTATCTTCCATTTAATAACAAAAGTACGACCACCTATGATGCAATTTTTAAACAAATTTTGACAGTATGGTTATTAAGAACCCCGGATATGGTATTTATTTTAGAAAAAATCAATCTTATGTTTTTATCACGTAGGGTGAGGTTTCGTGTTAATACCCATTAGCAGTTTAATAAAATGATCTGAATATATTAAACTTTCTTATTTCAGACTTCAGGGGAGAAAGAAATGTGAATGTCGCAGCCGGATTATATAATCCGCCGTTTAACATTACGGCTAGCCGTTTTTTAAAACAGCGCCGATTTGTAATGCGGTGGTTCAAGCATTAGCCGGGTTGAATGCGGCTAGATATAAAACCGCCGGTTTGCATTCGGCGCCATATTTCATTCAATACGGCTAGCCATAATGTATAAAAGCGAGAGATTAGCCGCCACTTTGAAAGTTTTTAGTTCCGATTCTTAACAATCGTAGCGCTACCTGACATAACAACAACAATGGCGAGAGGATTGGTAAATTGTGAAGTTTTGAGTGAACTAAACTATGAAAACGTTATAAATATGTCGGTTAACAGTGACTTTGAGAAACAATTTCATAACAGATTTAAAATACAGATAATGCATTAAAGGTGCTCGCTCCGCTGCGCTTTTCTTTTCTTTTCTTCACCTGCAGGGGGCTTTCGTCCCCCGACCCACCCTAGCAGAACTTCAATTTTTTATGAAGACTAACTAAACTATGATTTTAAATGGTATGTAAAATATTTTCGGACCGCCGATGATAGGAGTTAAAAATAAGAAAAAGCGCACCCGAGTATAAAAGTACGATGCGCCTAAACGTGGGCCGCCTTATTGAAGAACGTATCGCAACAACAATCCGGCTAATGCTTGAACCGCCGCATTACAAAACGGCGCTGTTTTAGAAAACGGCTAGCCGTAATGTAAAACGGCGGATTATACAATCCACCTGCGATATAAATATGGTGAATAGAAACGAAACAAGACAGGGTGTTTAAAATGCATCTAATCCAAAATTTTGGAGACGGTCTTCTATATAAGCAAGTTATATTTGCAATGAAATACAGCTTCAATAAAATAAATATTTACTTTACTATCACAACATTTTTCATTGCAATACCAAAATGCAAACCTTGTTTTCAATATTGTTGATTTGTTTGAGTGACAGCATTGTGATTGATTTAGATGGAAAGTCTGCGAAATGGCAAATACTATTCACTGTAATTTTTCTAAAAGATTTTAACTAAAGCATATATTTTAGTTAGATTCTTTATTTGTTAGTTTCAAATTTATACGAAGTGAAACACAAAATAAGAATCTTGGAGCTTATATACTCGTATTTTTAAATGCCAAGGATAAAAAATCAAACATTAAACATTTTCGTCCATTTTTTTAAAAATACATATTGTTTTTTATTTTAATAGTATTTAAAAATATCTAACCACCATAAAACATAACATTACCCTTCCGATTAGACTACAAGAAAATGGTTTGCTCAAAGTAAATTCGCTTCAGGAGGTATGTTTTTTTCTATTAATCTACTCAATTTGTTAATTTCAGACCTTGCCAACTTAAATGTACCAAAAAATGCATTTTAACGACTTATTAAACATTAAACATTTTTCTATTTGGATTGATGAGTGAGTTTTAAAAAAAATAAGGTTCTTTTCCCAACTAAATCCCAAAAACGAAAAGAAAATGTTGAGTATAATTTTCTTCAATAGGGCTACTCGACGATCCTTTGATGTCGTCTACAGGCTGGTCAGTTGCCTGCACAATATTATGCTCCCGACCTCTTTGGGTAGTAATCTGTTATCTGTCGCTGAAACTCAAGAGGGAAAACTTTATAATGAACTCCTCAATGAAAATGTTCCTTTTAATATTTACCGAGGCAGGTTGGTTTAAAATGTTCACAGATAAATTATTTAGCATGCTAGTTTCATAATTAGCTAAATAATTTTAGTATATTTTCGGTTTAAAAATTTAAAGTGTGTATTCTTAACAAATTATCTTGTAGACAAGGCATAGTGGCGTAAAAAAGACAAAAGTTAGCTTAGAATAGCACTTACCCATTTCTTCCCGCAAGTGTCGTAAGAGGCGACTTAGGATATTGTTGGGCGATGCGGTTGGAGACTCATCACCAAGAACCTTTACAATCCTAATAAATATAGGATAAATAAAGGAAACAAAAATTTTGCCAACTTCCAAAAATGGCTGAGGAATTTAATTCCGAAGCACTGGCTGTCCTTTTCTGGGATTTATAGCCGTGAGTATAAGTATGCATGTATGTATTGCCGTAGCTTAAAATAAAATCCTCTGGTCGCTCCTTGCAAGCAGTATTAATTGGTTAAGCTGTCTGGAAGTTTAAAGTTATAAATAGGCGATGTGTTTGAAAACTTCTCGCTTCTCCCCAAAAAGCCTTAAGATTTCTTTACTGCGAAGTTTTGACTACTTTTGTGATATTTACAGGGGTATGTATAGTTTTGTTAGATAAAGCTTTTATTTAATTTATTCCTTATATGACTACGTTAAGAAAAATAATCTCACTCCTTGCTATGAGAAAAGGGTTGTTGTGGACTTATGATCTTTTGGATACTCAGAGTATTAGGAAGATAGATAGATATATAGATAAGAGAATATAGGAAGTACCTCGTAGTAGTATGTTTTCATGGCAAAGTCTTTTAATATTCTAAGTCAAAGATCATATTTTGCCTGTCTGGTGACTTAATTTGCATGTAGGTAATTGTTACTTTTTGTGTTCTATATGATATTTGTATGTTCTCATTTTAATATTCTCATACATACATACATACATACATATACTCACGGCTATAAATCCCTAGAAGGGGTAGCCAGAGCTAAGGAATTAGAAATTCCTCAACCACATTTGGAAAATTGAGTGGGGAAAGGATAGTAAAGTAAAGGTTGTTGGTGATGGGTCTCCAGCCGCATCGCCCAAAAATCCCTTAAAAGCCCCAATACCGTTAGTCGCCCCTTACGTACACCCATCGGTAGAAACGGGGTAGTGCTATTCTAAGCCGACACTACACGGCACAATTTTAATTATCACGGCAAATTTAATATTCTCATAAATCTTTATATTTATATAATGTACCATGTTGTTCCCAGTAGCAATGAATGAATATATATTACTTCTTATTTTTATACGCTCATTACCATACATAATGTATGAAGAAGGAGCTTTTTACCTTTTAGCACTGTCGACCAATATTTAAGGGGTATATATGTTTCTTAGCTTTAACTATGACAACAGAAAAGAAAGAAACAACTATTCTTAAACCGCATACAACACCGAAACGAAATTTCTTAAAACCCGACGAAAAAAATCTAAAGCTCATATAAAAGAATTATTCATAAAGCTTTCCAACAAATAGACGTACTCGAGAAAGCACTCGGATACCGCGGGGAATAGCTCCAACTATTTGCTTATTTACGTCGTATCCTCTTGTACAGCTCAATTGTAAAACTTATGCGGTTGGTATAAGATTCTATGTGGAAAAATCGATGAGTATTCAACGAGTAATGGAATCTGTCTGGTGTAAAAATTCTCGAGTTATGAATACTCAAACCGTTGTCCGTTGAGATATCACTGAGAACTATAAGGCTGCTTGGAAATTAAACGTTGAAAATTTAACCACGAGCAGCTTCTTTTACTGTTTAATTCAATCTTTATTTCTTTGTAGAAATTGCTTGCCCATGCTCTACACAAGTTCTGAGTTGATTACGTTATAAAAACTAGGAAACATTGGCTAGACTTCCATATTACTATCAAATTATTTCGTTCTTTTACTATCAAATTATATAAAGAAAAATAGCATGTGGTAAAAATAAATATATGATACATACCTATACATATATACTCACGGCCATAAATTTCAAAAAGGGGTAGCCAGAGCTTTAGAGCAGGAAACATTTTAGCTGCATGTGGAAGTTGATAGGGGAAAAGATGGTAGAAATAAAGTATCGTTGGTGACGGCCCAAACATTACTTAAAAAGACCGATACCCTTAGTCACCTTTTACAACACCCGTTGTTGGTAGAAAAAGGTAGTGATATTCTAAGCCGGCACTACACACTACATATATTATACATAGAGTCATTACCAAATTTCATTATTAAACAAAAGAAATAAATGTTAAATTTATTGAATAAATAATAAAAAACGAGCAGTTAAAAGGTTCTAACTTGATAATAAATAGAATTGTACAACTTTGCAAATAAATAAAGATACAACTTCTGTCTTCTAAATCGCCTGTTTAACAAAGATAAACCCAAACTATTTCACCCAAAAAGTTCTTTTTGCGTAGTAAATAAATAACCCACGGGCTAGAATAGACGCTTCGGCAACAACTGCAAAGCATAAAAGGAAATGTACGCAAATGTTACGATTGAGATAGGAAAAATCGAACATAAAGAATTCTTGAAAATCGAGAAGTCGTGACGTCCGTAAAAAGTGAGCTCGTAAGGTCAAGACCGATAGGCGTGACTTTTTTCGCTTGCAAATTGGGGATCGACTCCACAAACGAAATACAAAGCCGCCTAAAAGATTTATAGCACAAACAGTTAAGCCTTTCCTTCTTTCTTTGTCTGTATTATATCACTCAAAAAAGAATACACTTCGCCAAAGTTTTGCATTACGATTCTTTTATTCTGTGACTTTATTAAAAGTTGGTGTCTGAATAACAAAGAAAGTGTTTTCGCTTGCGAATGCAAAATGCGACCGCTCAAAAATAGTAGGTGTTCAAGTTGAAGGGATATTTGAATGCATTGAATGCCATTCTCTTTATATATTGCAAATTTGATATCGGATATTTCACTATTGAGTTTTCTATTGAAGTTCCATCGAGTATGATGTAGCATAGTCACGCTACCACAACTTGTGCATACTGCATTGAAAGCATCTGAAGCAAGCTAAAGCAACTTGGTCTGACGAAGATATACGACTTCGCCAAAGATTGGTTTTATTAAGTCGCTCTGTGCAGAGACGATTGATGTGGCTCCGCTAATGTCGTCAGCATAAGCTTTAAATCTGTGTCGAGGATAACCGATGGGATGTTTTGTCTGGTTCGTACAAATACATTTAGTGGTTGTTCCGCGAATTCTCTGTCGCATTGCTAATTAACCAAAGATTTGTTTGTTTGTATCTTGAAACGTCATTTGATTAATATGGTTAAGAATTAAAAGTCGTTAATATAATGACGTTTTTGGAACTCCCCGTTTGATATAAGTAAACATCGGCCAAGTATGGGATTCACGTAGTAGTTTCGTAGTAAATAAAGGACTTTTGGCAATTAATACATATAGAATATACATACATACATACACTCACGTAACTCCCAAAAGGGGTAGCCAGAGCTAAGGAATTTGAAATTCCTCAGCCACTTTTGGAAAGTTGAGTGGGGATAAGATGGTGAAATAAAGTTTGTTGGTGATGGGTCTCCAACCGCATCGCCCAAAAATCCCTTAAAAGCCCCAATACCGTTAGTCGCCTCTTACGTACACCTACCGGAAGAAATGGGGTAGTACTATTCTAAGCAGATACTACCCAGCCAATATATCACAAAATATATGCAGGTTCAAATAGAAGTTATTTTTTAAAATAGTAATTATTTAAGAGTAGTTTGGAGCCTATTTATTACAAGCAAAATAAGATTTAAACAAATCTCTCATTCTGATAATAAGTATAGAAATATAATAAGTCTGTAGATTAAAACACTTAATTGGTATGTTAATAATGTCAGAATATTTATTTGGTGAAAACGTGATGAAAAGCAACCGTGATAGCTCAATTGCTAGAACACCGGTTATCGTGCAAACGACTAGTGTTCAAATCTCAGGTCGGGCCTACACCAATTTGTCTTTTCTAAAGACATACATGTGGTTACTAATAAAGGAAAGAAAAATTTCGACACAGGCGGGGATCGAACCCACGTCCTCGGATAAACGCCCCGACGCTCTGCCAACTGAGCTACCGTGTCAATTGGCTGCCAGTGCGAAATTCTTCTATCCTTTATTTCTTTTACACGTTTTAGTAGTTCCTTCATTTATTCTTTATTTATTAGTAATAAATCCCACATGAGGTTTTCATGAACAAGAAGATTTAAATTATGTGATAGTTAGGCGTTTTCAACATTTGCATCCTATCTGAAAAGGTAGACAAGTGGCCTTTCGAATTAGTAATAAGCATTTATGATTTTGTTATGATATGAGATGAATAACATAGTTATTTTAATAGGGCTCATATAAAATTTACTTTCAAAACCAACAAATATTGGTCCGCTTTTCTGTTTTTTTCCTGACAATGACTCCTAATAGCCCATACATGAAGAATCCCATCAAAAAGCTCGAGCTTAGCCTATAGAGGTGATTCATCAATCACGCTGGCAATAGTACCAACTAACTAGTATCAAATAACCGTGATAGCTCAGTGGGTAGAACACCGATTATCGTGCCGACGAAGTGGGTTCAAAATACCGGTTTAGGGCCTACACCAATTTGTCTTTTCTCAAGATATATGTGTAACTATCATGGCTGTTAACGATGAGGCAAAACTTCGTGAGAAAACCCACATGGCCTTGTTGTAATTTGCACCAAAGGCAATAGGCCTGCCCCTATTACGTGCGTACACTGTCCAAGCATGACCTGTGTACTCTTAACACCAGGTGACAATGTCACGCGATACACAGAAGTATTAGTGCCTCTGCCAACACCTTCAGGGATGTGTGGAATAAACTTTTTACTTTGTTTTAAATTTAACGATAACAGACAAACCCGTGATTCCGTGCTTCGGAGGGCACGTTAAGCCGTCGGTCCCGGCTACTATTACGGTAGTAGGCGTTAGTCTGCCAACTCGCAATTGGCTAGCGTGGTGGACTATGGCCAAAACGCCCTATATAGGGTAGGTTCGAGCCCCTTTGTGGGGACATATATGAGCTGTGAGAGAGAATGAGAGACAAACCCGCAAAGATGTACTGGTAATGCATAAATTTATTTACAGTTTGTCTTGATTAAAATTCTGCGCGATGTCAACTGCAACTAATTACGACAAACAAAGTTTGCAGTTTAAAATTCAAGTGGACAAACACCACAATTTCACTGCATGAATTTCTTTTACTATCCCTATTTCAAACAGTTATTTTTCGTGTTATAATGAAATTTGTGTTGTGATTGTTTTTCATTTGGGTCATCAATGGTCGTAGGTTAATTATTAATAATGCCGTACAGTGCGGGCTTAGAATGTCACTACCCCTTTCTACCCACGGGTGTTGTAAGGCAACTTAGGTCATGGGTTTTTCAAGTGTTTTTCATCACTGACATGTTTTCTGTGGAGCCCTACCTTTTTGAGCACACTCTACTGGTTTCAAATTTGTCCTCCGTGGGCGTCCTCCACTAACATGACCTTCTTTTTTGCCAATTAACTATCAGTATTTCTTATGATTTTATATACAAATAAAAAAGAAAAACAAAAACTTCAAATTAAAAACTAAACAGAAAAATTAAATATTATTATTTTTCATTTAAAAAAGAACCGCCTTCAAAAATCCAACTGAAAAGTATAAAATAATTTTTATTTATTTTATTATGTACAACTCTATTCAATTTCTTCTTTTTGAAGTCGGTGCCAAACCAATTTTCATGACAAAGAAGAACGAATATTAGTGGCCCGCCCAAGTTGAGTGAGTTCTCCACCCCATCAGCGTATGTCATTGTCATCCTTATAAACCTTCCTTGTTAATCAATTAATAAAAAAAATCGCATTAAAATTCATTTCGTAGTTTTACAGATTAAAGTATACATAAGGATGTCCCTATATCCCAGACAGGGAGAGAGAAAGCGACTTTGTTTTATACTATGTAGTGATTTAGATTCTCGATCGTCTTTTTACAAAGTGTTAGAAGTATTGGTTGTGCCAACTCGGTGCATGCATGTCTCTGTCGAATTGTTAATTCCGTTAGTTTGAAATCTGATAATCTTACATAACCTAACCTAACGTTAGTTTACTATCTCGCTATCTATCTAAAATTATAATTTACTAGTATTTACAGTTTTACGGTGACATGTATATTACGAGTATGATAATTTCTCTGCGGAGTGCGACGCATGCACACCAGGCTAAGCACCGCTCACTGTCCCCCAATTCCATCCTTTATAAAGCGACGTCGTTGCGAGCGGATGAAATTTCTTGATTTTTGAGCGCGATTGTGTTAACTACTGTTGTTGAGGCACTATCGATTGATTTATTATTCGTATGGTTTTCTCTATGTAGCAATTTTCATTTTGGATTTGTCTGTTTGGCACCGACTTCAAAAAGAAGAAGTTGAATAGAGTTGTACATAATAAAATAAATAAAAATTATTTTATACTTTTCAGTTGGATTTTTGAAGGCGGTTCTTTTTTAAATGAAAAATAATAATATTTAATTTTTCTGTTTAGTTTTTAATTTGAAGTTTTTGTTTTTCTTTTTTATTTTATACTTTTTAGTGATAAGTTCTTAAATCACTCTGAGTTTTTTAGTGAATTAGTGATAGTTTTTTAGAGATAAGTTTTACTGTCCGTTTATTTTATAGTTTTTTTAACAGGTAGTTATAATATTTGTTATTATGACTTTAGCTTACTTGTTACTATTTTGTTTACCTGCGGGTCTAGATAGAAAATCAAAGGATGCTTTAAGGAAAATCGCGTAAGGGAGAACAAAATACCCATCGAAAAAAAACAAAGACTTCAGCAGAGCAAGCACGAGCCGTATTTAAACTAGTTATCGCGTGGGATAAAGCAGCCATCTTTTACGCACTTACTTAGTATCGTATACTGCCATCTCATTCTAACCGTTATCGTGTCGATAACTCGTGCTTGCCCTTCAGAATGAGAGAGATCGTCAGCGTGCTGCTCTTGCTGCCGAAACAGATGAGCAAAGAGAAGTTCACCTATCACAAATGCAAAGAAACACTTTTATATATATGTAGCGTTGAGTCGTGTAAAATCCCTTGATGAGATGGCTTTAAGTGATATAGATTCAAAGAAATTACTTAACCATCCCCATGACGAAAGAGCCTTGATTGAAATGACCAGGATGAAAAACATGATGTTGCAATATATATTTTTTTCTTCAATATAATTAAGAGTAATTTATTCATGTTTTTATATACTTTTTTGTTTAATAATTTAGTAACTCTGTTTATTACTAATAAAAAAACTTTATTAACATATATTGATAAATCTCTGTCTAGTATTGATAACTTTACATACATACTTATATTTCAAACTAAGAAACCTCCTTTTTTTCGAGTCGGGTAAAGAACTTAAACCCTCTCCTGAATGTAATAACATAAACTGATAACTCTTTGTCTAATAATTACTAAGAACCTTCAAACTTACATACATACTTATAGGTGAAACTCAGAAACTCCTTTTTTGAGACGGTTAGATCACTAAAACCTTGTCCTGAAAGTAACAAGTAGTTTTCTGAAAATCTCATCCAAATAGCTTAAGCAAAACGCGAGATAATCGCCGACCAACATACATACATGCAGGTCAAACACAGAACCTCCTTTTTTTTAGAGTCGGTTAAATCACTTAACCCATCTTTCCAAATGTACCGGATACTTTTCTGAAAACCGCATCCAAATAGCTTAAGCCAAACGTGAGATAATCGCGGACCAACAGACATACATACAGGTCAAACACAGAACCTCCTTTCTTTTTTTGGTCGGTTAAGGCACTAAAACCTTCTCCTAAATGTAACGAATACTTTTCTGAAAACCGCATCCAAATAGCTTAAGCCAAACTCGAGATAATCGCGGACCAACAGACATACATACAGGTCAAACACAGAACCTCCTTCCTTTTTTTGGTCGGTTAAGGTACTAAAACCTTCTCCTAAATGTAACGAATACTGTTCTGAAAACCGCATCCAAATAGCTTAAGCCAAACTCGAGATAATCGCGGACAATTATACATACATACATACATACATACATACAAACAATCGAACTGAGAACCTCCTTTTTTGAAGTCGGTTAATGAAGTCGGTTAAAAATAATTTACTTTATTAACTTTAATTGTTAAATTAATTCTGTCAGTTTTCCACTTACTCACTCACCACTAATCCAGCACATACTTCTTACATTATTTCCTTATTTTAACATGCCAAGAGCAAAGAGATGGTACGTAATTTAATTAATATTGCTGTTCTTTGGGTGTTCCACCGTACTTCGTAATTAAAAATCAGTATCAAAAAACCTCTATCTGTCGTTTGCTATGATCTCGTTTTATTTATTTAAAAGTAGTGCATTAATAAAATATATATAATTCTGCGTTACTTACATAAACTCACTCCCATTACTCCCATTGAGGCAGGCATAGACTTTCAATCGCCACTAAGTACGATATAGAAAAACCTATCTTGCTTTCCTTACAATCATTATTCTTCTCATACATGCAATTTTATTGTTCTTACTTTGGACGCCCGCCTTTATTAGAACGTTTTCTATGTGGTCTAGAAAAGTAACTTATTTCTTTATTTTGTTTCAATATTATTCTAGTTATAACAACTTCGAAAATGACCTCATTAGTTTTTACTCAATATAAGAACATAAAACGACAACTTTACAGGTGTAGTAGCAATCAGATTCTTTGAAAGCGTTTCTTTGAAACTAGGCGTCTTCGATGAATGAGGCAATTAAAAGTTTTAATTAGTTTTAAATAGGTTATACACTTTTAAATTATATTGATATTGTAGGAAAAACTAGAATTTAGATCCAATTATATTTTTTTGCTCTGTTGTCCAATTTAAATGTGGTACATACATATATACAAAAGAAGAAGAAGAAATATATAAAAAAGGCAGGTGTCCGCAGTATGAAGAATAAAAGAGCATGTATGAAAAGCATATATTTTAGTTAGATTCTTTATTTGCTAGTTTCAAATTTACACGAAGTGAAACACAATTTTTTTTCTATTAATCTACTCAATTTGTTAATTTCAGACCTTGCCAACTTAAATGTACCAACAAATGCATTTTTAACGACTTATTAAACATTAAACAATTTTTTTTCTATTTGGATTGATGAGAGAGTTTTAAAAAAAATAAAGTTCTTTTCCCAACTAAATCCCAAAAACGAAAAGAAAATGTTGAGTATAATTTTCTTCAATAGGGCTACTCGACGATCCTTTGATGTCGTCTACAGGCTGGTCAGTTGCCTGCACAATATTATGCTCCCGACCTCTTTGGGTAGTAATCTGTTATCTGTCGCTGAAACTCAAGAGGGAAAACTTTATAATGAACTCCTCAATGAAAATGTTCCTTTTAATATTTACCGAGAGAGGTTGGTTTAAAATGTTTACAGATAAATTTTTTAGCATGCTAGTTTCATAATTAGCTGAATAATTTTAGTATATTTTCGGTTTAAAAATTTAAAGTGTGTATTCTTAACAAATCACCTTGTATACAAGGCATAGTGGCGTAAAAAAAGACAAAAGTTAGCTTAGAATAGCACTTACCCATTTCTTCCCGCGGGTGTCGTAAGAGGCGACTTAGGATATTGTTGGGCAATGCAGTTGGAGACCCATCACCAAGAACCTTTACAATCCTAATAAATAAAGGACAAATAAAGGAAAGGAAAATTTTACCAACTTCCAAAAGTGGCTGAGAAATTTAATTCCGAAGCACTGGCTGTCCTTTTCTGGGATTTATAGCCGTGAGTATAAGTATGCATGTATGTATTGCCGTAGCTTAAAATAAAATCCTCTGGTCTCTCTTTGCAAGCAGTATTAATTGGTTAAGCTGTCTGGAAGTTTAAAGTTATAAATAGGCGATGTGTTTGAAAACTTCTCGCTTCTCCCCAAAGAGCCTTAAGAATTCTTAATTGCGAAGTACTTACTACTTTTGTGATATTTACAGGGGTATGTATAGTTTTGTTAGATAAAGCTTTTATTTAATTTATTCCTTATATGACTACGTTAAGAAAAATAATTTTACTCCTTGCTATGAGAAAAGGTTGTTGTGGACTTATGCTCTTTTGGATACTGAGAGTATTAGTAAGATAGATAGATATATAGATAAGAGAATATAGGAAGTACCTCGTAGTAGTATGTTTTCATGGCAAAGTCTTTTAATATTCTAAGTCAAAGATCATATTTTGCCTGTCTGGTGACTTAATTATGCATGTACGTAATTGTTACTTTTTGTGTTCTATATGATATTTGTATGTTCTCATTTTAATATTCTCATAAATCTTTTTATTTATATAATGTACCATGTTGTTCCCAGTGGCAATGAATGAATATATATTTGCTGTGTAGTGTCGGCTTAGAATAGCACTACCCCATTTCTTCCGGTGGGTGTACGTAAGAGGCGACTAACGGTTTTGGGGCTTTTGAGGGATTTTTGGGCGATGCGGTTGGAGACCCATCACCAACCACCTTTATTTCACCATCTTTTCCCCACACAACTTCCAAAAGTGGCTGAGGAATTTCTGATTCCTTAGCTCTGGCTACCCCTTCTAGGGATTTATAGCCGTGAGTTTATGTATGTATGTATATATTACTTCTTATTTTTGTACGCTCATTGCCATACATTATGTATGAAGAAGGGGATTTTTACGTTTGAGCACTGGCGATCAATATTTAAGGGGTACATATGTTTCTTAGCTTTAACTATGACAACAGAAAAGAAAGAAACAACTATTCTTAAACCGCATACAACACCGAAACGAAATATCTTAAAACCCGACGAAAAAAATCTAAAGCTCATATAAAAGAATTATTCATAAAGCTTTCCAACAAATAGACGTACTCGAGAAAGCACTCGGATACCGCGGGGAATAGCTCCAACTATTTGCTTATTTACGTCGTATCCTCTTGTACAGCTCAATTGTAAAACTTATGCGGTTGGTATAAGATTCTATGTGGAAAAATCGATGAGTATTCAACGAGTAATGGAATCTGTCTGGTGTAAAAATTCTCGAGTTATGAATACTCAAACCGTTGTCCGTTGAGATATCACTGAGAACTATAAGGCTGCTTGGAAATTAAACGTTGAAAATTTAACCACGAGCAGCTTCTTTTACTGTTTAATCCAATCATTATTTCTTTGTAGAAGTTGCTTGCCCATGCTCTACACAAGTTCAGAGTTGATTACGTTATAAAAACTAGGAAACATTGGCTAGCCTTCCATATTACTATCAAATTATTTCGTTCTTTTACTATCAAATTATTAAATTAAATTAAATTAAATTCCAAAAAAGGGTAGCCAGAGCTTTAGAGCAGGAAACATTTCAGCTGCATGTGGAAGTTGATAGGGGAAAAGATGGTAGAAATAAAGTATCGTTGGTGACGGCCCAAACGTTACTTAAAAAGCCCGATACCCTTAGTCACCTTTTACAACACCCGTTGGTAGAAAAAGGTAGTGATATTATAAGCCGGCACTACACGGCCCATATATTATACATAGAGTCATTACCAAATTTCATTATTAAATAAAAGAAATAAATGTTAAATTTATTGAATAATAATAAAAAACGAGCAGTAAGCTTAAAAGGTTCTAACTTGATAATAAATAGAATTGTACAACTTTGCAAATAAATAAAGATACAACTTCTGTCTTCTAAATCGCCTATTTAACAAAGATAAACCCAAACTATTTCACCCAAAAAGTTCTTTTTGCGTAGTAAATAAATAACCCACGGGCTAGAATAGACGCTTCGGCAACAACTGCAAAGCATAAAAGGAAATGTACGCAAATGTTACGATTGAGATAGGAAAAATCGAACATAAAGAATTCTTGAAAATCGAGAAGTCGTGACGTCCGTAAAAAGTGAGCTCGTAAGGTCAAGACCGATAAGCGTGACTTTTTCCGCTTGCAAATTGGGGATCGACTTCACAAACGAAATACAAAGCCGCCTAAAAGATTTATAGCACAAACAGTTAAGCCTTTCCTTCTTTCTTTGTCTGTATTATATCACTCAAAAAAGAATACACTCCGCCAAAGTTTTGCATTACGATTCTTTTACTCTGTGACTTTATTAAAAGTTGGTGTCTGAATAACAAAGAAAGTGTTTTCGCTTGCGAATGCAAAACGCGACCGCTCAAAAATAGTAGGTGTTCAAGTTGAAGAGATATTCGAATGCATTGAATGCCATTCTCTTTATATATTGCAAATTTGATATCGGATATTTCACTATTGAGTTTTCTATTGAAGTTCCATCGAGTATGATGTGGCATAGTCACGCTACCACAACTTGTGCATACTGCATTGAAAGCATCTGAAGCAAGCTAAAGCAACTTGGTCTGACGAAGATATACGACTTCGCCAAAGATTGGTTTTATTAAGTCGCTCTGTGCAGAGACGATTGATGTGGCTCCGCTAATGTCGTCAGCATAAGCTTTAAATCTGTGTCGAGGATAACCGATGGGATGTTTTGTCTGGTTCGTACAAATACATTTAGTGGTTGTTCCGCGAATTCTCTGTCGCATTGCTAATTAACCAAAGATTTGTTTGTTTGCATCTTGAAATTTCATTTGATTAATAGAGTTAAGAATTAAAACTCATTAATATAATGACGTTTTTGGAACTCCTCGTTTGATATAAGTAAATGTCGGCCAAGTATCGGATTCACGTAGTGATTTCGTAGTAAATAAAGGACTTTGGCCATGCATACATATAGAATATACATACATACATACACTCACGGCTATAAATCCCAAAAAGGAGTAGCCAGAGCTAAGGAATTTAAAATTCCTGAGCCACTTTTTGAAAGTTGAGTGGGGAAAAGATGGTGAAATAAAGGTTGTTGGTGATGGGTCTCCAACCGCATCGCCCAAAAATCCCTTTAAAGCCCCAATACCGTTACTTACGTACGACGCCTCTTACGTACACCCACCGGAAGAAAAGGGGTAGTGCTATTCTAAGCCAACACTACCCAGCCAATATATCACAAAATATATCTCATTATATGCAGGTTAAAATAGAAGTTATTTTTTAAAATAGTAATTATTTAAGAGTAGTTTGGAGCCTATTTATTACAAGCAAAATAAGATTTAAACAAATCTCTCATTCTGAAAATAACATAACATAAAACATAACATAAACGTTCACGCCGTTTATCCCCGAAGAGGTTGGCAGAGGTACCAATACTCCTGAACTCACATGGCAAGCGCCATCTAGTTTCCAGAGAAGGTACCCACGTTTTGCTTAGACAGTGTACTCACGTGATAGGGGGCAGGCCTATCGCCGTTTTGTACGAATACACTGTCACATGACTAAGTACAACTCAGCCATGTGGGTTTCCTCACGATGTTTTCCCTCACCGTTAGCAACCATGATAAATTAACCACACATATGAGTTTAGAAAAGACAAATTGGTGTAGTTCCGTCCCAGGATTGGAACTCACGCCCTTCTGTTTTTCGGGCGGGTGTTCTACCCACTGGACTATCATGTCGCTTCTGAAAATAAGTATAGAAATATAATAAGTCTGTAGATTAAAACACTGAATTGGTATGTTAATAATGTCAGAATGTTTATTTGGTGAAAACGTGATGAAAAGCAACCGTGATAGCTCAATAGGTAGAACACCGGTTATCGTGCAAACGACTAGTGTTCAAATCCCGGGTCGGGCCTACACCAATTTGTCTTTTCTAAAGACATATATGTGGTTAATTTATCACGGTTGTTAACGGTGAGGGAAAACATCGTGAGGAAACCCACATGGCTGAGTTGTACTTAGTCATGTGACAGTGTATTCGTACAAAACGGCGATAGGCCTGCCCCCTATCACGTGATTACACTGTCCATGCAAAACATGGGTACTCTGAACACCGGGTGACAAAATCACGTGATGTTCGGAAGAATTAGTACCTATGCCAACTTCTTCGGGGATATTCAGCGTGAACGTTTATGATTTTGTTATGATATGAGATGAAAAACATAGTTATTTTAATAAGGCTCATATAAAATTTACTTTCAAAACCAACAAAACTAGTCCGCTTTTCTTTATTTTCCTGACAATGACTCCTAATAGCCCATATATGAAGAAGCCCATCAAGAAGCTCAAGCTTAGCCTATAGAGGTGATTCATCAATCACGCTGGCAATAGTACCAACTAACTTGTATTAAATAACCGTGATAGCTCAGTGGGTAGAACACTGATTATCGTGCAGACGAAGAGGGTTCAAAATACCGGTTTAGGGCCTACACCAATTTGTCACTTCTCAAGATATATGTGTAATTATCATGGCTGTTAACGATGAGGAAAAACATACATACATACATACATATACTCACGGCTATAAATCCCTAGATGGGGTAGCCAGAGCTAAGGAATTAGAAATTCTTCCGCCACTTTTGGAAAGTTGAGTGGGGAAAAGATGGCAAAGTAAAGGTTGTTGGTGATGGGTCTCCAACCGCATCGCCCAACAATCCCTTAAAAGCCCCTATACCGTTAGTCGCCTCTTACGTACACCCACCGGAAGAAATGGGGTAGCGCTATTCTAAGCCGACGCTACACAACAGATGAGGAAAAACGTCGTGAGAAAACCCACATGGCCTAGTTGTAATTTGTACAAAAGGCAATAGACCTGCCCCCTATTACGTGAGTACACTGTCCAAGCTTGACCTGTGTACTCTTAACACCAGGTGACAATGTCACGTGATACGCAGAAGTATTAGTGCCTCTGCCAACACCTTCAGGGATGTATGGAATGAACGTTTTACTTTGTTCTAAATTTAACGATAACAGACAACCCCGCAAAGATGTATTGCATAAATGTATTCACAGTTTTGTCTTGATTAAAATTCTGCGCGATGTCAACTGCAACTAATTATGACAAACAAAGTTTGCAGTTTAAAATTCAAGTGGACAAACACCACAATTGCACTGCATGAATCTCTTTTACTATCCCTATTTCAAACAGTTATTTTTTCGTGTTATAAATGAAATTTGTGTTGTGATTGTTTGCCTTTCTACCCACGGGTGTCGTAAGAGGCGACTAAGGGTATTGGGGATTTTTATTGGATTTTTGGGCGATGCGGTTGGAGACCCATCCCCAAAAACCTTTATTTTACGATCTTTTCCCCACTAAACTTTCAAAAGTGGCTGAGGAATTTATAATTCCTTCAAGCTCTGGTTACCCCTTCTAGGGAATTGTAGCCGTATTGTTTTTACTTCGGGACATCAATGGTCGTAGGTTAATCATTAATAATGCCGTACAGTGCGGGCTTAGAATGTCACTACCCCTTTCTACCCGCGGGTGTTGTAAGGCAACTTAGGTCATGGGTTTTTTTAAGTGTTTTTCATCACTTTCATGTTTTCTGTGGAGCCCTGCCTTTTTGAACACACTACTGGTTTCAAATTTGTCCTCCGTGGGCGTCCTCCACTAACATTACTTTCTTTTTTGCCAATTTACTATCAGTATTTTTTATGATTTCATATACAAAAAATAATTTACTTTATAACTTTAATTGTTAAATTAATTCTGTCAGTTTTCCACTCACTCACTCACCACTAATCCACCACATCCTTCTTACATTATTTCCTTTTTTGAACATGCCAAGAGCAAAGAGATGGTACGTAGTTTAATTGATATCGCTGTTTTTTTGGGTGTTCCACCGTACTTCGTAATAAAAAATCAGAATCAAAGAACCTCTATCATTCGTTTGCTATGATCTCGTTTTATTTATTTAAAAGTCGTGCATTAATAAAATAAATATAATTCTGCGTTACTTACTTATACTCATTCCCATTACTCCCATTGAGGTAGGCAGAGACTATCAATCGCCACTAAGTACGATCTAGAGAAACCTCTCTTGCTTTCCTTACAATCATTATTCTTCTCATACATGATATTTTATTCTTCTTACTTCGGACCCCCGCCTTTATTAGAATGTTTTCTTTGTGGCCTAGAAAAGTAAGGTATTTCTTTATTTTGTTTCAATATTATTCTAGTTATAACATCTTCGAAAATGACCTCATTAGTTTTTACTCAATATAATAACATAAAACGACAGCTTTACAGGTGTATTAGCAATCAGATTCTTTGAAAGCGTTTCTTTGAAACTAGGCGTCTTCGATGAATGAGGCAATTAAAAGTTTTAATTAGTTTTAAATAAGTTGTACACTTTTAAATTATATTGATATTGTAGGAAAAACTAGAATTAGATCCAATTATATTTTTTTGGTCTGTTGTCCAATTTAAATGTGGTACATACATATACTCACGGCTATAAATCCCTAGAAGGTGGTGAAATAAAGGTTGTTGGTGATGGATCTCCAATCGCATCGCCCAAAAATCCCTTAAAAGCCCCAATACCGTTGGTCGCCTCTTACGTACACCCACCAGAAGAAATGGGGTAGGGCTATTCTAAGCTGGTACTACACAGTTAAATTTGGTGAATAGAATATATAAATATTATATTAATATTTAACACTTAGGAAAAAAATCTCCTGAAAATCTGTCTTAGAAGAGATACGTTTGCTTGAAATTTACTTCTTGAAAACTAGCTAGGTGCAAGTAAGCTCAGCCAGCGAAGTTTCTTTATTATTCTCCATTATAAAGCGGCAAAAAAAAGTGAAAATTGTTAATCATATAACTGACTAAATATCACGGTTTATTAGATAAAGCCTTGCAAAAAAGAGCCTTGCCTTCTGTTTATTTTCACAATTGATTCAATTTATTAATTGAATATAACAAGCAGAGCGCACAGAAAATAAGTGAACGTCGGACGTGACCTGAAAAGAGAATAATCTATAATGTTTGGGGAAGTGTGAAAACGGAACGAGACCAAACCTTTACTTTTCTCTGTACACATCCAAATGTTACCTGTATACTCACGACTATTATTTTTAAAACAAGGTAGGTAAAGCCTCGGTTTAGGTTTTTTTTTCATACCTATTCTTGTATTGTATTGTGAACGGGTATGTTTTCCGCAAGTCGACGTCTGCAAAGCGCCTATTTTGCGTGACAAGGGAATGGCACTACTCTAGCCATCCCAGCTCACTAAGAAAGTTCAGGACCCCCCCAATGTCTTTGAACACCTCAAAGAGCGACCTGGCGTCACCCAGGTGTTTTAACCTGTAATCCGCTACACCTGTATACTCGAGGACGAGGACACGTGCGCAGCTGTTTCTTCCTTTTCCATGCATGTTCTGCACAGAGGGCTATCTGTAACACCCAAAGTAAACAAGTGTTTGTTAAAAGGGCCATGCCCCGTTAGGGTAGCTGTAATCCAGCTAATTTGTTTTTTGTTAAGTTTAAATAGTTTGTTAGTAAGTTGCTTGTTGATCCTGGGTAAATCTGTTTTGGCTTGTTTACAGCCGCTCTCCGAGGACCAGCATGCATCCCACTTACCTTGTATAGCCTTACGGACTATTCTTTTTAACTGATCGTTAGGTAGAGGCAGACATGGTTCTGGACCTGTGAACGGGGTATCCGATCCTCTTCGTCAATTCGTCTGCTGCATCATTGCCGCGTGATCCGCTGTGTCCTTTTATCCATTGAATGGTAGTATCATTGATTTTGATTTTGATTGACTGCCTCCGTGGTCTCGCGGTTAAGCGCTTGGTTTCAAGTACGGAGGTCTCGGGTTCGATCCCTGGGGGGTGGTAACCTTACAAATTTAATTTGTAAGATTTAACCCAGTTTGGTAGGATATTGCAGGCTTGAATCACCTGATTATCCGAAAATTAAGATGATTCCGTGCTTCGGAGGGCACGTAAAGCCGTCGGTCCCGGCTACTACTACGGTAGTAGTCGTTAGTCTGCCAACCCGCAATTGGCCAGCGTGGTGGACTATGGCCAAATCGCCCTGTATAGGGTAGGCTCGAGCCCCTTGGTGGGGACATTTATGGGCTGTGATGATGATGATGATCATTGATTTGCCCTATCGCTGTTAGGGCTTTGTGACATTCATATATGAGCCCTGATTTGCACTCGTGGCTCATTAGGGCTTGCAGGACTGATTTGCATCATACCTATTCAAAGTATAGTAGTGAAAAGAAGGTAAAATAAAAGCATCACAAACCGCATCTCCCAACAGTCTAAGTGGCTTATTGGAAATACTCGCAGTGGTGGGCTTCCGGTATATGAATATTTAATTTAAAATGATGGTGCTACTTTAATGTCGACACAAAAGGCTAAATACATGTAAGTTTTATAAGCTTCCACCAATCTTCACCTTTAATAAAAGGAACGAATCCAAATATATGTATATTATATTCATTTTAAAATTCATACGACCTATAACTAATTTATAAATTTTTTTCAAGTTTTCGAAAACTGCGAAAACTTGCGATAAAACCCAGACTACTGCGTACCACTTCAAAGTTCTGGTATCTATCACGTAAGTTGGAACAATTTCTACAAAAACGTTGATATTACACTACAGGATATTGTATGGTGTTCTAACCCCCAAAGTATAAAACGTGGGAAAATCAATATTCTACACAAAGATCTAGATCACCTGCTGTGCGCTGTGTAGTATCGGCTTAGAATAGCACTACCCCAATACTTCCGGCGCGTGTACGTAAGAGGCAACTAACGGTATTGATGCTTTAAAGGGATTTTTGGGCGATGCGGTTGGAGACCCATCACCAACAACCTTTATTTTACCATCTTTTCCCCACTTAACTTTCCAAAAGTGGCTGAGGAATTTCTGATTCCTTAGCTCTGGCTATCCCATCTAGGGATTTATAGCCGTGAGTATATGTATGTATGTATCTAGAACCTGAAAGATTATTCATACAAAATATGTCACTATCTCACTTCTCATATAACATACTTAGTTTCACACACCTCGTTCCATCTATAATTTTCTTTTTCCAGAGGTGTTAAAGCTAAGTTAATGTGTTAAACAATAATTTTTCTATCCTTTGTCACAGAAGTTGTGATAAACAAGAACTAGTTTGTTGTCACCACACGAACTGTTGTTAAGTGACCTTTTTCTGTGACGGTCGGAAACTTTGAAACGGGTTGTGTACCCTTCACCACCGTCTACTCACTAGGGGACGCAACTTACATTATAAATTTAAACTGTACATCTAATCCCGTCACTATAATATTGCATGAAAGCAAAGGGGCTTATATTTTTTACTAAAAACATACAAAAAAAATATATACTCACGGCTATAATTCTCAAAAATACCAAGATTTAGTATTAGAAATATTTACCACCTTTTGAAAAATTGAGTGCGGAAAAAAATTAAAATCAAGCGTAATTGTAATAAATCTGGGTAACATGGCCATATATAATTACTTCATTTATTACTTTAGTGCCATTAAATATTTGCCCATCAGCAAGTTCAAAGTGTGTTCAAGACTTCATTGTGAGGGATACTAATTAGATTAAATTTTAGATAGTTCTATTTGCTTTGCTAGTCGTAAGTTTATTACATAAGAAAAAAAATATCCTAAAATCGACTTATATATACTTTCTGTCAATTAAAATATTTATCTTAGGACCCCTTCGCTCCCTAGCAGCACAGTACAGCATAGATAAAAAATCTGTTGCAGTATATATTAAAGTTACATGACGTTAAAAAAGGCCATTTGCAGTGTTGTTCCTGAAATGGAAGCCAAGAGATTTATGAAAGTGGTTACAGTCGCGCACAACAGGCTCGCGTGGAATAATCGAGTTTCACAACTTGTTATATTTCTGTACTCTGTGTTTTATCTGTTAGTTGCATCCAAAATAATGGTCAAGCTTTTGCAAACAAAACACATCCTGTATTTGTTTATTGAGTAGATACGTTTACCTTTTACACGGATCGACGGCTGACCTTTATTTTATCGTTAGTTTAACTTATTCGATATAATTCGTTTGGAATGCTGACTACACATAGTCGTGTGTGTGGAGAGAGCCTACATACCTTTTGTTGTACAAAGTTGTGTTACAGTTTATATAAAACATTAAAAAATGAGCAACATTATTTTTTTCATTTAGCTTACCAACTCACCATTTCCTTCAAATACAACTATTTGATATCATGTAAAAATTGTGTTAATGCGATGTCTCTTGTCCAGTGGTCAGGTGTTTAGCTTCTGGATACGGATATCACGGATTTGTTCCTGTGAAATTGCAATATTCATATGATAATTTAGAGTGCTATTAAAAGATAATTGAGTAGTACGCTGCTTCGAAAGTACCTATAATAAAAAAACTAGCAGTTCGAAAAATATTGTTACGAATCATACTGTCTCACTCTAAAATCATTTCGATGGGTTCATAAATTCAAAAAGATTATTAGATTGAATGCCATTTCTACAAATAACATAATTTAATCAGGATCATCGAGACCCTTTTTTTTGAAATAGCGTTTTCCAAGCTGACAACTTACGTTAAAAAGTATAACACTTAATTATAAAAAGGTGCTTATTACTTAATCTATGACGTCATTAAATAACATATATACATACATATTCTCGCAGCCATAAATCCCAAAAAGGGGTAACCAGAGCTTCAGAGCTAGTAACTCTTCAGCCAAATTTGGAAGTTGATAGGAGACAAGATGGTAGAAATAAAGTGTCGTTGGTGATGGGTCTCTAAACGCATCTCCCAAAAACCACATAAAGTGCCCCAGTGCCTGTTAGTAGCCTCTTACGACACCTGTAGGTAGAAAGGGGTAAAGTAAAACTAAACACTAAAACACGTCATTAAATAAGTTGTATATTAAGTGTCAATGGGCGTGAGTGTTAAGTAACATTAATCGTCAATATTTGGACTCACTTTCTACTTTTATCCAAAATCCCAAAACCCTTTTAATAAAATCAGAAGAGATCAGAACAAATTTGCATATTTCCAACATAATAAAACGGAAGCATTTGGTTGAGAGTTGTGAAATATTACGTAATATCTCATGAGCTCATACAAGCAGGCGAGTCTCGTCGCTCGACACGCGCGCCTTCGAACCTCCGCTGTCATTTCAACAATATCTGCCTTCGTACTGCAAATGCGGGGTTCACGGATTTCGTATGGAATATAAGTATTGAATCGTCATCAAGTTCAATGATTTGTTTGTTTCAAAACCAATAGATCGAAGATATTTTTCAATTAATTTTATTACCTATTTTTGTAGATAAAACATTACAAACCATATTTAAAGGTTATAGCAACAACTCACTCTTTTAGGATTTATGATTTTCATGAAAACCGACTTGTGAATGTAAAGAGCGGATTAAAATATGATTTAGTTTCAAACTGTATTCAAAAATAAATTAAAAGATTGTAGGCATGCCCATAAACGTTTTCTAAGGTAGCAAAAGGCTGAAGTACACATCCATTGGATGAATTATGATCATGATGATAATAATTTTCAAAAGTAAATTTTTGACTTTTTAGTAAAATAGTAGTAGTTTTCGTCGATTAGCGCTTATACTAAGATAACGATGTGTTTTTAAAAGTATTACATACCGTATTACGGTTAATTAAAATTTGTTTGTTTTTTAACTTTTTTACTGACTGCGAAAACGTTGATTTAATTAAAATACTAAAATAAAAACATAACAAATGATGTCACAAATCTTTTTGATGAATACACAAATGAGGTCTGGAGACATTATGAAAAATAATCCCCCATCAGGCATGTAACCTTAAAAAATGAGTTCGCTACTGCCCGAGGTCATTTATCTTCCTGAATATTTACGCACTAATTGCCCATGAATTTCTGAATACAACAAGTAAGGAGTGAATATTCCAAGCTATTTTCGGCAAATTCACGCAAATCTCTCTTGAACTGCGATAAAAATAGAGTCTTTAGTTGTCTGAGCTATTAGCAGACCACCCGCGTTGCGCCTGACAGTTCGCAAAAATGATAAGAAATGTACTCGTGACTTATGTTCCACATCTTGCAGACATAAGGAAAATAAATTTATCATGTGACATTCTTGGAGATTTAATAATAACTGCTTTTGTGTAAGTTCTTTCATAGTGGCGTTTTGATGTCGGCTCGTATTTATATTCATTGCGGGCCATTCTAGAAGAAAGAAATTGTATTTTTTCTATTAGTTGTTCAAATTATAACTTTTGATAGTAATTCAAGCTTTTTGTTTTGCTGTAAGTTAAACCACTGGGTAAACTACATATATTTATTTTTTCATATGAAGTTGAAGTTAAATATAATCAAAATAGTTTTATGTTTTTACTCTTTCTGGTGCTTGATCATTAAAAGCATAATATATTCTTATAAGAATAAACATATCTACGAATCTACTCAAAATATACAGCGTAAGCTACAAAAATCGCCATCATCTTCTTAAACAGTAAAACGTTGAAAACAGCAAATAACAGTTTCTTAGAAAACTATGAATACCAAACGAGCTGAACTTATGTTCAATTTGGCACGAACAAGCTTTCAATTAAACGCATTGAGTTCAAAAAGCTCGATGGTAAGTCAAATTGAGAGATTCAATTACATTAATTTGAAAGGGATGCAATGAAACTTTATTGGAGTGCCTTAAAACTTTGTCACAGTCGACGCCAAATTCATAGACGGGGCACATACCTGCTTGGATTCAAACTGCTGTCAAACAATTGAAAAACAAACAGTAAAGTGACGTCACAGCAGCGTGTGCTCAATGTTATTTTTGTTTCCATTGGACTGTTTGTTTGCTCACCTGCAGTCGCTTGTCTCTTGCAGTTCTGAAAAAAACAACAAACATTCAAAACTGGAAACGGCTTGGGATTTGTAATATATTCAATTGCTTTTAACGATGTTACAATCTGTGCTACGTATTTGTGCATACATATATTTAATTTATTTAGTTACTAATATTTTTCTTTAATTGTTTATTGTTGTTTTTATAATTGTAAAGAGCGTAACTATTATTTTGATGTTGGTAAAAGAACGAGACGTGAGTATACCCTGCATTTATTGGGGCGCTTTGCGTTCATTTAGGATTACGAGCTAATACGATTTTGCGATAAAAATACATAGGTCACGAAATCGCACAATAACGCATTTTTCCCGTGGTTATCGTAGGAGGCCAATTGGAGTGTTTGTGCTTTTAAAATCATTGTAAAGTAATGTTGCTGGTGAACCATCACCAATTTTTTTTATTTTATCATCTTAAAAACTTTCTATCTCAAAATTGGCTGAGAAAATTGTTGTTTTGGCGCCGATAGTAGGGAGTATGTACATGAATAAACAAAGTTTATAGTCGTACTGTGACGTCTTGGTTAGCACTTAGCACATATGCTATGCTATTTTGTAAACGATATCGTACGGGACAATTTAAGCATATAAAGCCAACTAGCTATTATTTCTCAAATTTTTCTCCACTCGACTTCTGAGGTTCGACGCAGCTACCATTTTCTACTTTGTATGTCTTTCAAAAGGCTACGGTCTTGCAAACTACATTTATCTAAATTTCATTTTAAAATGATTTATCCCAATTATAATTTTAAGCAATATTATTTCGAGTAGCAAAAGACTACCAAAACCTAAACTAATCTGGAAAATAGGAAAACTTTGTAAAAAACCATAACACTTTATTTCACAACATCAATTTGATGGTTCCAATTAGAGTGCCCACGCTGTGTTGTATCATGGCAGCACGAAGACACATAATGAAGAGCTTCCGATATGAGGTTCGATAATGTAGTAATTTATTGGCTATATTTCTCTCAGCACGCAGCCAATACGGTCCTTTATGACGTAATATGGCATAAAATAGAACATTTCATGGGTTGTCCTTAAAATCTGCGATCAAAATGATAAAACGGTGAAATTATGTGGTAGTAAGAAGCAAATTGAATCGCTTTTATATTTCTTACAGAATAACTCTTAAGGTTAGTGTAACGTTTATTGTAAAACGGCTTTATTACAGGCGTTCTTTTCAGAATTAAAGTTATTGTTTTTAATTTACGCAAGTTATCCTAAATTAATTATGTTGCAGAAAAATATGAAAAATTAAAAAGTGTACGCATTTGGCTTTGATTGCAATTCTTGATTTATGTTTTACTGAAATTGAGATATAATGTTATATTACCTTTGCAAACCCCATTCGGGGATATACGGCGTGAACGATTGAGTTTGTGTTTGAATTTACGCTTTGACTAACGAATCACTTGAGGAACCAGGCCACGTCATGAACGAATGCAGTGTTTGAAAGCATTTTTTGCAAACAATGGTCCAGCCAATGCTTTGAAATACGCTTTGATTACAGACGTCAGTGGTTCTTTAGTTGGAATGCTTGTGTACAATCAATGTTGTGAAAATTATTGCGCGAACTACAAATTTTTATCATCGTATTTTTAACCAACTAGTGATTTGTGTATCTTAAACATAAATATCGTAAATATTCCTTTTCCAAAAATGCTGGTCGAGTGGCAAAGTTTCACGAGACTGGTGCAAGGCGGTGATTGTGCCTCTATATAAAGGAAAGGGGTCACACCAAGAGGCTAAAAACTACCGCGGCATCAGCTTACTCAGCATTGTTGGTAAATTGTATGCTAAGGTACTGATTGAAAGAGTGATGAATGAAACTGATGAGAAAATATGGGATGTGCAAGCGGGATTTAGGAAAGGAATGGGATGTATGGATCAAATCTTCTCTCTAAGGAGCATCACTGAAAAGTTCGTAGCTAACCAAAAGGTGTATTGCTCCTTCATTGATTTAGAGAAGGCGTATGATAGGGTGGTAAGAAAGTGTTTAAGGGAGGTGTTATCCAAGTTCGGTTTGGGGAGTCAACTTATAAGTGCATTGGTATCACTCTATGAGGATTCTAGTGCATGTGTAAGAGTAAACGGGGATAACACTGACTGGTTCGGAATCTCTAGGGGTGTCCGACAGGGATGTGTAGCTTCTCCGTGGCTCTTCAATTTGTTCATGGATGACTGTTTGACAGAGTTGCGTGAAAGTGATTATGGACTAAGAATGGGTGGATTCATCATTAAATGCCTCTTGTATGCTTACGATCAAGTGCTACTTGCATCATCGGCAGAAGAGTTGCAAGAGATGATGAATGTTGCATGTGAGTCTTTTGTAAGAAAGGGAACGAGGGTGAATATGGGTAAGACCAAAACGATGGTTTTTGAGAGACAGGAAGATGTGACAGAATGCGTGATTGCGATTGATGGTAAGGATGTGGAACAGGTGAAGGAGTTTGTATATCTGGGAAGTTTGTTTACAAGGGATGGAAAATGTGATGAAGACATTGAAAGAAGAGTGAATTAGTGTAATGCGGTAAATGGAGCAATGAATAGCCTAATGATCAGTCAATCGGTGTCTGAAAAGGCCCGAATGGCTGTGCATGATGCTGTTCTTGTTCCTACGCTTATGTATGGAAGCGAATGTTGGTTGTGGCAGAAGAAGCATGAGAGCAGAGTGAATGCAGTAGAGATGAGGTCCCTCAGAAAAAATTGTAATGTTAGATTGTGTGACCGAGTGAGAAATAGTGTTATTCGTGAAAAGTGTGGTGTGAAAGATGATATTGTAAGAAAGATAGAAAAAGGAATGTTGAGATGGTTTGGGTACATAGAGAGGATGGATGATAGAAAATTGGAAAAAGGGATCTATAGAGCTAGTGTGGATGGTAATGTTTTTAGAGGACGACCACGGAGAACACACTTGGACCAAATTGAGAGTGTGCTCAAAAAGGCTGGCTTCCGAAGTATGAAGAATAAAAGAGCATGTATGAAAAGATTGATGGATGTAAACGAAGCTAGAGAGGTTTGTCAGGATCGTACGAAGTAGCGATCGATTGTTTTTGCCTACCCCAATGGGAATTAATGGCGTGAGTTTATGTATGTATGTAAGTATAACAATAAGTATAATATTTATAATTTAAGGTAGAAAACAAACATAGATTAAAATAAAATTACTAATAATTCCATAATTTATTCAAATAATTGTCTTGGTGTAAACTACAATTAATAACTATGGATTTGTTCACTATTTAAAAAATTCAAAAGGAAAAACAGATAGCGTTACGAGAATAAAGACTAACTACGAGTTCTAGACTAACAATAATTCCCTATAGAGGTTTATTTTCATTTGTTTCAGTGCTCACAAAGCAGTAGGAAAGACAAAAAGTGAAATAAGTCAGTCGCGAATATTAAGTTCGCAAATGAAACTGTCCGAGGAAATGCAAAGCTCCAGTGCACCCGTCTTCAAATGCAAATTATGCCAAATCAAATTGAACTCCCAAAGGAAACAAGCAAATCTTACAAAATTAATTGAATAAAGTAATCAAATTTGGCAGACTTCATCTAAGCTGAAAAGTGAAGTTTGTCGAAATCGTTGGTTTAAATGTTGATTAAGGAGCAAAAGAAAAATATTTGTTATTAATACTCGCATAAACAATAAACGTTCATATCTGCTACACTTGTTTTCATAAATATTATTATGATAGAAATTTCGTGCATTTTCATCTCATAATAGTATCTTTAAAAGCGATAAGTATAGCATATTATTATAGAAATAACAAATATTGCAGATGACTTGTCAAAACATAAATTTTTAAAAGATTAATCATGTAATTTATGTAGCATAAACTTAACTTATTAAATTTCACAACAATGGATTCAAACAAAATAATAAGAGAAAATAGTAAATTAAAATATTTCAAACGTAAATAGTTCTTTTCCAGAATTATACTTGTGATAAACTGAAAAAGTATGCTGTGTAGTGTCGGCTTAGAATAGCACTACCCCATTACTTCCGGTGGGTGTAAGTAAGAGGCGACTAACGGTATTGGAGCTTTTAAGGGATTTTTGGGCGATGCGGTTGGAGACCCATCACCAACAACCTTTATTTTACCATCTTTTCCCCACTCAACTTTCCAAAAGTGCATGAGGATTTTTTTTTATTCCTTAGTTCGGGTTACCCCTTCTAGGGATTTATAGCCGTGAGTATACGTATGTATGGAAAAAAGAAACCTAATATTTTAGTTCAGGTACCGTGCATGCATTCACATGTACTAAAAAGTGTTTATAGCCATAACACAATTGCTTTTTTGTATAAAATACATTTAATATAAACAACGTATCAACAATATATTCTTTTATATTCATATTTCCGCAGTTTTAGTGTTAAACTGCAATAAGATACATTAGGTAAATAAATTAACTTGGCCAGTATTTCCACCTAGAGAATTCATGATTCTCCAAGCCAGTTATGTTAACCGGTCCATGAAATCACACTTGTCTTGAGCTTCTGCTATTATGTGAAAACAAGCAAGACGTACAGTTACTGTTTATGAAGTAAATTATCATTTAGAAGCAAATTCCTTAAATGCTTAAACGACACCTGTATCGTAACAATATTGTTGCACATTTATGTGCCAGATAGTGCTGGCTTAGAATAACATTGCCCCTTTTTGATAACGGCTGTCGTAAGAGGTGACTTAAGGTATGAGGCTTTTTTAAGTGGTTATTGGGCGATGCGGTTGGAGACCCATCACTAAGGCTACTTTATTTGGCTGAGGAGTTTCTATCTCTGAAAGTCTGGTTACCCCTTTTTGGGGTTTATGGACGTGAGTATAAGTATGTATGTATTTATTTGGATATACGGATAAACTATTTGTATATCTTAGTCAAAACATCCGAAGTTTGAATAAAATAAAACATTCCAACAATCAAACATATTTTTGCAAAAAACTAAATTGCTTCCTTATATTCCAATACAAATAAATAAAATAAAAAAACAAACGGATCGCAAAATGCTCTAATGTTGATGCATCATGCTTTAATAGGAAAAAAGGAAATTAATGTGTTTTCCATTTGTACAGTTTTATGATGCTATTAAATGAACGATCAATAACGGTGCGAATAATTCATGACGAGCGGATGAGTTTGCTGAAAATTAAAGTATCAACCAATGAAATTTGCGATCATAACTCATCCATAATCCTGTCTCGCATGCTTTAATTTGACAAACTTTCACACTTTTTAATATTGTCTTACAATGGTATTGCCTGATTTTTTATTATCATCCTGGGCTCTCAAATCGAAACTAATCTGCATAGGTGTAAAACACGATCATGTGACGCCCCGGACTAAGCAAGGTCAACAAATAATATAAATTGCTATTTTGTCTTCTTTATTTTAGTAGTTTGTCGTAATTGTGATGTTAAAAATGTTCTACAGATTTCATTACTAATAAATAAAGGATAAATGAAGTAATAATAATCCCGACATGAGGTTTTCATGAACAATAACATTTAAATTATATTTCAATACTGTTATATTAATTTCCATTAAACATTCAATTTATAATTTACAATTGTATGTCATTTTGTAAAACGCTGAAGGCATTTTGATGAAAATGTAAACTCGTTTAATTGTTTTAATTGCAACGTATGATTGGCCATAGTTTTATGATAGCTATAAGGAAATGTCTTTTGTTATAATTAATTAGAGGTAACAATCATTATTAGTATTAAGTTTATTTTATAACTGTGTAGTGTCGCCTTATAATAGCACTACCCTACTTCTATGTCAGTGCTACAGGAGTTATGCGGGCGCTTGGCCCTTAAGTGCCGTTACACATTCACCTACCTACCTGTAAGTTACCACGTTCCACTCATGTAAGTGGAACACTCCTTGGGATTCATAGCCATGAATGTATGATAATGTGTTGTTGGTTTGTGCCGGATGACAGCTCACTTGGAGCTCGAGTACTTGGCGAAAGGCGCCCCCACTGGCGGCGTTCTTCGTCAACTCGCGGGGTCAATGAGCCTCAGCCTCAGGGATGACTGCACTTCCTGAAAGGTGATTGTCGATCGCTTGTTATAGTGAAGGAAGTTTTGGTGGCACAAGAATTACGTGTAAGAAAAGTCTCTTTGAATATTTTTAGTATAGGACAAAGACATGTAGAAGGATTTTAAAAAATCTATAACTTTCTCTAAAAAGCCATAGAATTAACAACTCTTCGCTGAAAATGTCACCTGTATTAGATTTGACTTATAATGTAGGTACGATATACTGAATTAATATGATATATAAATAGATATAATAACAAACAATATATACATACATACTCTATAAGTCATAAAGCCATAAGTCTCAAAATCGATACCAACATGATATATATATATACACTCACGGGAATAATTCTCAAAAAGGGGGAACCAGAGCTTCAGAGCTAGAAACTCCTCAGCTACATTTGGAAGTTGATGGGGACAAGATGGTAGAAATAAAGAAATTTTAGTAATGGGTCTCCAACCGCAGCACCCAAATCTCGTCGTCTCTTACGAAACCCGTGGGAAAAAGGGGTAGTGACATTCTAAGCCGGCACTATACGACAAGTTAAAATGTTGTTATTAAAATGACGACATGATAGTCCAATGGGTAGAACACTCGCCCGTGAAAAGACAGGTGTGAGTTCAAATCCCGGGCCGGGCCTACACCAATTTGTCTTTTCTAAAGTCATGTGTGTGGTTAATTTCTCATGGTTATTAACGGTGAGGAAAAACATCGTGAGGCCGAGTTATACATAGCCATGTGACAGTGTATTCGTACAAAACGGCGATAGGCCTGCCCCCTATCACGTGAGTACACTATCAAAGCAAAACGTGGGTACCTACTTTGGACACTAGGTGGCGCTGTCGCGTTGTTCATAATCCAAACCCTTCCAGGATAAACGGCGTGAAAGTTTATGGTATGTAACGTTTATGTATATAAAAAATATGAGATATACTGAATCAATATGATTTAAAAATAGACACGAAAAATCTAAAAGGGGTTTTCTACTTTGCGATGCGACAACATAACCTCAAAGTAGTTTAAAATGTATTGACTTGCTCTGATTTTCAGACTCGGTCAACAATGTGAGATTTGAAAATCTTTTAAATCGCAGCGCAATATCATTGGTTTTAAAATGCCTTAAGTATTTAGATGTAGTAGCATCACGGTGTTAAAGTAAAATGTTATCGATTTATGATATTTTGTTTACAACACAGCGATAGCAATGTTGTCAGCGTAGGTGGAGTTTGTATTTTGTGATTAAAACTTTGAAATTTGGATTTTAATGAGTTTCTAAACGTTTTATCGGATTTTAAAGGCATACATGAAACTAAATAATATGATTTAGAAAATACTGATATAATTAGCCGTGTAGTGCCGGCTTAGAATGTCGCTACCCCTTTCTACCCACGGGTGTCGTAAGAGGCGACTAAGGGTATTGGGGCTTTTTATTGAATTTTTGGGCGATGCGATTGGAGACCCATCATCAAAAACCTTTATTTTACCGCCTTTTCCCCACTCTACTTCGAAAAGAGGCTGAGGAATTAATAATTTCATAGTTCTGGCTACCCCTTCTAGGGAATTATAGCCGCGAGTATATGTATGTATATATATAAATTTGTTCTCTTATAAAGGTGTAATTTAAACTTTATTTGGTTATTATTTAAATAAAATCAATCAGATTTTAAATGATTGACTAATATATATTAAATGTTTTCCCGCAAAAACACTGACCATTTCATTTCACTGAATTTGTTGTTCCAGTCTCAATAGCCAAACCGCAGTACAACCATATTTTTTTATATCAAATATCAGATCAAACGTCATAAACGTAATTCATATTGAGTTAATGCCTCGTGCTGTTAATTAACGTTAAATATCTTCCATGTGAATACACATACTGAATACGTTATATTTGCAAGTATGCAATGGTAATTATGACGGATGGCCCATTTACATGACAAGCTAATGTGAAGTCCCTTTTGTAGAGTTTGCTGAAAGTTTGAGAGCTTTCCATTAGGTGAGAACATTAACTCGACTCGTGTATATGCAGGGTGTTCCAAAAATCGAAACGGATTCCATTTAATAATGACTTTTATTCATGAAAATCATTTGCAAAGCAGTATTAGTAAATTATTTTTTAAGTATATTTCTATATATAATTATTATAGTACTTGTGACTTTGTACAGCATCTGATGTAGGCTCATTCATCACTTTAAAAACATCCTGTATATGCTCATGCTTCTTGTTCAAATGGAAAGGTTTAAAGTTAGGACTCGGAATTATTAACTTTATAATACTTTAGCCAGCTTAATACTTTAAGTTTTGTTGTATTTCTGTGATACGATTATTCTTTGCTGGGGTTAATGTTTTATACAATTATTGTTCTAATAAAATATATTTATTTTGATGTCAATTTTGCTTTCTATTTATTTTAGTGTTATAACTACTTTTAAAACGATAATACTACCAAATTTCTTCCCGTAAGTATTCATAAGAGATTGAGATATTGGGGCTTTTCAAGTGTTTTTTTAATTTTTTCCCCACTTAACTTCCAAAAGTGGTTGTGGAATTTCTAACTATAAAGCTCTGGCTACCCTTTTAAGTTATTAATGTATGAGTTACACGAAAAGTTACATTCATTCACATCTGAACTAACTTTGAATATGCTTACAGGGCGGTTCTATTTAATATAGTTTGTTTGCGTGGTTTAAAAATATTAATGAAATGTCAAAATTAATACTATGACTCTGTTGTTTATCAAATTTTGTATGAAAAATTTAGTTTCTTTTTTTATAATTTTAGAAATTTATTCCTGCTTTTTTGGCAAAATATAGTAACGTACACTAACTCTTGAATAACGATGAAGTCGAATTATGAAAAAAAAAACAATATACCTTATGGTAAAGAACAAGTCATAGTTTAGTTCCTAGCTGCTTTACGATTTCACTGAAATGAATTTCGGCAAACGTGTTTGAGTTTGCTTTATTGAAGTGGCTTGTTAATTATTTTGTCACTATTTACTATATACTTTCTTAATGCACCCTGATGTTACGTTGTCATAAAATAATAAAAATAAATAAATAAATCATTCCCATAAAGAAACAAAGATATTTGAATATCTTGAATGCATGAGCATAGAAAATATAATTCCAAGCTCTCACATTCGTGCAAAGAGAGAAATTGGTTTATATATAAGAGTATCACAATGAAAAAAAAACATCCATTTCTATTCAAAACATGTTTATACAAGCCTATTGTGGAATGATACATATGTGTATTTGAAACAAAAACGAGTTCAAAATTGCGTCGTTCGTGTCAGCTTTGGACGGTGGAATGCAAAATCGCAATTTCCACTTGTCGCTAGGGGGAAATTACTCGGCGGTGTCACCTGGACACGGTGTTTCGCGAGTTATTTATGTGACTATTGACAGCTTTTGAGTGATTTACTTTCATCTACACAAAGATTACTGTTTTGTATTGTTATCGGGTCTGCGGGGGAAGATGAGCAATCGGAATGTATCTTTATATTATTGTGGCTTTCTATTTATACGTAACGCGATAAAAAAGTATGATTTCAAACATAACCCTACCGAAATTTGATACTTGACAAATATAACAGAATTCCCATGCTACTAAAAATTAATGAAACTGTATCATTATTTTTAAGATTGCGATTGCTATATGCTATGAGAAGTGCCTACTTTTATACCCGGCATCCGGCACAATAAAAAGGTAAAATACTGACTACGAAAGAATTCGTCCAGAAAAAAATAAACAAGAAAGCAATAGTTAGTGCCTATTGCTTTTTTGTTTATTTTTTTCTGGACGAATTCTTTCGTAGTCAGTATTTTACCTTTTTATTGTGCCACGCTATACAAGTGCGAGTTGACAGCTTACTGGGCAAAGAATATGGAGTAGTGCTATGCTAATTTATACTCGATTTTTAAAGTTAGTCTCCGATTTTTAGTATATCATAATACTGCTGGATAAACATCGCCAAATGAAACTTATTTAAACAACTTTTCATTACTTATATTTCAAAAATTAATGATAAATTGATGATGATATACAATTGTGTGTAAGTATAAGTCAGGTTGTATTTTAGTATATTACAAACTGGATGTAAAAATTGTAGTCTACGCGCACGTAGTCAAGGAGAGAAAGCTAATAAAGTAATAGTTTGTTTGTCAATTAAAACTTCCTTTAACTCAGCTTTGCATTAAGTCAGTAGCATATTTCATCCAATATACGAGTAACAGAGTATATTTACTGTTTTTACGAATATGAAAAATTGGGCTAGCTCAGATTTCTACTGTTTCAAAGGCTTGGGATATTACTTGACGACTAATACCCAATAAAAACATGGCAAACGAAACTGCTCATTCAGCTAAGCAAATACACTGCGGACCGTCAGCCGACTTACGAATTGAAATAAACGATGGCATATTTGAGTAAAACCGTGTAATAGCACTAGTTAAATATCAAAGGCACCATCGCAACGGGGAATGAAAGGCTGTCTGTTTGCTTGTCACGTGCTCTATAAAAGCGATCCTTTTCCGGCGAAACGATGCAGCGCAAGCTTTGTATTTAGCGTCGCTCTCACGACAGATGTTTTGTGAATAACCGAGCGTGGTTTTATGTGGAACTATTTGCTAGGTTTCGAATTATGTTTTTATCGTTTTTCTATTCTTATAAAGTTAGCTTTGCGCAGAATTTACCTAGATGCTGCCGAAGCTCATGTCAATATATTTTGGTTGCAATTGATAATGTTTAGCTATGAACTGAAGCATTTACTAGCTTAAATCGCAAGCTACTTCTTCGCAACCAAAATATCTTTATCAGACTTTACAAAAATATGATTCATAATGTTAGAAACAGTCTTACTTCTAATTTTAACGATTATTCATCACTTGCGATTATAGACATAGGCATTTAGTATGAGAGCATTTGTACATAAAGAAACATGAACATCTAAATTTGTCTCACGTAAGTACACCAAGACAAATAAAGACTTTAAAGAAAGCGTTTTCATACAAAGGCCACAAACATTTGGTTTAATAATACAGCACTGAATTTATTCCCAGTTTCAATAGGTCCACATATGTAACGACAAAGTACAAAAAAACTTGTCCTAACAATAGAGGAGCGTAGCGATGGCGCTGAGGTCGCTTGTGGAACGGAAATAAAAATTGTATGTTGTGTGTGCTGCAACGTCGTCTGATCCTTACAGATTATTCCTAGTGAATCCTTGTTGTTATTACAGGAAATTATTGGATTATCTTTACGCTATTACAAATAATTGTCACACCTTACTGAAAACTTGATTATTGTTTTGTTGGTTTTTTAAAATAGATTGATGAAAATGGCATGAGCAGAGAAAAACAAAGTTTTTTTTCGGTTTTATAGATCCCAAAAAAAATCATTTATGAAATCTTTGTAAGAATGAAAATAAAACTTATTATATTGAATCTTTATTCACTTAGCTAAGTGTTATAATCGCAATATTTTGAGATGTCTTCTGTATTCTCCCAACGATTTATTACACCCTACTTATCCTATTTCAAGATAACATTTACTACCCCTATAAATGATAGTCTGTAAGGTCTGTATTGTTTCCTACTGGAAAAATATACAGATCTTGAAAATAACCCTCATTATTTTGACTCACCAAAAATATATTCTAATATATTATATTCTAATTTCGTAATATTTCCTTTCTTAGACCAAAATGGTATAACCCAATTGTCGCACGTGGCATACATTTAAATTGTAGCTTTTACAATACGACTGCGGCTCTCATTTATTTACTACTCGTGTTTAGGTAGTCGATATGAACGATGAAGGTAGAGTGTTTTATTGGCACAGTGCGTGTAATTTTTTTCGTTTACTGTTACGTTCAAAAGATGCATTGTAAAAACGTTTATTTCCGTTGAACCCGACTTGCATAAATAAAATAAAAACCCCAAATTTTTTAAAGTACTATTATTGATACTAGATACTAAACTTTTGTTTGATGGTGCTCTAAACAATATTTTCTATTATTAAAAATATAATTGCACTATACAATCGTAGGAGGCGACTTGAGTATAGGGTATTTTTAAGTTATTGTTGGGCGATGTGGTTGGAGACCAACCACCAATTATTTTACAATCCTTACTAGCTAAATATTTAAAAGTGCTGAAGTATTTATATTTCTGGTGAGAGCACCTACTGCCAGAGGGCAGTATATGCATTTATGTGTTGTATACTTGTAATCAGCAAAAATGATAACAAAATAGTAAGTTTTCATTTCATTCATTTTGTGATGTGCAACGTATTTTTTATGAATTGCAAGAAGGTCACTGTTAGTTCATCTAAAATACCTAGTACTGTTGGTGATCTTTCATATGATAAGTCAATGATTAGATAAACCAAACCACAGTAAAATTCGGCCAAGTTCGAGTCGACTCGCGCACGAAGTGTTCCGCACCATTATCGATACTCAAACAATAAAGTTACTGTATAATATAGCCATTATGTTACTTTGTTTTATGTCGTTAAAGTAGCGCCATGTAATGAATTATTTATTTTATTTATATTTTAGTATTGATTTTTGTAGCAGCAATAGAAGCATCTTATGTAGGCACCCCAAATTCTTAGCTATCACGGTTATAATAAATTCCTTATTATAATAAAGTACTGTTTTTACCTCGAGGTACAAAACCCCAGAATACTGAATAGTATTATATAATGAGCATGGCACTAATCTTCTTCACATCTGTTTGACTTAGCATGGCACTAATCTTCTTCACATCTGTTTGACTTAGCTTAGGTACATTTCTTTGCCCCGCTAGGGCGGCCTTCAGCTGCCCGGCACACATAAAGTCATGGTGAAGCCGCACAGGTCACAGGGCCAGCAGCAACCAATCCATTCGAAAAAAAAAACTTCTTCACTCATCTTCAAATAATGTACACTATGCTTGAATATATATTTATGTATATAACTTATAAAATACAAAATAGCTTAAGTGCTATGTTAAATAAAACTCGGAATCAAAACTATACATGATCGCGTTGACTGTTTTTGCATACAAATAAGCATGTATTTTTTTGTTTTTTCAATCATGCTACGAAGCATTTGAAAGCTTTATAAGGGAAGAGCACTCAACCTCTCAAAAGTGAACAAATAGTTTTGACACAGCATTTAACGGTGATCGCAAATGGAACCCACTGGCAACACCAAGAATGTGAAACTGAAAAGAAAAAAAAAACGAAACGAAAGAAGAATGCTGCGGAAATAAACGGTACAAAATGAGAAATAATTCGTTTGTATTATATTTATAAAGAGTCACGCTTATATCCTATAGCGTCACCTTAGCTTATAATATTTAAATCTCCTTGCAAAATACTATTCAAATATTATAACCCTGCCTGTAAATAAATCAACTCAAACTCACGTTCACGTTGTATATCCCCAAAGGGGTGACAGAGGTACTACTTCTGTACATCGTGGGAATTTGGTGTTCGTTACTTGGTGTTCTGACATGGGTAATGTTTGACAGTGCTTTATACAACTTTAGCAACCGTGATAGCCCAGTGGGTAGAACACTCGGTTATCGTGCAAACGACTAGTGTTCAAATCCTGGGTCGGGTCTACACCAATTTGTCTTTTCTATAGACATATGTGTGGTTAATTTATCATGGTTGTTAACGGTGAGGGAAAACATCGTGAGGAAACCCACATGGCTGAGTTGTACTTAGTCATGTGACAGTGTATTCGTACAAAACGGCGATAGGCCTGCCCCCTATCACGTGAGTACACTGTCCATGCAAAACGTGGGTACTCTGAACACCAGGTGACAAAGTCACGTGATGTTCAGAAGTATTAGTACCTCTGCCAACCCCTTCGGGGATATTCGGCGTGAACGTTTATGTTATGTTATTATGTATGTTATGCTATAAATGCTTTCAAGTACCATATCAAATTCGAAATCACCTAATATGAAACTGAGTTGAGACTTTGAATAGGAAACAAAATTAATGATTTGAAAAAAAGGGACTTTAAGTGATAATGACTTAAATACCTTCGTAGTTTTGCGCTTTTAGCCTAGTAACATTAACCATCCCCCAATGACCGGGTTTCTGACAGGTGATATTTAAGGCTTTTAAAGCGCTTTTATTTTTACAAATCTTTTCCGTCACTCAACATTAAAAAATTCATCGTCATAGTTTTGCTATGCGTATCTATATGCCCGTTAACGTTAACCCAACGTTGGTTTTGCGTTATTAATAAATAAAAAAATAAAAAAAAGGTTTATAAATATTTGAATATTTTTTATAGTATATTATCGCTGTGCGGTGGTGTGTCCGGAAACCACGATTTTACTACTCGTACATTAAGCTGGATCTTGTTTGCAGAATCTTCAACAGATCTCCTCATTGCAGGATACTAGACCTACACGTTGCCAATGAGTCAAGAAAAAAATATATAAGAAAGTTATATAAAAAACAGAATAAATATGGAAAGTAATGTTAGAAAAAACATTCAATAGAAAAGGTGATAAAAAACGGGAGACCGGAGTATGAAGAAAAAAAGGCATTTAAGAAAAGATTGAGAGAATTTCCAGGGACAAAGCGGTGTTCGATATTCTCAGCTTACCTCAATGGAAACTAATATGTAAATGTGTAAATATGTGCATTGATGCGCCATCACATATTCTGTGAACCGGAATCTCATGAATGAAACTCTGTGCAAAAATAAATAAATTGAAGCGGATCTGTTTTTTCAGCGCTGATTCTAGGAAAATTGCGATATCAAAACAGCAGTGACCTGTTTTTCTCACAAAAATAAACGACATTTTTAAACATCACATGGCGTAGTCATTTACTTGACCCTTACAACGTCAGTTTTGGACAAATTAATTAACTTTGTCATGACGAGGGATAACTCTACCAGACCTTCACTTATTTTTGAGATAAACAAAACATTATATAAAACTCAACTCAAGTATAGTTATTTTCAATTTAATCTTTCGGCATATGACAAGTTTTTACAAACGTTATGAGTAATGCATATTTTATGTCACTTTCGAGAAAACAGATTACATGCCGGTGATATCAATAGTTATATCAATGTCAATATATCTGTTTTAAGCTGTAATCCAATGTCTCTGTCTGTCAATCTCATGTCTGCTCTAAATAAGATATAGTTAGACTAAACCCGCAATGCTGTTATTATATATATTATAATGCTGTTATATATATATATATATATATATATAAAAACTCACTTTATTAATAAAGATTATTAATAGTAAAAAATAACTCCTGATAACTTAACCCTTGGCAACATATTGCAGAAAATACTGTATTTTATTATCTCAAACGACCAGTTTTTACATTTAAAAAAATATGTTTATGCAAAAACATTCTTAACAACATAACAAATTAGCAAGCGCTAGTAACAAACATAAAATTATGCGAAACAATTAAAACTTTCATACAAAAACGGGGACAACAAAACAAAATCACTAATGGAATTAAGACGACAAGAGTATTCAGACAATTGCATCTCGTTATTCAACAACGCTGCATATATAAACAGTTGGCCGAGGTCCAATAAGGCGTTTGCAGTATTCGAGTCTAGTAGAGACTACCAGAGTGTCTCCTGACAAAGCAAAAACGTGACCAAGACAAACTGGGCGAATACCCTACTATTGTACAAAACACTGTTAACAATGAAACGTCTTAGATTAATGTACTCAAATGTGTGATTCTCAATGAGGGTAGCAATCACATGCTACACACACTTTACGCTAAAGTATTTTTTTAGGGTTCCGTAGCCAAATGGCAAAAACGGGACCCTTATAGATTCGTCATGTCTGTCCGTCTGTCCGTCCGTCCGTCCGTATGTCACAGCCAGTTTATTCCGAAACTATAAGAACTACATTATAGAAAATTGGTGCGTAGATGTATTCTGTAAACCGCATTAAGATTTTAAAATAAAATCTGAAAAAAAAACCAAAATTTTTAGGGTTCCCCATACATAGAACTGAAACTCAAATTTTTTTTTTTCATCAAACCTATACGTGTGGGGTGTTTATCAAAAGGTATTTGAAAATGATGTTGAGGTTTCTTATATCATTTTTTTCAAAACTGAATAGTTTGCGCGAGAGACTTTTTCAAAGTGATAAAATGTGTGTACCCCCCCCGTAACTTCTAAAATATGGGCATGATAAAACTGAAAAAAATATATGATGTGTATTACTATACAAACTACTAACGAAAATTGGTTTGAATGAATCTAGCCCGTAGTTCTATTTTTAAACGTCATAAATCAAATTACTTACCTAATTTGGCTCCCATGATTTTCACACAAACGGGATTTTCTACATATATGATAGTACGGAACCCTTAGTGCGCGATCCGACTCGCACTTGGCCGGTTTTTTTTCATAATATGACTTAAAACTGATTGATTTGAGTCCTAAAAAAATATTATGTAAAATTTGGCCCAAATGCATTGTCAGCCAATAAGTTAAAAGTCTTTATATGTTTTGTTGCCTTTTACAAAACTTACAGAAACGATGACGTACCGCATGTCTCTTACCAAAATAATGATTAACGAAAAAAAAGTATAAATTGCTAATGCATTTCTACCACAATTGCTTACTACCACTAAATTCTCATTACATTTTTCCAAAAAAAAAAAAAATAACACGCCCAAGAGTAAATTGCAAGGCTCATGAGGGGTTCTGCACTATTATTTACAGAATCTGTAAATATATATTTATTAGCATTTTCTAAGATTTTCACGATTGCACATTATAATAAAAACAAGTATTGATTTTCGGATATTTTAATCGCGTGTTATTACACGGTTTTAAAAGCCTGACGTTCCGAAAACTTTTCAGTTGTCATGGTCACGGGAAGACTGAGGTGTTATTTGTCATTATGCAGTACTATAAAACTATTAATACTAACTACCTTCCACGGAGAACACACTTGGACCAAATTGAGAGTGTGCTCAAAAAGGCTGGCGTCCGAAGTATGAAGAATAAAAGAGCATGTATGAAAAGATTGATGGATGTAAACGAAGCTAGAGAGGTTTGTCAGGATCGTACGAAGTGGCGATCGATAGTCTCTGCCTACCCCAATGGGAATTAATGGCGTGAGTATATGTATGTATGTATGTATGTACCTTCACAAAATTTTAAGTTACATTTGCGTTTAATATTTGCTATGTACAAAAAGAGCTAGTGTTATCTGTAGCCTTATTAGTGTTCTTCCCTTGCTTAGTTGTGCTTATGATCAGGTTCCAAGCAGGTGGTAATTGCCAACCTTCAACAAAATTTCAATAGAGATGATGGTTGGCAATGAACACCTCAGTCTTCCCGTGACCATGATAACTGAAAAGTTTTCGAAACGTCGGGCTTTAGAAACCATGTAATAACACGCGATTAAAATATCCGAAAATCAATAGTTGTTTTATTTATATAATTATTTATTGTATGCAAGCCCCACAATACACAACCCCTAACTATCACTTAAAAAGCTATGACTGCGACACTAAGACTTTTTCTTTCTCATATGACACCGCTATTACATACCTATTACAATATAGTGCAACGGCTCCTAGAAACACTAGTAAGGGCGCAAAGTCAGCATGCCCCAACAAGTTCTCCTTGACAGGGAACAATTTTACACACATAATGCATGCATAATGCACCGCAGCATTTATTAACACATTATTGCACGTTTTACTAAGATACTGTTGAAGTTGGTTAATTACATTGTGGCAATTTCTTGGCCATCACACCAGCACATTTGATCGCTTAGCTTAGGAATAAATTTACGTTGTTGGACGGTGAAGTTTTGATTTATCATGTGCATTACACAGAAGCTTTTGTTTTGTATAGTTTTTAGATTTATAACTTAAACTTAATACATACATACATACATACATATACTCACGGCTATAAATCCCTTAACGGGATAGCCAGAGCTTTGGAATGAAAAATTCCTCAGCCACTTTTGGAAGTTGATTGGGGAAAAGATGGTAGTAATAAATGTTTTTGGTGACGGGTCTCCAACCACATCGCCCAAAAATCAATTAAAAAGCCCCTATACCCTATAAACTTAATGTAGTAACTAAATTTTAAGCTGTGTAATGTCGGCTTAGAATAGCACTACCCCATTCCTTCCTATCGGTTTAAGTAAAGGGCCGGCTAAGGGTATTGGGGGTTTTTACAATCTTTTCCCCAATCAACTTCCAATAGTGGCTGAGGAATTTCTTATTCCTAAGCTCTGGCTACCCCTTTTAGGGACTGGAGCCGTGAGGATATGTTTGTTAATTTTAAAGTAATTAATTATGGACAGAAGAAAGAAAAAAAATATATTCGTTGCTACATCGACATTAGTATGAAAAGTATGTACAAAAATCTACGATCAGAAAACAATATGATCACAAAACCACCCTGAAAATATATACGCTAGGACAATAATCGTATATCCTGCGTATTAACAACGAATTTGGAAGCTAACTTAGCATTATTATCATTGTGAGTAAATTAATACCTCACGACACTTATTTTCAGTCAGCACCAAAATAAAAATACAATCAAATGAATTAGCATTAGCATTAAATAGTTGTCTTAAATGTTAGATGCATTAATTGTTTTAGTTCCAAAATGCGGAGCGAGATGTTCGAAACAACTAGTATATACTAACTTTGGTAGATTGTGGCATAATTTTGCTACCCTTTCGGTAACGGTAACGGTAAAATAACATAAACATAACATAAATGTTCACGCCGAATATCCCAAAAGGGGTTGGCAGTGGTACTAATACTTCTGCACATCACGTGATATTGTCAGAGTACCCACGTTTTTGCACGGATAGTGTACTCACGTGATAGAGGGCAGGCCTATTGCCGTTTTGTGCGAATACATTGTCACATGACTAAGTACAACTGAGCCATGTGGGTTTCCTCACGATGTTTTCCCTCACCTACACGGGGACAAATACAAGCTTTTTCATGTATAATAGTCAATGATTTAAAAGAATAAAGTAACTATATACCCTGTCATTAATTCTACTCAAATACAACCAAAATAATTCCTATGATATATTTATTCATACGCCCGATTCCGTGTCAGTACATTTATATAAGAAACCATCATTGTTAATACTTAAAATAGATAGATAATAGTTTGATGATTAATTTTAGTTTTTAAGCAAATCAGTTTAATTTATTGGACATCTACCGAACATGTTTTTAATCCAGCAAATCTTTCCATTAATGGGTTGTCTGGAAGAGATCGCTCTTAGTGATAAGACCGCCAGTTGTACTTTGGCTTTTATACCGATCTTTTTTGTAATTGTTGTTTTTATTTTGTAATGTGCAATAAAGAGTTTTATTATTATTATTAATTAAAATCCACATGTTTCAAACATTCACTCCAGCTTCTAGTACAACAACACATACTGTGTCAAAACTATATTTGTCAATTTACGCAGCAAATAAAACATGACAGATTCCCTCATACATTATAATATATTACACACTACGTCAAACACTGGAATGGTTACAGTACGGAATACAAATTACTGCGAGTATATTCTCTATTTTGTGTGTTGGCGCTTGATTGGTATTGTTTGACAAATTTTCGTCACGATTCATCTTCGTTATTCAGGAGCTAAACTTTCACTATCTGGCTGTTGTAATGTAACTGATTCAGTATTTACTTTTAGCTGCAACCTTAAATACTTATTTTCTGACTCCATACATAACATAATACATAATAACATAAAAGTTCACGCCGAATATCCCCGAAGGGATTGGCAGAGGTACTAATACTTCTGAACATCACGTGACATTGTCACCTAGTGTTCAGAGTACCCACGTTTTGCATGGACAGTGTAGTCACGTGATAGGGGGCAGGCCTATCGCCGTTTTGTACGAATACACTGTCACATGACTAAGTACAACTCAGTCATGTGGGTTTCCTCACGATGTTTTCCCTCACCGTTAACAACTGTGATAAATTAACCACACATATGTCTTTAGAAAAGACAAATTGGTGTAGGCCCGTCATATTTATCTTTTTTTTTGTAGCTTTATAGAGAGAAAGTCAAAAAGTTTTGACTTATTGAACCCAAATTTTATCCCAGTTTTCGATTTATTAAAAAAACATTTAAAAAACATAAAAGAAACTTCTTCAATAGTTTTCCTGTAATTATTTTAAAATTATGTATCCATGTTATTTTTGGTGAATATTGTTCACCAAAAAGTTTTAATTTTAATCTAATGATCATTGTTTGATTTTGTTCGTTTTTCTCTAGCTTAAATTGTCGTCTCTTATGGTATTCAGTAGTAAATTAAACGTTATGTTCAAACTAAAAATCGAAAGAAATAAAGTTTTAATAACATCGCAACCTTTTAAAGCTTCTGTTATGAGTGTGTCTAACAATGAAAGCAGTTTTAACTTTATTGCATTGTGTCAACCATATTTGTATTATGTTATTCAATCGTAAAAGTATTTTTATTGCTCAATGGTGTTGTTTGTTTGTTGCAAACTTATAATACATATATATTTTTTTACCGATCCATTTACTTTTTGTAAGATGATTAGGTACTCGTCATAGTATAATCCGTCAGTTGAAAGAAAAATAGTTAATCGTTTAGTTGTTATTTAGGGGGAAAATTTAATACATGAACATATACTCTCACAGACATATATTCACGCCATTAGTTCCCATCGCGGTGGGCAGAGTCTATCAATCGCCACTTTTTACGACCTGGCAAACCTCTCTAGTGTCGTTCACATCCATCATTCTATTCATAAATTTTGATTTATTGTTCATACTTCGGATGCCTGCCTTTTTGAGCACAGTCTCAATTTGGTTCAAGTGTGCTCTCCGTGATCGTCCTCTACTAACATTATCTTCCACATTAGTAAATGTGATTTAAATTCTTGTTCAAAGGTATTGCATCCCATGTTGTAATCAATGTTTGGTGCTAACGGTTTCGGTTCTACTTTCATTGCTATAAAGGTTTGCTGTGGGACGGACTTAATAATCTTTTAAAATATTTCCCAAAATAGAGCTGTTATGTCTGTCAGTGATTTAATTAGCTTATAAAGACAGGCATCCAAAATGGGAAGAATCGAAGAGCATATATTAAAGAACACGAAGCTCGAGAGCTTTGTCAGGAGCGTACAAAGTGGCCATCAATAGTCTCTGCCTACCTATATTTTTTATATTCTATTTCTATATTTTTATAATGTTGGTAATCTAGTTGACACATAGCGCCTACACAGTTGAATTCTAAATATTAACTTTTTTTGTAAAAAAAATATAAAAAAATATTGAATGTTTTTTATGTTATTTCAACGGTTAATTCAAAACAACACCTCCTTCCTAGCCCTTATTTGTCAATTGAAATGCATATTATTTAGTATCATCAATTCACAACTGAAAAAACTTTAAAACATATCATCGTAGCTTTGAAGGAATAAGTAGCAAACTACCATACGCAGAAATTTACTTCCTTTGCTATACATAAAACCATATCTATACGATACCGATCATTTCGAAAATTATTTATAGAGCGAAGAACAAAGAGGTATTGCACGAAATATCTTCAAAGTATATTCAGTACATAATGATGTAGTACAATGTGCTCCTGGGACGCATAAAGTTAACAAATTGCTGCAATTTCCAATGGTGTAACGTGTTCGTGGCAATTCGCGCGAGCGAGTTACGAGCGCCGTGCTATGTCGCACTGAGCGGCCGAATTATTGTGCTTCCATCAGTAAATATGTGTGAAACGATGTGACTTTGCGTGGTGTCCAGCAGCGATAAAACTATAAAATAAGTTTACCAAAAGTATTGAAGTGTCAGCTAAAAATAGTACTAGACTTCGTCTTGCGGGTTTCGTAAGAGGTGATTTAAGGTTTTGGACTTGTTAAGTTATTGTTGGGCGATATGGATGGAAACCCAAACGTCTTTTTTAAATTTCTTAAACTCACTTACCTCCCAAAGGTGTCTTATGTATTTCTACTTCCGACGCTCTGGCTAGTTCTTTTCCTGGGATTTACAGCCTTAAATATTGGGTATGTTGTAAATACAAAGGCTAGAACAATTTTACCGCTTTTTAAAATAAGGCTACAACTGATATGAATCTATTTGAGCCCATATGATTAAGCTTCTATTTAATAACAATAGAAATGCAAACGTTATATAGCTCAGTAAAAGTACCATCAATTTTGATGATATTTAAAGATATGCAATTTTGAATTCTGAGTCGGACCTACACCACTGTGCCTTTTGTTAAGTTATAGATGTGTTAAAAATAAGCAAGGTTGTCAACGTAGAGAAAAAACTTTGTCAGAAAACCTAGAGTCGTCAATATTATTACTTTAGGTGTGCCTATTTTTGTGACAATATTTGCCAAAGCGACGGCACTTAATAAACATAACAATTAGAACTTCTATCACCCCTCGGGAATATAAGCGTGAACGTTCAGTTAATTATAGATAATTAACTAGATATATTAAAATTTTGGGCCAAATCGTTATAATTATTACTTTTAGTGGTGCATTCAATAAACGTGTAGATTGGATCTATATTTACTTGCATAACAACTTTTGTTATAAATAAACTTGAAATATCTTCTATAGGACTAATTATGTTGAACTATAAACACTAAATGCACATGTAAGCAACACGCACATAGCCTGGAGGCCACCCCGCTTGCCGCTTACCCTATTCTTAAAGGCAAATTAATATAGTGAAATAAGCAAATATAATGATTAAATTTTATAATGACAAATTCACTGTGATAAATAAAATTAGGCAACGAATTGAATAGAATAGAATAGAAAACACCGTAATGCACAACACAAAATAAATAATTACTCATACAAAAAAATGTAAAATTGGCAGTCTTATCACTAAAAGCGATCTCATTCTTAAATAAGTTTCAATGGCACAATTGTATCATACCAAACTCATCCTTTACAGAATAATTGAAACGTAATATTGTCACAAGAAAAGTATCTCACTCCAATAGATTTCGGCTATAATCAAAACAGAATCCTATTCGAGAATCGATCAAAGAAATCATGTTTATTCAATTTCATGAATATTGCAAACGTGAATTGTCGACGGACACCAATTTGATTTACATAAATTCAACTAGCAAGTATCTTCTGATGATAGAATAAAAAAAATGGGGTTTTGGCAAGCCACCAGGTTATGAAGAATAATTGGAATTAATGTTAGCGGTCGTTCTAGCCGTCAGGTTATGTTTTTATTACAGTGAGATTTTGTCTGGAATTTAGTTCATATTATTTTATTGCTTTAAGAAAACATGAAATGCGGATTTTCTGCTGAGAAAATTGTTTTTAAAGATTTTAAAGAATCCAATATGAAGTAATATTGTAAGTTTTAAACATTATCTACCAGCTATAATGCCGACAAATAAAGACTTAACAAACCCAACATTTGACTACAAGGATAACGGATAAGGACCTCAAAAAGGATATTCATTAAGGTTGTTGGTGATGGGGTTCACCCCAACCATAGAGCACAATAATCACAAAAAAATACTCAAGGTCAAACATCCGAGAAAAGAAAATAAGTTAGTGCTGTTTTAGCCAACACTATACAGCCAAAAAATACAACGATGCAATATCATTTGTTTTATGTTAGTCACGGATTTCATAAAACAAAAAATAATTGATAAAAATTACTGATGATCTATAAAAAGGTAAGATTATATTGTAAATCCCAAATAGCAAAACAAAACTGCTCACTATAATCTATTTTATATACCATTTTTGTACGAAAATTTGCAAACAATTGATTAACTGAGCGTTTCTTAGTGATTTATACATGTTTAGAGATTGTAGCATACATCCGTTTGCTGACGATTCCATAGATTATTTATGTTATTTTCGTGTTGATGTTTTTGTTCTAACTTTGGTTTCGTGTAAATAATAAACAGGATTGATTTATATTTTGAGCGAACAATGATTTCTTAGAGAGACAATGAGATCAGTATGGAAGAAATAATGAAAGCAATGAAAAGTATGAAACTAGGGAAAGCGGCAGGGTATGACAGGATAAACACTGAAATGCTGAGGGCTGGTAAAGGGGTGGTGGCTTCCTGGTTGTACTTCCTTTTCCAAAAATGCTGGTCGAGTGGCAAAGTGCCACAAGACTGGTGCAAAGCGGTAATTGTGCCTTTATATAAAGGAAAGGGGTCACACCAGGAGGCTAGAAACTACCGTGGAATTAGCCTACTCAGCATTGTCGGTAAATTGTATGCAAAGGTTTTGATTGAAAGAGTGATGAATAACGGTTTTTCTTTCTTTCTTTTCTTTTTTTCTGAAACGGATGATAAAATTTGGGATGTGCAAGCAGGATTTAGAAAGGGAATGGGATGTATGGACCAAATCTTCTCTTTAAGGAGCATCACCGAAAAGTTCTTAGCTAAGAACCGAAAGGTGTATTGCTCCTTAATAGATTTAGAGAAGGCGTATGATAGGGTGATAAGAAAGTGTTTATGGGTGGTGTTATCCAAGTTCGGTTTGGGGAGTCAACTTTTACGTGCACTGGTATCACTCAATGAGGATTCCAGTGCATGTGTGATAGTAAACGGGGAAAATACTGACTGGTTCGGGATCTCTCGGGGTGTCCGACAGGGTTGTGTAGCTTCCCCGTGGCTCTTCAATTTGTTCATAGATGACTGTTTAACAGAGTTGCGTGAAAGTGATTATGGATTGAGAATGGGTGGATTCATCATTAAATGCCTCTTATATGCCGACGATCAAGTACTACTTGCATCATCGGTGGAAGAGCTGCAAGAGATGATGAATATTGCATGTGCGTCTTTTGAAAAAATGGGAATGAGGGTGAATGTGGATAAAACAAAAACTATGGTTTTTGAGAGAGAGGTGAATATGACCGAATGCGTGATTGAGATTAATGGTAAGAAAGTGGAACAAATGAAAGAGTTTGTATATTTGGGAAGTTTGTTTACTGGGGATGGAAAGTGTGATGAAGATATCGAGAGAAGAGTGAAAAAGGGTAATGCGGTAAATGGAGCACTGGATAGTCTAATGTCTAGTCAGTCAGTGTCTGAAAAGGCCCGAATAAATGCTGTCCTCGTTCCTACGCTTATGTATGGCAGTGAATGTTGGGTGTGGCAGAAGAAGCATGAAAGTAGAGTGAATGCAGTAGAAAAGAGGTCCCTCAGAAAAGTTTGTAATGTGAGGTTATGTGATCGTGTGAGGAATGATGTGATTCGTGAAAGGTGTTGTGTAAAAGATGATATTGTAAGAAAGATAGAAAAAGGAATGTTGAAATGGTTTGGGCACATAGAGAGGATGGATGACAGTAAATTGGTGAAAGAGATATATAGAGCCAATGTGGAAGGTAATGTTAGTAGAGGACGACCTCGGAGGACACATTTGGATCAAATAGAAAATGTGCTCAAAAAGGCAGGTGTCCGCAGTATGAAGAATAAAAGAGCATGTATGAAAAGATTGATGGATGTAAACGAAACCAGAGAGGTGTGCCAGGATCGTACAAAGTGGCGATCGATAGTCTCTGTCTACCCCAATGGGAACTAACGGCGTGAGAATGTGTATGTATGATTTCTTAATTCTTCTTATATGATTACAGTTACTGGTTCTAATTGTGTTTTTTACTTTTACATTATTCAGACATACATTTAAAACAATAGCAATCATTATAGCTAATTGTAGAAGTTCATCTTTTTAAATTTAACCACAGATAAACATACACTCACGCCGTTAGTTCCCATTGGGGTAGGCAGAGACTATCGATGGCTACTTTGTATGATCCTGGCACACCTCTCGAGCTTCGTCTACGTTCATAAATACTCTTCTGTTCTTCCCACTTCGAACGCCTGTCTTTTCCAGCAAATTAAATCATTTTCAGACATAAAAACTCTATCTTTGTAAAATATTTTAAAAGTCCCACAGCAAAGCTTTAAAACTCTGAAAGTAAAAACGAATCAGTTAGCACCAAAAGAATATCTCAAATTTCGAGTGTTGGGTATATTAGTAGAATAGATACCTTCGAGCAACTATTTACATTTTGTCACTTGGTGATGAATTTGACACACAAAAATGTGAATGTAGATGAAAATGATGGCTTTTAACTAGGCATACTACAATGTTTCTTTTTGTTATAGACACTTGGCAAAATGAAGATGTAAAGAAGATTTGGTTTAGAGCAGCGATTTTTAACTATCACTTATGACCTTCTAAAAATATCGGTCATGTCCATTATTTGTTTGTTGAGTGAAGAGAAGTTGACTTATCTGCTAAAAGCAATTATCTGAGGGCAGTCTGGAACTTCAGTGTATTGAAATGTATAGTGGCTTCGAAACAACAAACGCAAACATGCACTGTACACTGCACCGCGAAGTTTGTTCTACATTTTGAGTTTAACTTTCCTTTAGCACACAAACAGATAGGAGATATAACATGGTCTGGTATTTAAAACAAGATGAGATTATTATTGGTGTTAAATTCTGGAGACATTTGATTAATACTTACATACATTGCCGTGAGGCCAAAAAGGAGTTGCCAGAACTTTGAATTTCAGAGCCAGAACACTTCAGCTACATTGGGAAGTTGATAGGGGACAAGATGGTAGAAATAAAGTATCTATGGTAATAGGTCTCCGGCCCAATCCCAATCGCTTTGCCCAAAAACAACTTAAAAAGCCCCATACCCTTAGTCGCCTCTTATGAAACTCGGGGGTAGAAAGGGGTTGTGATATTCTAAGCTGGCACTACACGGTTTGATTAAGGAACAAAAAAATATATTGTTTGTATAATTAAATAGGCCGTAGTCCTTACAGCCCATATACCATATATGAGATTTTTGAGGAAGTCTCACTTACACCATCATCCCAAATGAGATGATCTGACCATAGTCCACCATGATGGTGACAAGCGGGTTAGTAGACTAACGACTAGTAATAGAAGCCGCGACAAACGGCTAAACATGTATGATTTCCAGATACCCAGGGTTTTTGTATAGCCGGGTGATTCAAACTTGCAACATCTTTTTTAAAATCTACATTGTATCTAATTAAATTACATGCTAAAATTAGTCTGTATCCAGACTTGTTCATTACATAATATTTAAATTTTTGTATGTGAGTGTGTTCTTTAGGCATTCCATTCCTTTATAAATCCTGATTTCACTTCTCAAATTTATTGTTAGATTTTTCATATTTTTTTCAGTTTAGGTTTTTCAGGTTCAGTGTGTGTGTTTTTTTAAATAAACCACAAATGCACTCCAAAGTAAAAGCAAATAATTGAATAATTAGATTCATAAATACACATACTCACGGCTATAAATCCTATAAAGTATCGTTGGTGATGGGCCTCCAACCGCATCGCCCAAAAACCACTTAAAAAAGTCTCATACGTGGCTAGTCATCAAGTGGCTTCTTACGACATCCGTGGGGTAGTGATAAAAAGTAAACACAATACAGTAAAATTCTTCATCTGCATAAAGTTTTTTCGGAGTAAACCGCTTACATTTAAAAACCATGTATTTTTAGAAACATTTGTTTTAATTCAGCTCCATACCGTTTAATTTCAAAGGTTTCATCCAAATAGCGAAATTTGTACGATCCTTTAATGTTTTATTTTTCCTTTCACAGCTAATTAGTTGTTGTTTTAAAGTGCCGCGAGTTTAATTAACTGAGCGTGTAATGGATGCCATTAAAGTGAACCTCGTCGCTACGTTTGCTAAACTTCTCGACTTACCTGAACTGTCACGTTACAAGTCCTTACTCAAACATTATATTATGAAATCTGAATTTTGATTATTTTTACATATGTGATTTGTTTGTTGTTGTTGTTTGTTTGTTAGATACAAAATTACATTCAAATATCTCATTACTCAAACTCATATTATGTCTAATTGCAAAGCTTAATTAAATCATACAAATAACGTACATTTCTTATTCGTATAAGCCAAATTTCTCCTGGTTACTTCCGCATCTCTTGTATCGTAAGATATTTCAAGCTTTTCTTAGTGATCAAAATAAGCTGCCTCACAGATCCCAGCGATCAACTTGGAATATATCCAAAACTATTTATGGCGCGGGGTAGTACAGGATGTCTTTTGGCATTCTAACCATCTACAACAATGCCATCTCTAGAGAGTACGTTTGGATTGAAGAAATCGTTTCTTGTGTTGCTAAAAGCTATGTGAATATGTGCCAATAAGATAAATAGAGAATGTTTCTACATTTAATGCTGAAATAGCTTCTTTTAAAGCTATTACTGTTTTGGATTCAATACTTGTGCGCGTGAATAACATTTATGGATAGTAAAACTTAAAATGTTCATGGTTATTAATAATCAGAAAAACATCTTGAGGAAATACACATGGTTAAGTAGTTTCTCTCTTATGATGTGCAGCACATTTCTAATCATAACTTTTCTTCTCGTTCATGGATAAGTTTGTGACCTTATATTGTAGAGCGACTAATGTTTTCGACTGTACTATCGTCCCACCCCAGGTTTCACGGGCACTGGTGACCCCTTATGAAAGCGTGGTGTTATATTGCCTATAGGCAATAAAAGTAGTATAGATACTACTTTTATAGGTGGAATAAACAAAATAAATGATATTGTTGAAGGAATGATAAAAATCAGTTGAGTGGTTTCGGGGCCTCTTTTCCTCGTTTCCTCTATATCATTATTAAGTAAAGATTTTTTCTTTATATTATAATAAATTGATGGAATTATTTCGAAGCAATTGCGGTCTAGTTTTTTTTTGCACTGAACTAGTCAGTGAGCAAAAATAAAAATAGTTTCTTCTCAAATTAAAATGTTCCAGAAATAAAACCGTTTTTAAAGATATCGAGGTAAAAATGGATGAAAGGCATTTAAATTTTCTATTGTAGATCGTGAGATATCAGATAGACTTGAAAATTTTGCAACGTTCGCGGAGTGCAAGATGGGATTATGGTAATCTAGCTATAAGTTTCAAGATTCAGCTAGTAAACCTTTCAATTGTAAAGTAGATTAAGACTTCTTGTAGATTCGTTTAAAAGATAATCATCTTTATTATGCCTTGCGAATTTGATTGCTTACCTCCTGCAAGAGATAAAAATAAACGGTTTTATTAGGTTTTATCAAAGAGTATAATTTGAAAGGGTTTCTAAAAACCTAAAAATATTGGATCCCTATAAAATTTGGTAATACAGCGGTGAAACAACTTGAAAGAATTAAACGAGGTCGCGGGTTCGATTCCCGCCTGTGTCGAAATTTTTCTTGCCTTTATTTATTCCTTATTTATTAGTAATAATCCCCACATGAGGTTTTCATGAACAAAAAGATTTAAATTATGTGATAGTTAGGCGTTTTCAACATTTGCATTATATCTAAAAAAGCGGCCAAGAGCGAGATGGACTCGCTAATGAAGGGTTCCGTAGCAGCGCTAGCAGCAGGTAGGTAACATGGTAATATACAAGTTTAAAATGTTTAGTTTAAAATGTTATTTACTTATCACTGATTTACTATAAGAAAACAATGGTTCACGTTGTATGCGTAAGGCCTGTGATAGTAAAATTATTGTTATATATTTCAGTGAAATTAATAAATTAGGTAAGTAATTTGATTTATGACGTTTAAAAATAGAACTACTGGCTAGATCTCATTCAAACCAATTTTCGTTAGTAGTTTGTATAGTAATACACATCATATATTTTTTTCAGTTTTATCATGCCCATATTTTAGAAGTTACGGGGGGGGGACACACATTTTACCACTTTGGAAAAGTCTCTCGCGCAAACTATTCAGTTTTGAAAAAAATGATATAAGAAACCTCAACATCATTTTCAAATACCTTTTGATAGATACCCCACACGTCAAACACTGGAATGGTTACAGTACGGAATACAAATTACTGCGAGTATATTCTCTATTTTGTGTGTTGGCGCTTGATTGGTATTGTTTGTCAAATTTTCGTCACGATTCATCTTCGTTATTCAGTAGCTAAACTTTCACTATCTGGCTGTTGTAATGTAACTGATTCAGTATTTACTTTTAGCTGCAACCTTAAATACTTATTTTCTGACTCCATACATAACATAATACATAATAACATAAACGTTCACGCCGAATATCCCCGAAGGGGTTGGCAGAGGTACTAATACTTCTGAACATCACGTGACTTTGTCACCTGGTGTTCAGAGTACCCACGTTTTGCATGGACAGTGTAGTCACGTGATAGGGGGCAGGCCTATCGCCGTTTTGTACGAATACACTGTCACATGACTAAGTACAACTCAGTCATGTGGGTTTCCTCACGATGTTTTCCCTCACCGTTAACAACTGTGATAAATTAACCACACATATGTCTTTAGAAAAGACAAATTGGTGTAGGCCCGTCATATTTATCTTTTTTTTTGTAGCTTTATAGAGAGAAAGTCAAAAAGTTTTGACTTATTGAACCCAAATTTTATCCCAGTTTTCGATTTATTAAAAAAACATTTAAAAAACATAAAAGAAACTTCTTCAATAGTTTTCCTGTAATTATTTTAAAATTATGTATCCATGTTATTTTTGGTGAATATTGTTCACCAAAAAGTTTTAATTTTAATCTAATGATCATTGTTTGATTTTTTTCGTTTTTCTCTAGCTTAAATTGTCGTCTCTTATGGTATTCAGTAGTAAATTAAACGTTATGTTCAAACTAAAAATCGAAAGAAATAAAGTTTTAATAACATCGCAACCTTTTAAAGCTTCTGTTATGAGTGTGTCTAACAATGAAAGCAGTTTTAACTTTATTGCATTGTGTCAACCATATTTGTATTATGTTATTCAATCGTAAAAGTATTTTTATTGCTCAATGGTGTTGTTTGTTTGTTGCAAACTTATAATACATATATATTTTTTTACCGATCCATTTACTTTTTGTAAGATGATTAGGTACTCGTCATAGTATAATCCGTCAGTTGAAAGAAAAATAGTTAATCGTTTAGTTGTTATTTAGGGGGAAAATTTAATACATGAACATATACTCTCACAGACATATATTCACGCCATTAGTTCCCATCGCGGTGGGCAGAGTCTATCAATCGCCACTTTTTACGACCTGGCAAACCTCTCTAGTGTCGTTCACATCCATCATTCTATTCATAAATTTTGATTTATTGTTCATACTTCGGATGCCTGCCTTTTTGAGCACAGTCTCAATTTGGTTCAAGTGTGCTCTCCGTGATCGTCCTCTACTAACATTATCTTCCACATTAGTAAATGTGATTTAAATTCTTGTTCAAAGGTATTGCATCCCATGTTGTAATCAATGTTTGGTGCTAACGGTTTCGGTTCTACTTTCATTGCTATAAAGGTTTGCTGTGGGACGGACTTAATAATCTTTTAAAATATTTCCCAAAATAGAGCTGTTATGTCTGTCAGTGATTTAATTAGCTTATAAAGACAGGCATCCAAAATGGGGAGAATCGAAGAGCATATATTAAAAACACGAAGCTGAAGAGCTTTGCCAGGAGCGTACAAAGTGGCCATCAATAGTCTCTGCCTACCTATATTTTTATATTCTATTTCTATATTTTTATAATGTTGGTAATCTAGTTGACACATAGCGCCTACACAGTTGAATTCTAAATATTAACTTTTTTTGTAAAAAAAAATAAAAAAATATTGAATGTTTTTTATGTTATTTCAACGGTTAATTCAAAACAACACCTCCTTCCTAGCCCTTATTTGTCAATTGAAATGCATATTATTTAGAATCATCAATTCACAACTGAAAAAACTTTAAAACATATCATCGTAGCTTTGAAGGAATAAGTAGCAAACTACCATACGCAGAAATTTACTTCCTTTGCTATACATAAAACCATATCTATACGATACCGATCATTTCGAAAATTATTTATAGAGCGAAGAACAAAGAGGTATTGCACGAAATATCTTCAAAGTATATTCAGTACATAATGATGTAGTACAATGTGCTCCTGGGACGCATAAAGTTAACAAATTGCTGCAATTTCCAATGGTGTAACGTGTTCGTGGCAATTCGCGCGAGCGAGTTACGAGCGCCGAGCTATGTCGCGCTGAGCGGCCGAATTATTGTGCTTCCATCAGTAAATATGTGTGAAACGATGTGACTTTGCGTGGTGTCCAGCAGCGATAAAACTATAAAATAAGTTTACCAAAAGTATTGAAGTGTCAGCTAAAAATTGTACTAGACTTCGTCTTGCGGTGATTTAAGGTTTTGGACTTGTTAAGTTATTGTTGGGCGATATGGATGGTAACCCAAACGTACATACATAAATACATATACTCACGGCTGTAAATCCCTAGAAGGGGTAGCCAGAGCTAAGGAGTTAGAAATTCCTCAGCCACTTTTGGAAATGATAGTGGGAAAAAGATGGTAAAAATAAAGGTTGTTGGTGATGGGTCTCCAACCGCATCGCCCAAAAATCCCTTAAAAGCCCCAATACGTTAGTCGCCTCTTACGTCCAACCCAAACGTCTTTTTTTAAATTTCTTTAACTCACTTACCTCCCAAAGGTGTCTTATGAATTTCTACTCCTGACGCTCTGGCTAGTTTTTTTCCTGGGATTTACAGCCTCGAATATATATTGGGTCTGTTGTTAATACAAAGGCTAGAACTATTTTACCGCTTTTTAAAATAAAGCTACAACTTATATGAATCTATTTGAGCCCATATGATTAAACTTCTATTTAATAACAATAGAAATGCAAACGTTATATAGCTCAGTAAAAGTACCATCAATTTTGATGATATTTAAAGATATGCAATTTTGAATTCTGAGTCGGACCTACACCACTGTGCCTTTTGTTAAGTTATAGATGTGTTAAAAATAAGCAAGGTTGTCAACGAAGAGAAAAAATTTTGTCAGAAAACCTAGAGTCGTCAATATTATTACTTTAGGTGTGCCTATTTTTGTGACAATATTTGCCAAAGCGACGGCACTTAATAAACATAACAATTAGAACTTCTGTCACCCCTTGGGAATATAAGCGTGAAAGTTCAGTTAATTATAGATAATTAACTAGATATATTCAAATTTTGGGCCAAATCGTTATAATTATTACTTTTAGTGGTGCATTCAATAAACGTGTAGATTGGATCTATATTTACTTGCATAACAACTTTTGTTATAAATAAACTTGAAATATCTTCTATAGGACTAATTATGTTGAACTATAAACACTAAATGCACATGTACGCAACACGCACATAGCCTGGAGGCCACCCCGCTTGCCGCTTACCCTATTCTTAAAGGCAAATTAATATTGTGAAATAAGCAAATATAATGATTAAATTTTATAATGACAAATTCACTGTGATAAATAAAATTAGGCAGCGAATTGAATAGAATAGAATAGAATAGAAAACACCGTAATGCACAAAACAAAATAAATAATTACTCATACAAAAAAATGTAAAATTGGCAGTCTTATCACTAAAAGCGATCTCATTCTTAAATATGTTTCAATGGCACAATTTTATCATACCAAACTCTTCCTTTACAGAATAATTGAAACGTAATATTGTCACAAGAAAAGTATCTCACTCCAATAGATTTTGGCTATAATCAAAACAGAATCCTATTCGAGAATCGATCAAAGAAATCATGTTTATTCAATTTCATGAATATTGCAAACGTGAATTGTCGACGGACACCAATTTGATTTACATAAATTCAACTAGCAAGTATCTTCTGATGCTAGAATAATAAAAATGTTGAGGTTTTGGCAAGCGACCAGGTTATGAAGATTAATTGGAATTAATGTTTGCGGTCGTTCTAGCCGTCAGGTTATGTTTTTATTACAGTGAGATTTTGTCCGGATTTTAGTTCACATTATTTTATTGCTTTAAGAAAATATGAAATGCGGATTTTCTGCTCGAAAATTTGTTTTTAAAGATTTTAAAGAATCCAATATGAAGTAATATTGTTTGTTTTAAACATTATCTACCAGCTATAATACCGACAAATAGAAACTTAACAAACCAAACATTTGACAACAAGGATAAAGGATAAGGATCTCAAAAAGTATATTCATTAAGGTTGTTGGTGATGGGGTTCACCCAAACCATAAAGCACAATAATTACAAAAAAATACTCAAGGTCCCTTCCTAACATCCGAGAAAAGAAAATAAGTTAGTGCTGTTTTAGCCAACACTATACAGCCCAAAAATACAATGATACAATATCATTTGTTTTATGATAGTCACGGATTTCATAAAACAAAAAAATAATTGATAAAAATTACTGATGATCTAAAAATAGGTAAGATTATATTGTAAATCCCAAATAGCAAAACAAAACTGCTCAATATAATCTATTTTGTATACCATTTTTGTACGATTATTTGCAAACATTTGATTAACTGAGCGTTTCTTAGTGATTTATACATGTTTAGAGATTGTAGCATACATCCGTTTGCTGACGATTCCATAGATTATTTATGTTATTTTCGTGTTGATGTTTTTGTTCTAACTTTGGTTTCGTGTAAATATTAAACAGGATTGATTTATATTTTGAGCGAACAATGATTTCTTAGAGAGACAATGAGATCAGTATGGAAGAAATAATGAAAGCAATGAAAAGTATGAAACTAGGGAAAGCGGCAGGGTATGACAGGATAAACACTGAAATGCTGAGGGCTGGTAAAGGGGTGGTGGCTTCCTGGTTATACTTCCTTTTCCAAAAATGCTGGTCGAGTGGCAAAGTGCCACAAGACTGGTGCAAAGCGGTCATTGTGCCTTTATATAAAGGAAAGGGGTCACACCAGGAGGCTAGAAACTACCGTGGAATTAGCCTACTCAGCATTGTCGGTAAATTGTATGCAAAGGTTTTGATTGAAAGAGTGATGAATAAATGTTTTTCTTTCTTTCTTTCTGAAACGGATGATAAAATTTGGGATATGCAAGCAGGATTTAGAAAGGGAATGGGATGTATGGATCAAATCTTCTCTTTAAGGAGCATCACCGAAAAGTTCTTAGCTAAGAACCGAAAGGTGTATTGCTCCTTCATAGATTTAGAGAAGGCGTATGATAGGGTGGTAAGAAAGTGTTTATGGGTGGTGTTATCCAAGTTCGGTTTGGGGAGTCGACTTATACGTGCACTGGTATCACTCAATGAGGATTCCAGTGCATGTGTGAGAGTAAACGGGGAAAATAATGACTGGTTCGGGATCTCTCGGGGTGTCCGACAGGGTTGTGTAGCTTCCCCGTGGCTCTTCAATTTGTTCATGGATGACTGTTTAACAGAGTTGCGTGAAAGTGATTATGGATTGAGAATGGGTGGATTCGTCATTAAATGCCTCTTATATGCCGACGATCAAGTACTACTTGCATCATCGGTGGAAGAGCTGCAAGAGATGACGAATATTGCATGTGCGTCTTTTGAAAAAAAGGGAATGAGGGTGAATGTGGATAAAACAAAAACTATGGTTCTTGAGAGAGAGGTGAATATGACCGAATGCGTAATTGAGATTAATGGTAAGAAAGTGGAACAAATGAAAGAGTTTGTATATTTGGGAAGTTTGTTTACTAGGGATGGCAAGTGTGATGAAGATATCGAGAGAAGAGTGAAAAAGGGTAATGCGGTAAATGGAGCACTGGATAGTCTAATGTCTAGTCAGTCGGTGTCTGAAAAGGCCCGAATGGCTGTGCATGATGCTGTCCTCGTTCCTACGCTTATGTTTGGCAGTGAATGTTGGGTGTGGCAGAAGAAGCATGAAAGTAGAGTGAATGCAGTAGAAATGAGATAGGTCAGAAAAGTGTGTAATGTAAGGTTATGTGATCGTGTGAGGAATGATGTGATTCGTGAAAGGTGTGGTGTAAAAGATGATATTGTAAGAAAGATAGTAAAAGGAATGTTGAGATGGTTTGGGCACATAGAGAGGATGGATGACAGTAAATTGGTGAAAGAGATTTATAGAGCCAATGTGGAAGGTAATGTTAGTAGAGGACGACCTCGGAGGACACATTTGGATCAAATTGAAAATGTGCTCAAAAAGGCAGGTGTCCGCAGTATGAAGAATAAAAGAGCATGTATGAAAAGATTGATGGATGTAAACGAAGCCAGAGAGGTGTGCCAGGATCGAACAAAGTGGCGTTCGATAGTCTCTGTCTACCCCAATGGGAACTAACGGCGTAAGAATATGTATGTATGATTTCTTAATTCTTCTTATATGATTAGAGTTACTGGTTCTAATTGTGTTTTTTACTTTTACATTATTCAGACATACATTTAAAACAATAGCAATCATTATAGCTAATTTTAGAAGTTCATCTTTTTAAATTAAACCACAGATAAACTTACACTCACGTCGTTAGTTCCCATTGGGGTAGGCAGAGACTATCGATGGCCACTTTGTATGATCCTGGCCACCTCTCGAGCTTTATCTACGTTCATAAATACTCTTCTGTTCTTCCCACTTCGGACGCCTGTCTTTTCCAGCAATTTAAATCATTTTCAGACATAAAAACTCTATCTTTGTAAATATTTTAAAAGTCTCACAGCGAACCTTTAAAACTCTGAAAGTAAAAACGAATCAGTTAGCACCAAAAGAATATCTCAAATTTCGAGTGTTGGGTATATTAGTAGAATAGATACCTTCGAGCAACTATTTACATTTTGTCACTTGGTGATGAATTTGACACACAAAAATGTGAATGTAGATGAAAATGATGGCTTTTAACTAGGCATACTACAATGTTTCTTTTTGTTATAGGCACTTGGCAAAATGAAGATGTAAAGAAGATTTGGTTTAGAGCCGCGATTTTTAACTATCACTTATGACTTTCTAAAAATATCGGTCATGTCCATTATTTGTTTGTTGAGTGAAGAGAAGTTGACTTATCTGCTAAAAGCAATTATCTGAGGGCAGTCTGGAACTTCAGTGTATTGAAATGTATAGTGGCTTCGAAACAACAAACGCAAACATGCACTGTACACTGCACCTCGAAGTTTGTTCTACATTTTGAGTTTAACTTTCCTTTAGCACACAAGCAGATAGGAGATATAAAATGGTCTGCGTATTTTATAACAAGATGAAATTATTATTGATGTTAAATACTGGAGACATTTGATTAATACATACATACATACATTGCCGTGAGGCCAAAAATAAGTTGCCAGATCTTTGAATTTCAGAGCCAGAAACACTTCAGCTACATTGGGAAGTTGATAGGGGACAAGATGGTAGAAATAAAGTATCTATGGTAATAGGTCTCCGGCCCAATCCCAATCGCATTGCCCAAAAACAACTTAAAAAGCCCCATACCCTTAGTCGCCTCTTATGAAACTCGGGGGTAGAAAGGGGTTGTGATATTCTAAGCTGGCACTACACGGTTTGATTAAGGAACAAAAAAATATATTGTTTGTATAATTAAATAGGCCGTAGTCCTTACAGTCCATATACCATATATGAGATTTTTGAGGAAGTCTCACTTACACCATCATCCCAAATGAGATGATCTGACCATAGTCCACCATGATGGTGACAAGCGGGTTAGTAGACTAACGACTAGTAATAGAAGCCGCGACAAACGGCTAATCATGTATGATTTCCAGATACCCAGGATTTTTGTATAGCCAGGTGATTCAAACATGCAACATCTTTTTTAAAATCTACATTGTTTCTTATTAAATTACATGCTAAAATTAGTCTGTATCCAGACTTGTTCATTACATAATATTTAAATTTTTGTATGTGAGTGTGTTCTTTAGGCATTCCATTCCTTTATAAATCCTGATTTCACTTCTCAAATTTATTGTTAGATTTTTCATCATTTTTTCAGTCAATACTATTAAAAATATTCTAGATTCATACATACACATACTCACGGCTATAAATCCTATAAAGTATCGTTGGTGATGGGCCTCCAAATGCATTGCCCAAAAACCACTTTAAAAAGACTCATACCCCCTTAATGGCTTCTTACGACATCCATGGGTAGAAGGGGTAGTGATAAAAAGTAAACACAATATAGTAAAATTCTTCATCCGCATAAAGTTTTGTCGGAGTAAACCGCTTACATTTAAAAACCATATATTTTTAGAAACATTTGTTTTAATTCAGCTCCATACCGTTTAATTTCAAAGGTTTCATCCAAATAGCGAAATTTGTACGATCCTTTAATGTTTTATTTTTCCTTTCACAGCTAATTAGTTGTTGTTTTAAAGTGCCGCGAGTTTAATTAACTGAGCGTGTAATGGATGCCATTAAAAGTGAACCTCGTCGCTGAGTTTGCTAAACTTCTCGACTTACCTGAACTGTCACGTTATAAGTCCTTACTCAAACATTATATTATGAAATCTGAATTTTGATTATTTTTACATATGTGATTTGTTTGTTGTTGTTGTTTGTTTGTTAGATACAAAATTACATTCAAATATCTCATTACTCAAACTCATATTATGTCTAATTGCAAAGCTTAATTAAATCATACAAATAACGTACATTTCTTATTCGTATAAGCCAAATTTCTCCTGGTTACTTCCGCATCTCTTGTATCGTAAGATATTTCAAGCTTTTCTTAGTGATCAAAATAAGATGCCTCACAGATCCCAGCGATCAACTTGGAATATATCCAAAACTATTTATGGCGCGGGGTAGTACAGGATGTCTTTTGGCATTCTAACCATCTACAACAATGCCATCTCTAGAGAGTACGTTTGGATTGAAGAAATCGTTTCTTGTGTTGCTAAAAGCTATGTGAATATGTGCCAATAAGATAAATAGAGAATGTTTCTACATTTAATGCTGAAATAGCTTCTTTTAAAGCTATTACTGTTTTGGATTCAATACTTGTGCGCGTGAATAACATTTATGGATAGTAAAACTTAAAATGTTCATAATAAACATAAACATAAACGTTCACGCCGAATATCCCCGAAGGGGTTGGCAGAGGTACTAATACTTCTGAACATCACGTTAATGTTCATGGTTATTAATAATCAGAAAAACATCTTGAGGAAATACACATGGTTAAGTAGTTTCTCTCTTATGATGTGCAGCACATTTCTAATCATAACTTTTCTTCTCGTTCATGGATAAGTTTGTGACCTTATATTGTAGAGCGACTAATGTTTTCGACTGTACTATCGTCCCACCCCAGGTTTCACGGGCACTGGTGACCCCTTATGAAAGCGTGGTGTTATATTGCCTATACTACTTTTATAGGTTGAATAAACAAAATAAATGATATTGTTGAAGGAATGATAAAAATCAGTTGAGTGGTTTCGGGGCCTCTTTTCCTCGTTTCCTCTATATCATTATTAAGTAAAGATTTTTTCTTTATATTATAATAAATTGATGGAATTATTTCGAAGCAATTGCGGTCTAGTTTTTTTTTTGCACTGAACTAGTCAGTGAGCAAAAATAAAAATAGTTTCTTCTCAAATTTAAATGTTCCAGAAATAAAACCGTTTTCAAAGATATCGAGGTAAAAATGGATGAAAGGCATTTAAATTTTCTATTGTAGATCGTGAGATATCAGATGGACTTGAAAATTTTGCAACGTTCGCGGAGTGCAAGATGGGATTATGGTAATCTAGCTATAAGTTTCAAGATTCAGCTAGTAAACCTTTCAATTGTAAAGTAGATTAAGACTTCTTGTAGATTCGTTTAAAAGATAATCATCTTTATTATGCCTTGCGAATTTTATTGCTTACCTTCTGCAAGAGATAAAAATAAAAGATTTTATTACGTTTTAACAAATTGTAAGATTCGAAACAAACTCTAAAAACCTAAAAATATTGGATCCCTTTAAAATTTGGTAATACAGCGGTGAAACAACTTGAAAGAATTAAACGAGGTCGCGGGTTCGATTCCCGCATGTGTCGGTTTTCATGAACAAAAATATTTAAATTATGTGATAGTTAGGCGTTTTCAACATTCGCATTCTACCTGAAAAGGTAGAGAAGTGGCCTTCCGAATTAGTAAAATTCGGAGGTAGGTAACGCAAACACTACTTAAACGAGTAAAAGAAATAAAGGATAGAAGAATTTTGCGCTGGCTGCCATTGACACGGTAGCTCAATTGTCAGAGCGATGGGGGCGTATACCCGAGGTCGCGGGTTCAATTCCCGCCTGTGTCGAAATTTTTATTTCCCTTATTTATTAGTAATAGTCCCCACATGAGGTTTACACGAACAAAAAGATTTAAATTATGTGATAGTTAGGCGTTTTCAACATTCTGTAAGAAAATGTAGACAAGTGGCCTCCCGAATTAGTAAAAATTCGGAGGTAGGAAACGCAAGACGCTACTTAAACGTGTAAAAGAAATAAAGGATAGAAGAATTTCGCGCTGGCAGCCATTGACACGGTAGCTCAACTGGCAGAGCGATGGGGGCGTATACCCGGGGTTGCGGGTTTGATTCCCGTCTGTGTCGAAATTTTTCTCTCCTTTATTTATTCTTTATTTATTAGAATTAAACGAAGTAGAAAAGGAAAATGTAGCAAAAGGAGCTAGAAATGGTGAGTTGCCAAGCTAATCGATTTCTGAGAGAGCTCGTGAATGACAGTACATGATTCTGTTCTAGTTTTAGTTCTCACATCGATGCATACTCGTAGAAAATGGTAGTAAAAGAAACAAAAAAGTAGGGTGAGGTACTCAAAAGTTGACGCTATGTTAGGTTGTCTAAGATACGGATTAGATATGTTTAGTGTGTTGTTTTGAAAGCGATATAATTTAACATATTCAAGTGATTTAAACACATAATATGTATGGATGCAACAAATAAGAAGTATTGTCACTAAACTACAACCAAATACTAGGGAATCTAAAATGAAATGGAGTCACAAAGAGAAAACCGCTCTAAGTGGCTAAGTATTTCTTGCCTAAAAATGGGAATAAATACGTGACTATAATTTTGTAAATCTATCTATACTTATAATAAATCTATAGAGAGGTCAATTCTGTACAAGAAATATATGTTCAAAATAACTATCAGGGGGTGATTAGTGATCGATACTGATGCCAAAAATGCAATCAGTAAAATTTTTGTCTCTCTGTCTGTCTGTCTGTCGGTTTGTATGTTCCTTATGGAAACAAAAACTATACGACGGATTTTAACGAAACTTGGCACAATGATTCTTCATACTCCTAGGCAAGTTATAGTAACTTTTCAGCAGAGAAGTGAAGGAGAATTTTGGAAAATTTCGGGAAAATGGGATAAGTTACTCCATTTAATAAGCTTCCGTCGCGTTTGCAGCCTTAATGGTTCAGCTTACATAGAAATCATGTATGACGGAAATATTTTTCATAAAATTGTCTAAAAAAATTCCCTCAGCAGTATATGTCTATATTTTATGGTTGACTCACAATAACATGTGTAACGTAACGTTACGTTTATAATACTCTCATTCATATATATTTAAAAAAGGTTACATTTATGCCTATTCAATAAAAAAAGAATCATAGAAATCGGTAAAGAAACACAGCTTTTTATTCCAAAATTTTCTAATAAACGGAAATACTGAACCGTTCATAAAAGCGCATTCAAAATCACCAAACTACACTGTTCAGGGAGTGCTATTAATTTAATAAATTGAAAATATTGCGCTAAATTTCACAATGCTTGAGCAGTGACTGAAGAAAGAAACCTCAGATATTTAAAAAACATCGCTTCCCGTGCGAAGCTGGGCCGATTCACTAGTAGTAAAATAAAACTAATTAGCAATTAGTATGTAGAAGTTTAGTCGTGATTAAATTATTCTAGTTGTATCTATTAATAGAAGCTTACAAATTCTTTAAGCCCTCCATTGAATTTGATTTTTTACTAAAAACTTTATATATTGCATTTATAAAGTGAAAGTTTTTTAGAGTCGGTATAAACTATTCCTGGGTCCATTTTAGCATTGTTATATAAGGATTACAGACTTGCTGGTAACAGACACAACAAATCCTGCTGTCGTGCATATTTTATGCCTATGTCATTATAAATTTTATGAATGACACAAAATGCAGGTTACTACACCACTTTTACAACTCTTACCAGCGGTGATCTTCGTGACAACTTAAGTATTAATCAAGGCTTTTATTAAGTTAATTGGTTGAGGGTTTTGGTGGAAATACATAGTAGTGCCTATTACAATTTTTGGCTCTTTAATTTGTACGTTTTTACAATTCAGATTTATTTTTAATCTCGGTTGTTAACGGTAAAGGAAACCCTCACGACTAAGTTGTATTTAGTCATGAGCAGGGCAATATAGCCTACTGTCGTTCTGTACGAATACACTGTGTATTCGTACAGAACGACGATAGGCCTGCCCTTTATCACAAAAGTACACGGTCCAAAAGAAACGTGAGGGCTCTTCTGGAATTTTTCTCTCTGAATACCAGGGATAAATGTCTCATGATGTTCAGAATTATTCGTACCTCTGCCACCCCTTCGGGGATATACGGCGCGAATGTTTAAGTTTGAATAGAGTTATGATAACGATGATTTAAACAGACAATTTTAGATTCGCTTAATCAAAGGCATTTTATAAACTATTTAAGTTGCCATAAGAATACTAATGACTCAAACAACTTACTTAAATGCATAGTCGTTTCAATGAAAAAAAAGGGACATAAAAAGTATTTCTTTCATATTTCTTTCATAGCTTATCTATATGTTATGGACCTAGTGATTAATTAGTTAGGCAGTATGCATAACACCCGGTCTTTATGAAAAATGCCCAATATGAGAGTGCAATTTGATAATAATTATTCAAATATTCAAAGTGACCGGGCATTATACATATTGCTCATCACCTTTTGGGAAGAGTAATACAAACATATTTAATTAAATATTTTTTATTTTTATTATCATTTTATATAGGTAGTTTCCCCCACCTCCCGTCCCCTACATGCAATACAATATAAACAAGTAAGCATGCAAGCAAGCAAGCATGGAAGGCAAATAGGCATGCATCATGCATGAGTTGTTAGTTTATAGTCAGGAACCCACACACACATAGCTAAATTGAACTAAGTAGTGTGACAGTGTATTCGTTAAAAAGGTGACAGACCTGCCCCCCATCATGTGAGTAAACTGTTTAAGCGTAAGCGGAACGTGGGTTCTCTGAATACCAAGTGACAATAATGTCACGTGATATACATTTAGTATCTCTGCCATCCCTTAAGTGAAATGCGACATGATCATATGAGGTATTACCCTAAATACGAAATTCTATAAATTTACAAATTTGTTGTGTCTGATTACGTTACCATATTAGACGAGGAATAAATATTAAGGATAATTGTTTATTTTTGTTATTTTTATATAAAATGTATGTAAAAGCTGGCTAGGTTGAATTCAAAACAATCCGACTGATCTAATGGCAGCTACCAGTAGCCAGGCTATTGTTACGACATCTGTTCGCAAGTAGGAGGACACCAACTAGAGCGAAGAAATTAAATACGACAGTGCAGTGATATACGGATTACGGAAATAAGCTTAACAGTGTGGACAGTGTTACTATAACGGAGTAAATTAGTGTTGTTAATTAGTGCGAGTATCGATAGTTAATTATCGATAGTGTTTGTTGTGTTGTGTAAAGTGCGTTATTGGTCAATAAATATAATTACACCTTATTGCACGAAAGTGTGACTGGTATTTATCAAATTAAGAACCCGGTACGTAACAATTGGTGACAGAAGTGGATTTGAAGATGCCAGTTATGCCGAAGGAAGACGGAAGAGAGGGTGTGAAGACACGCGCTCAGAAAGCCGCAGAGGGTGAACAGCTGTCGGAAATGAGTTCATCGGTCACGAACCCTCGGAGTGACATTCCAGAGGAGACGTCCGCGGTGACTAACGCGCCGTCTACATCAACGGCGCCGGCGGCCGCAACTAATACTGACTTGACGATGATAGTTGAAATGTTTCAAAGCATGCGTGAAGCACAACAAAGCATACAGGATGTTGTGAAAAACATACATTCGGAGGTACAGGATGTTAAAAAAAACATACATTCGGAGGTACAGGGTGTTGTGAAACAAGAAGTTCGTGAGTTGCGCGAGGAACAGCAAACTAAGTTCTCACAAGTTCTCACTGCGGTCAATGAAGTCAGTGGTCGGGTGGTTACTGTGGAAAAAGACGTAGAGCAGATGAAGGAGCAGGTAACCACTATTGAGAAAGATATCGATGACATGAAGACCGACTTCCGCGGAATGGAGAAAAGGGTTCTGCAGCTTGAATCACGACCGGTCAAGGTTGTCTCCGGTGAGAATGTAGTAGCTGTCCATGGTCCTCGTGTGAAGGTTCCTCCCTACGACGGAACAACATCCTGGTCGGCGTATAGACATCAGTTCCAGACTGTTGCGGCTGCCAATGGTTGGACTGATGAACAGTGTTTGACTGCACTGACGGTGGCGCTCCGAGGTCAAGCACTGTCAGTAATAGAGGCGCTGCCGACTCCGAGTGGTGGTTTCAAGGACCTGCTGGATGCGTTGGAGTCTCGCTATGGAGAGCGACACCTGGAGCACGTGTTCCGCGCTCAGCTGCGTGATAGGGTCCAGCGTTCTGGAGAGGGACTTCAGCAGTGGGCCCTTGAAATCGAGAAGCTCGTCCGCAAGGCCTATCCCAGTGTAGATCCGAAGACGGTGGAAATGAACCTGGTGCAAGCATTCGTCGACGGCATCAGAGATATCGAAGTGAGAACAGCGGTGAGACTTCAACACCACACGTCTCTCAAGGATGCCTTGGCGAACGCTCTAGAAGTTGAAGCTTGCCGCCAGGATACGCGCCAAACTCATCGACTTCGTGAGATTGCGGAAGCAAATGAGGACGTCAAGGTCATTAAAGCACCCGTCGGAAGGAGTACTGGACCGATTTGTTATGGCTGCGGGAAAAGGGGCCATTTGAGATTAAGTTGCCCGCTGAGGAAGGAAGAAAAGAGGCAGGCAGAGGCTCCTGCCGCAAACGTCCAGGGAAAACGAGCATTAGCCAGGACCGGGGGGCAGGTGCTGGCTAGAGAGGAGAAAGCCCTGACAATGACCATCTCACAAGCCTGTAACGGGAACAGTTTGGTGATATTGGGCTGTGTCAATGATCAAGACTGTAAGATGACCCTTGATACTGGAGCGTCTAGAACGGTGATCAATCCGGCACTGGTGAAAGCAGCGAATATCAAGTATAGCAGAGATACTAAGTGTCGGCTACTCTCCGCCTCTGGCCAGCGAATACCTGTCCTTGGTGAACTCTCAGTCAGGATGATGGTTGGCGAGACGTCGTATACTCATCAAGTCATTGTGGCTGAGATAATGGATGAATGCATACTAGGACTGGACTTTATGAAGAAATATAACTGCCGGATTGACATAACGAGAGGAATTTTCAAGTGTGGCCAGGAAGAAATCTTTATACTGGGTGGTCCCGTCGGTGAAGTGACATGCTTGAAAACCATCAATATTCCTGCGCGTTCTCAGAAGTTGGTTCCGGTGATGTTACCTGTAGACAGCGAGAAGAAGAGGCATCGTTGTGTGTTGATTGAAGAGACAGGGAAGAACGGGCCAAGGAAATTTCTGACAGCAAGAACTTTGGTTACAAGCAACAAGACGGCAATAGTGAAGGTAGTCAACCTTGACCAAGAAGATGTACAGCTTAAGCGGGGTGAAGTAGTTGGTCAGTGTGAAGAAGTAGTCTGGATGAGGAGCTGTCATTCTCCAAATGGGAAAGTCAAAGTGAAAGTCGATAATTCAACTGTAACTGACTTGTTAAGTGAGATCCAGGATGACTTATCTTACTTGGAGAGGATCAAGGTTAAACAGTTGCTGGTGAAATATGCTGACATCTTCTCAAATGCAGAAGGGGACTTAGGCAGAACATCTTTAGTGCAACACAGAATTGATACAGGGGACGAAAGACCTATTAGACAGAGAGCAAGGAGAATCCCAATCGCTAAGGAGAAAGAAGTTGAAGAATTGCTCGAAGACATGAAAAAGAAGAAGGTCATTAGTCCGTCCTCCAGTCCGTGGTGTTCTCCAGTGGTTCTTGTTAAGAAGAAAGATGGAAGCACACGGTTTTGTGTTGACTACAGGCAACTGAACAACGTGACAAAGAAGGACAGCTATCCTTTGCCAAGAATAGATGACACTCTGGATACTTTGAGTGGCATGAAGTGGTTTTCAACCCTGGACTGCAAGTCAGGCTACTGGCAGGTGGAAATACATCCGACTGATAAAGAGAAGACTGCGTTTTCAACTGGAAAGGGTTTGTGGCAGTTTAACGTCATGCCTTTCGGTCTCTGCAACGCGCCAGCTACTTTTGAAAGGCTTATGGAGTGTGCGTTGGCGGGATTGGTTGGCGAGGCTTGCCTGGTGTACCTCGACGACGTGGTCATAATAGGCAAAAGCTTCCAAGACCATCTCAAGAACCTGGAACAAGTCTTTCAGAAAATTCGTGGAGCAAACCTGAAACTGAATCCGAAGAAGTGCCGGCTGTTTAGAACTTCAGTGAACTATTTAGGACACGTAATCAGCCGAGAAGGAATTCAGACGGATCCGGAAAAGGTGGAAGCTGTGCAGAAATGGCCGACGCCAAAGGACAAAACAGACGTGCGAGCTTTTCTCGGCCTTTGCTCGTACTATCGACGTTTTGTAAAAGGGTTTTCTGAGATCGCCAAACCATTGCATCGGTTGACTGAAGATAAGAAAACCTTCTCTTGGGATGATGAATGCGAGTTATCTTTCAATGAGCTGAAGAAGAGGCTTTGCGAGACACCTATCCTTGGATATCCACAGCCAGAGGGACAGTACATCGTTGACAGCGATGCTAGTAATATGGCTATTGGTGGAGTGTTATCACAGATCCAAGGTGACAAGGAAGTTGTGATCGGATATTTCAGCAAGTCTCTATCTAAAGCGGAAAGAGACTACTGCGTCACGAGAAAGGAACTTCTAGCTGTAGTGAAGACCTTACAGCATTTTTACAAGTATTTGATTGGGAGACCGTTCAAGCTTCGAACTGATCATGCTGCACTGAAATGGCTTCTCCAGTTCAAAAACCCGGAAGGACAGGTAGCTCGATGGATCGAACAGCTACAAGAGTATGACTTTTCTATCGAGCACCGTAGTGGTAAATCTCATGGCAATGCAGACGCGCTTTCACGTAGACCGTGTCCGGAAGACTGTAAACATTGTAGGAAGCAAGAGTCGAAGGAGGAGGTCGTGAAAGTGACCCGAATTTGTCCATTGGATGGATGGGAAACAGAAGCTATGCAGAAGGCCCAAGAAGAAGATGAGAACCTCAGACCCATCATGAAATGGAAGAAGGAAAAACACGATCAACCGGCTTGGAGTGAAGTAGCGTCCACAGGAGTGAGTACGAAAGCTTACTGGGCGCAATGGAACAGCCTGGTTCTGATCAATGGTCTACTGTACCGGAGGTGGGAGAAACCCAACGGTAAAGAAGAGCACCTACAATTGGTCGTGCCCAGAGCCAAGGTTAAAGATGTACTGCGGGAAACACATGACGGTGTTTCGGGCGGGCATCTTGGGGTAAATCGTACGTTGCAGAAGGTTCGTGCGAAGTTTTACTGGCTTCATTGTAGGGACGACGTACAGGACTGGTGCCGGAAATGTACAACGTGTGCCGCGGTGAAAGGTCCGCAGACCCGGAGTAGAGGGGGATTACGGTTGTACAATGTGGGAGCTCCCTGGGAGAGGATTGCCGTTGATGTGGCTGGACCGTTTCCACAATCAGAGTCCGGAAATAAATATTTCATGGTGGTGATGGATTACTTCACTAAGTGGCCTGAAGTGTTTGCCATACCCAATCAAGAAGCAATAACTGTGGCTACAAAACTGATTGAGGAAGTGATCTGTCGATTTGGCGTGCCCCTGGAGATACACTCTGACCAGGGAAGAAATTTTGAGTCACAAGTATTTCAAGAGGTGTGCAAACTACTTGGAATGCATAAAACCAGGACGACGCCATATCATCCTCAGTCAGATGGAATGGTGGAGAGGTTCAACCAAACACTGGAGAGACAGTTGGCGAAGATGGTTGAAAAACATCAGAAGGACTGGGACAAACACATTCCATTATTTTTACTGTCTTACCGGTCAGCTGTTCACGAAAGCACGAAGGAAACACCTGCTTTCGTCAATTTCGGAAGAGAGCTACGATTGCCTGTAGATTTGTTGACAGGAGGGTCACCAGATGAGCCGCAGAGTGTAACTGAATATGTAAGCGATTTGAGGGAAAGAATGCAAGATGTACATTCCCTAGTGCGTGAAAATGGTTTACATGCTAGTGAAAAGATGAAAACCAGATATGACCGTAAAGCTAACACGCCGCGTTTCGAAGAGGGTATGCTCGTCTGGTTACACAATCCAACTCGCTAGAAAGGGAAGTCCCCTAAGTTACAAAATAGGTGGGAAGGACCGTACAAGGTGGTCACTAGAATAAACGATGTAACGTACAGAATTCAACGCCAACCTAGAGGGGCTTGGAAAATAGTTCACATCGATCGACTTGCGAAGTACCATGGAAGCAATAATACTCGGGACGAGTATTAATGTAAGGAGGGGGTAATGTTACGACATCTGTTCGCAAGTAGGAGATAGGATTTGCCACTACTAGATAACAGATGGCGTTACTAGTATTCTTATAAGTAAAGGAATTACTAGATGTTTCTCGAATATCGACTTTTCGAGAATGTGGTACTAGAACTTTCTGTAATATTCGCGTATTTGAGATTTGGCATATATAAAGAGCGACGCGTGCTACGGAGTTATTCGAGTGCGAAGAACTAAAGCGAGAACAAGCGAAATACTAGAGCGAAGAAATTAAATACGACAGTGCAGTGATATACGGATTACGGAAATAAGCTTAACAGTGTGGACAGTGTTACTATAACGGAGTAAATTAGTGTTGTTAATTAGTGCGAGTATCGATAGTTAATTATCGATAGTGTTTGTTGTGTTGTGTAAAGTGCGTTATTGGTCAATAAATATAATTACACCTTATTGCACGAAAGTGTGACTGGTATTTATCAAATTAAGAACCCGGTACGTAACACTATCATAAATCTTAGTGAACAGACAACAACACAGAGACATGTTCATTGGCAAGTTTACTTCCCCGACAAAGCGATGGAGATTTATTCGATCTGAGTGACTGTAGCATTCACTTAGTTTTCGCGATCAAATTTAAATAACATTATATTAAAAGATGAAAGCAATTTACATTTTACTTAGTATTTTCGCGATCGCTTGCGTGTTTATTTTAGTATATTAGATTTTGAGAGTATTCATTAGAATCACTCCTTCGTAGTTTAGCAGGGTTGCATCCGGGTTACAATCTGGAGGTCTCGAGTTACCAAGATTTAACTTAGTTTGGTAAAAACACTGCAAGCTTGAATCCTCTGATCATCCGAGAATTGAGATAATTCTGTGCTTGGAAGCGGACCTCATGCCTTCGGTCTCGGATACTTTTACAGTAGTAGTTAGTCTGCTAACCCACACCAGGCTAGCATAGTGAGGGCATCCAAATATGAAGATAAAAAAGCCATTATTAATTCACCACTTAATATGCTGCTTCAAAGCTAAAAGTCGGTGAAGAGCTTAAGTTGCATGTTAGCTTCTATTGGTGTCTACCAACAGTAGCTTTCTTGTGGTCATCAGCAAGTCTGTAATTTCTTCATTACAATACTAATATTTACTTGCGAACATTTTACAATTTTTACATTTACACCAATTTCCACCTTTTTTAAAGTGAAATATAATAAATAAAAAATATACAATTTTGTATTTATTTTATTTTATTTTTATTAATTAGAACAATATATACTGCCAATTAAAAGTTTTTACATCTAATAATCAAGTTTTTTTGTACAAAACACAGTATATCACACAGCGCCGCATGCACATTAAAATTCACTTTACATATAGGGATGTCTTTACATATAAAATAATCCCTTAAATAAAACTAAAAAAGCTAGCCATCAAGAATCTGACTCACTAGAACCGATTTCATTGAATGAACAGTCAAACTGTAAACATTAACATTCACATGACTGTAATTAACCATGTGTATTTTTTACATACGAATACATTATACTCAGATCAAGTTAGTTCCAAACTAAGACAAACTTGCATTTTGGGAAACTAACTCAATCATATATTTAATACTATATAATTCACATACAGGGTGTCCCAGGGCGCGACGTCAAGCCGGCACCGGGTGGTAGGCCAGTTATCCGAAAAATAATCAAAAACTCTGTCTTATCTTCTGAAAATTATGATCAACCAAAAAAAACGGAAAAAAATACACCCTGTGATGCGTTTTTCCTCCCCATTTCTACAAATTTCCACTTTTTTATTATTTGTGTTTTGTTTCGTAACCCTGAGTAATGCTCCTGTAGCTAATAGTCTAAAACTTTTAGTGAACTGCTCTAACTTTGAAAGAAAATGACAAATCATTCCCAGATCAAAAGAGAAATTTATTTTCTCGGTTTAATAATTCACAAGGATTTGTTGATGCATTATGACACAGGCTCAAAGAAATGGGTAAACGAGCAAGCATAATCAAGTGTTACATAATATATAGACAAATAACAAAATTTTCATTTATTTAGTCCCTATAACCAGACAGTTTACTATTATTTTATTGATTATCCATTCTCGAGATCTACAAATATTATACACAGCCATAGATATAAATAGATAGATAACTTAAAAACCATTAATAGTATTCGAGCCGTTTTAGTAACTGTAAGAAAAAATAACAGAATTCCTTTCAACCTAATGAAAAGTAAATGTATCCTCAAAATGAACTGCAGTTCACAAAATGTGATCACAATTTAAAAGATTAACTCTTGATTGCCCTATTAGCGCCAATTCCACCTTTCTCGCTTGTATCCCTAAATCATTTATCTTTTACGTAACAAAATTATCAGAGAGAAAAGGTTTTTGTAAGGCTAAAAACGCATGCGTGCAAGTTTGTTCAGTGCCTTCAAGAATTCAGTTTTACTTCGTGTGCAGTCAGCGTCGGTCGCTTCGACTGCCGCAGAGCGATTTAGTACGAAATCTTCAGTTTAGTTCACTAGTAGCAGTGATATAAAATGACCAAGTGAAATTTGTGGATAAATGTTATATTCCATACAATGTTTTTGTGCTGTTTGACAATTTAAATGGTTTGGTTTGTACTATTATTTTTTACCTCAGTAATAACAGTAAAAAGTAATCAAAATAAATATTTTTTTCTTATAATAAAACTGGAAAAATAACAACATATTTTTCCGGTATTTATAATAAAGTATATAAATTTATCAAATTAAATAGGCTATTAATGTAAATCAATGAAGGTCGCATAATGTGTTGTAATTAGTAATATGCAAGGAACTTTTAAATTTAATTTTATTTAAATCATATTTTTATTAATATGAAACATTGTTGCGTAGTGCCGGTAATGTCACAACCCCTTTCTACCCACGGGTTTTGTAACGGGCGACTAAGTGTATGTGGCTTTTGACGATGTGGTTGGAGGCCCATCTCTATCAATACTGCATTTATACTATTTTGTCTTCTATCAACTTCCAAACCTGCCTGAGGAGTTTCTATCTCTGAAGCTCTGGCTACCCCTTTTTGGGATTTATGGCCAAAAGTATATATATGTTCGTTTGTAAATATGAAAAAGTAACAAAATATCTGTGTGAACCGTATTGTTAAAAGTCATTTGAGGAAACTTTGGAGGCCCATAACTCTAAAATTAGTTGAGATACAGGAAAGGCCCAAGGTATCTTATTTGCTTATTTTCATACCCTCTGTCGACCCCAATCATCAAAAACGCGAAGAACTAATATTTTTGAGAAAAAGTTTGAAGTCCCGTTCCCATAGTACTTCGGTACACCCCAACCATTATTTACAAAAAATATAAAAAACAGTTACATTTAAGTACAATTGGCGGCCTTATCGCTATGAGCGATCTCTCCCAGACAAACTTTAGAAGGTAAGATCAGTAAATTACAAATAGATGGGGTAGAATACGAATCAAAGAAATAAAAATATACTGTCTAGTTTATATTGAAATTATCTTAGATGGTTAAAATAATAATCAGGAACAATAGTTAAATACCCTTTTTAGTACTACAAGTTACCTTATTTGTGGCTTACTAAACTTCGTTCTAACACGTAGCATGTTTTCTGTTATACAAAAATAATTAAGCAAGTCTTTAAAAAATCCTAGATTATCCACTCATAATAGCGATTCACAAAAACAGTACTTTAATTTGCCATCAGCTAATTGATGGCGGGCGTACAAGTACTGCAATTGACATCAAATGATTTTTTTTAATCACCTTTCCTTATTTTCAAAATATAAAATAAGCTGATGAACTTGTTTGTATTATGATCGAAAAATAATAATGAGCAAAACCGAATTTAAAAAGGAAAATAAATGTTTGGCTTATCATTATTATTGACTTGACTGTTTCTTGAAATTGGTTTTTATTACTGAAAGCTAAGGGCACGACACATAATTGAACTCGTGTTTTTTTTTGTCTCGTATCTTTTGAAAATAAACACGTAAAGAATAATCTTAAAACTAGTGCGCTACATCGAATAATTTAATTATTCAGAGATATTTTATACAAACAATTCCATAGTAAAAAATAGACGAATATTAAAATTAAGGTTCTGATTACCAAATTTTATCAGTTTTATGTCACCCATATTGTATGTTTGAATGTTGTATTTCAATTCAAGTTAAAGCTTTTATACGATTTTCTAACGCATGATACCTTCATTTCAAGCCATTTTATTACTACTGAGCTGCCTCCAGAATCGAACATAGTTGAGATAGATAGTATCCGCCCAGTCTCAAACTCAAACTCACGGCGTAACGGCGCATATCCCCTAAGGGGTTGGCAGGTTTTGATGTACAGTGTATCACGTTATAGGGGGCAGGTTTAGTGCCGTTTTGTACGAATCCATTGTCAAATGACTATGTACAAATCAGCCTAGTGTTTTTCGTCACGATGTTTTTCTTGATCGTTCGTAGTTACCATGATATATTAATCACACATATGTCTTTAGAAAAAACAAATCGGTGTTTTGCCCAACCCGGGATTTTAACCATCATCGTCTGCACACTGTTCTACCCACTGAGCTATCACAGTTGCTGCTCACTCTAATGGAAATACATCCCGTGGGTATAAGTACGTAAGACTAACCACAAACTTTAATCTTTGACAAAAACATTTATTTGCAAAGATAATTAACTCAAACCTAAATTCAACGTTCATACCGTAAATCCCCGACGGGATAGCAGAGGTACTAATAGTTCTTAATGTCACGAGAAATGGTTTCTACCTATGTTAAGCTTGGACAGTGTTTTCACGTGATAAAGAGGTCTATCGCCGTTTTGTACGTATAAACTGTCACATTACTAAGTACAACTTAGCCATGTAGGTATCCTCAGGAGGTTTCATCCTTACTGAGCCCTTGATAAATTAAACAAGCAAATGACTTTGAGAAATAACATATTAGCCCGAATCAAAATGAACTAACCTCTTGCATCGTGTTCCCGCTGGACTATTAAGATTTTAAATAACATACATGCATATGCTCACGAAATTATTTACCATTGGGTAGGCAGAGACTATTGATCGCCACTTTGTACGATCCTGGCAAACCTCTCTAGCTTCGTTTTCATTCTAATCTAATTCTAAATCATAACTAATATGTACTCTACGAAAAATGATGTAAATAAAAACAGATTATACAAAAAACATTATTAAATTTATCCGTGCTTTACCTTCAAACAGTAAAATCGGTTTAAAAAGCCAGCTCGGTCACCGGATCATTTAAAAATTATATATTTTCATTAAAGCTCTGAAAGGTTCTTTCAAAAGCAAATTGGTTTCAAAGAAAATAACGCTATTGAATTTATTTAAGTCATATTCATACCATTTGCGTCTTATATTTTATTAATTTTTTATTGGTCTTATATTTTTTTCGTTTTTGTTGGCCACATAAAGCACATTTATTCAAGAAACTTAATAAATAAACTAGTTACTGATTGATCAAATACACATCGTTAAGCATTCGTAGTGCACCTATTTCATTAAGTTTTGATTTTATAACAAAGCTATGGTTAACTTACATATGGTGGTTCTTAGGGTTCCGTAGCCAAATGGCAAAAACGGGACCCTTATAGATTCGTCATGTCTGTCTGTCTGTCCGTCCGTCCGTCCGTATGTCACAGCCAGTTTATTCCGAAACTATAAGAACTACATTATTGAAAATTGGTGCGTAGATGTATTCTGTAAACCGCATTAAGATTTTAAAATAAAATCTGAAAAAAAAACCAAAATTTTTAAGGTTCCCCATACATAGAACTGAACTCAAAATATTTTTTTTTCATCAAACCTACCTGTAGGGTTATCTATCAAAAGGTATATGAAAATGTTGAGGTTTCTTATATCATTTTGTCAAAACTGAATAGTTTGCGCGAGAGACTTTTCCAAAGTGGTAAAATGTGTGTCCCCCCCCCCGTAACTTCTAAAATATGGACATGATAAAACTGAAAAAAATATATGATGTGTATTACTATACAAACTACTAACGAAAATTGGTTTGAATGAGATCTAGCCAGCAGTTCTATTTTTAAACGTCATAAATCAAATTACTTACCTAATTTTTTAATTTCACTGAAATATATAACAATAATTTTACTATCACAGGCCTTACGCATAAAACGTAAACCATTGTTTTCTTATAGTTAATCAGTGATAAGTAAATAACATTTTAAACTAAACATTTTAAACTTGTATATTACTATGTTACCTACCTGCTGCTAGTAATGATTGTTTTTACTTAAACTCTAGTGCTCTTATTTATAATAATAATAATAATATAGTGCTCTTATTAATAAAAATATAAATAAATTATATAAAATCTTATTTGAAGCCATACTATATAGTCGTTAAATCTATGTAAATAACTACTGGATCATTCGTACATCCAAAAATATTTCGCAATGCATACTATACAGAAAAAATAAATTTAATATGAGTCATTTATAGAATACCATAATACACCGTATAATGATACACTCGTTAAGCATAGAATGAAAAACTTATGCATATCACTATTCAAACATGCTACAGAAATATATTTTTGAATTTATACAATTTGCGGTCTTACCACTTACAGTGATCTCTTTCAAACACCTTTTCATCGCGTATTGGCGTTTCGCCAGGTAAAATTCGCACGTAAAATATTTACAGTATTACGAAATAAAACGATTTTAAAGTTAGATTACTTTTTAGACAAATAAAAGTATTTGTTGTAATAATTTAAGGGAATGCCATAAAATATAACAAATTTACATAGGGTGAGCTATATGTTTGTGACAGTCAGCAATTATTTCGAAGCACAGGAGCAGAATTAAGGCAGAAGAGTTGTGGTCTCTCAGAAAAACTGTTATTATCGTTTATGTCATTGATTGAGAAATATAAACATACATACATACATAAATATACTCACGGCTATAAATTCTTAGAAGGGGTAGCCAGAGCTAAGGAATTAGGAATTCCTCATCCACTTTTGGAAAGTTGTGTGTGGAAGAGATGGTAAAATAAAGGTGGTGATGGGTCTCCAACCGCATCGCCCAAAAATTCGTGAAAGGTGCGGTGTGAAAGATGATGTTGTAATATAAATGAAAAAATACTGAAAAATTTTTAGGCACATAGAGAGGATGAATATAAGTTAAATGATATACTTTAAATATGGAACTAATATATAAGTTACTGATACAAATCATAATGTCCGCAGGTGGACAACCACGGCGAACACATTTAAAAAAAACAGAGGATGTGATGAAAAAACGTGGCCTTCCAAAGTATAAGAGATAGGATAGTGGGAAAGACAAAACAAGAGGTTTGCTAGGATCGTATAAAGATGAAATCAATAGTATCTTCCTGCCTCAACCGGAAAAATTGCGTTGTTGTTTTTGTTTACTGCCTTTGTTTTCGATAGACACGTATATTAAATCGTTTATTTTTCATTATAACTATACGTATGGTTCTAACAATACATTTTCCCACGCAGTAGTTTTTAGTAGAAATTGCCTGCGTTAAATTTATAAAGTTTCAAAGTTTTTGCATTAAACAACAAATAAAACTTAACATTAAAATATACTATGGTATTTTTTATAATATAACTGCAACTTTAGAGACTGATTTATTTTTTTATCAAATGGATAGATGGGCAGAAATATTTATCTTTTTCCATCGGTATGTATTATTCTTCTCATTTCTTGTATAGTCAAATACGACTACTACAAAGTTCTCTTACTTTAGGACTTCTCGTTATTAACTTTCTTCTGTTCCATAGTGAGTCTCAATATCTTACATATATCAAAACATTTCACAAACTCCGTATCGTTGATGAGTCCAAGTAATTTTTTGGGATCTTAAAACCAATTTAGAATAGAATAGAATAGAATAACTCTTTATTGTACATCAAACACAAATTTACAAAAGAAATTATCATACAGTTTACAGTGAGGTACAATCGGCGGTCTTATCGCTAAAAGCGATCTCTTCCAGACAACCTTTGGAAGGTGAGATCGGTAAACTAGTTATCTGGGTAGATGCACAAAACAAGCTTACTTTAAAACTAACTTATTCAATTGAAATAATAAATAATAACATAAATATTAATTACACAAAATAATATAATATTACACACATATGAACACACATACATACATAACTACATACTTTTATATATACAAGTAATACAAATACCTAAATAAAATACACAAATACGTTTTAGAAATATAATTAATACATATAATTTAAAAAGCAACAGTATTACAGCGCTTCAGTGAGATAGTGTGTGTTAATGAACAATTTCATAACAAACATTCTTAGAAATTACAATTTTATGCCTAGTTAACTATACTCACGGCTATAAATCCCAAGAAAGGGTAGCTCAAGCCTCAGAACCATAACTTAAAAGTCCTAAGAACATAAATGACCTCGTATGTCAGCCGCGGTAAAATTGGGTTAGTGCTAATATAAACTGACAAAACACATAATTTAAATCTTTTTGTTCATGAAAACCTCATGTGGGGATTATTACTAATAAATAAAGTACCTTCCGAATCAGTTTAAATTCGGAGGAAGGAAACGCAAAAACTACTTAAACGTGTAAAAGAAATAAACGATAGAAGAATTTCGCGCTGGCAGCCATTGACACGGTGGCTCAATTGGCAGAGCGTCGGGGCGTATACCCGAGGTCGCGGGTTCGATTCCCGCCTGTGTCGAAATTTTTCTTTCCTTTATTTATTAGTGACACAACACAGGTATTATTATTTTCTATTTATATATTTAAAATCAATCTTTTATATTAATATAAATCCATACTCATTTTATCCCAGTTATACAAGTATTTGACAATAGTTGAGATAATTTAATTTCTCGTAGACGTTATGGTATGAACACCAATGTCATTTCATCATACGCTTTCGAGTTAAACGAGATTCTGGCGATAAAAAGCTATAAAAACTCTTACGAATGAGAATCTTTTGGATGCGGAAATCATAAAACTTCCTTAAGAGTTCACACAAATAAAATATTATACGAAGTTGGGTAAGTTGAAGGAATGTGTTTGGCAGTTTTGACTTCTATATTATTAACCAGCTACCTTTATCCTCGTAAAGTTAAGTACAAAAAAGAAATATTTTGTGTCCACGATAAATATATATTTATTTTTGAATTTGAGCCACAAAACAGACCTTTTCAAGACCTATCTTTTCTTTTCTCTTAATTAAAAAAAACGCTATAAATCAACGTACAAATCATCATAGCCGATTTAAGTCACCGCTGGGATCATGAACCTACTTTTCATAGTATGATCAGGCCTATTCTAGATATGATGCTAAGTAATAAAAGCAGGACGCAAAGGCATAGTGCTTTCCGAAGCGTGGAATCATCCTAATTTTCAGATGATTCAAGATTCCCATATCTTTTCAAACGGCCTAAATGTACCACTTTTATTTGCGAATTTACTCCTAGGAATCAAACTCGAGAACTCCGTACTGTTAGCCATTTGGCTCGGTTCGATTCAGGTTAATGCTAAGTCATAGAGGCATTAAATTATAGAGCAGTACAACAATGATTATACAATAATACAATCCCATGGGCATTGCTCTATTGGTTATGTGGCTGAAAATCTATCACCAGCTATACTTAACTAGACTATTATTTCCTCCCTAAACTTCCAAAAGTGTTACGTTTCTAATCAGGTGCTATGTCAATTCCTCCTTTGGGATATAATAACCAAAAGTATAGATATGTAGGTAATATATATTAATATTCATATATATTCAAGGATATCAGGATTAGAAATTAATCAACCAGTATTAGAAGAATAAAATCAGGGAGGTTTATTTGTACAATGTATTACGGTACATACATACATATACTCACGGTGGTAAATCCCTAAAAGGGGTAGAGCTTTGAAATAGGAAATTTCTTAGCCACTTTTGGAAGTTGAGTGGGGAAAAGGTGGTGATAACAAATAATTGACGGTGATGGGTCTCCAAGCAAGCACTTCACCCAAAAATCACTTAAGAAACCCCTATAGTATAGGTATAGGGCCTATACCCTTAGACGCCTCTTACAATCACCCTCGGGTAGGAGTAGTGCTATTCTAAATCGATATTACGCAGCTAGATATATAAATAACCATAAATTTTACACAATAATACACATTAGAAATATATTAAAAGTCAAGTATAATTAACTTTCAAACTTTACATACAACCAAAGTAAACACATAAAATCAATTACTAAGGTCGCTGCGCAAAGGGTAAAGTTAGTAAATCGTTTATGACATCATTTTTTCCGTGCGCTCCCAATTGAGAAAAGTTTTCTTACCAGTGCCACTCAGACATATTGACCTTATAATCTCTTTCTATTTCCATCAGTAAATTTAGTTTTTGCTTTCTCGACGATTGGCTTCTTTTGTAGTTTTACGTGAGGGATTCGATTGAAATTGGTTTTGGCTCGGATAAATGTATAGTACTTACGACATTTTAACTAACTTTGTCTATATTAGAAAATTAGAGTTTGTGTATTAAATTAACAATGTTAACTATTTGGTGTTATAATTGATAATCATTTCATAATATCGAAAGCCGATTAGTCAACATAGATTAAATTTACCTTAACGGTTCCAGCCCGGCTAGTACGAGCGGTGTTTAAACTAGTTATCGTGTGGGATACAGCAGCCATCTCTTACGCACTTACTTAGTATCATATACTGCCATCTCATCCTAACCGTTATCGTGTCGATAAAATAGCGCTCGTGCTGGCCTTCTGATGGTGTTCTTATATGCGACTTAGTGGGAGTTGAATACTAAAGTGAATTGGATTGGTGGGCACTTTTTTGTGACGCATTGCTAACGGTACTTCATTTCAACGTTTTATCCTTTCGTTGATTACTTCATCATTTATAAAATTGCATTCGAAGACATTGGCAATCATTATATAGCATCTTGTGACACAGTAGTATAAAATAACATCTATACAACCGTGATAGCTCAGTGGACAGAACACCGCTTATCGTACAGAAGATGAGGGTTCAAATCACGAGTCGGGCCTAAACCAATTTGTCTTTTCTAAAGACACATATGTGGTTAATTTATCATGGTTGTTAACGGAGAGAGAAAACATCGTAAGGAAACCCACATGGCTGAGTTGTACTTACTTACTTAGTCATGTGACAGTGTATTCATACAAAATGGCGATAGGCCTGCCCCCTATCACGTGAGTACACTGTCCAAGCAAAACGTGAGTACTCTAACACCAGTTGACAATGTCACGTTATGTTCAGAAGTATTAGTACCTCTGCCAAGTTTAAAAAAAGCCCCATACCCTTAGTCGCCTCTTACGATACCCGTGGGTAGAAGAAAAATGGGACATTCTAAGCCGGCACTACACGACATTGATGGATATGTGCCATAAATAATAAAAACTTAAGTCACATTAAGCATACTTTTTTTTATTAACCACTTGACAAATGAAAAGAGATTACTTGTTATTGGTTAATAAAACTGATATTCTTAGAATTTTAGTTACTAAGAACCAAATATCCTTGAAGTAACGAGAAAAATTTACAAAGATTTTCTGTTTTAAATATTATTCTTAAAAATCCCGGTCTCTCAGAAATGTCAAATGTTTATTTAAAAATTTGTTTCAGCTTTTACCATCACACAATTATTTTGAAAATCAGTCACAACTGAAATTTGACGATAAATGTTACCTAAAACTATTCAATTAGTAACTCAAAGGCTTTACCAAAGACAAGAAAGATTAAATACAATACGATCTCAAGCGTAAAAAGGTCCTATAGCAGACGAACTAAGTGAAAATACTTCTTTCAGGCCCCAATTCTTCTGATCACAAATATATAGATTGATTTCTTCTCTGAAAAAAAATCGCCTTTAGGTTTTTACCTTAAGTGGCTGCACATTATATTGACTAGCTTTTCATTTACTATCACATAATGAAATATACACACAATCATATTACACTGATCGAGTTAGCCCCAAAGTAACTACACTTTAATGACTTGCGGTGTGGGATATAATAAGGGTAGCCTAATACAAAAACATACCGGATAATGCATATTTACTAGATTTCCTACAATGGAAATAGTATATTGTCTTGTTATTTATTGCTTAGTCTTTGTGAAAATATGAGGATATAAAGCCTATATTTTTTCTGAAGAATGTAGATTTTTATTGCACAAGATTATTTTACTTATAAAGTAATTGTTCAGTTTATATATTATTATTTTACACAGTTACTTTCGATAACAACAAACATAAAAGTTACTGCCTAGAAACTAATTGAACTGGAATTTTTGAATAAAAGTTTTCATAAATTTTATAGAACGATACATAATACCTCAACAGTGAAACTAACGAAAGCAAAATTGGCTATATTATATACAAATGAAAAACCAAGCAAACCGGTTTTAAATAATTTTGTTTTTTTATCAAAATCAAACTTTTACGCCGTACACCTCGAAGAGTTTAGCAGAGATACTAATACTTTTGAACATCACTCGACAATGTCACCATGTTACGAGCGCCCACAGTTTTGCTTGGACAGTGAACACGTGATAGGGGGCAGAATATACTTTATATTCCTATAAAAGTGCCTGTAAAGAATAATTAAGAAAAAAGCCTTCGATTTTAAAATAAAGAACGAAATTTGCATTTTAAGTGAGAACTTCGCTTTCAATTGTAAGCACATAAATTTAATATCTCACATTTCACAAAATCCATATCGCAGAGATTAGAAACCCGAATTTCAAAGAGTAGAATTATTATTTGAAACTCCGTTTAGTAGCTCTTAAGAATTTTGATATCGTTTTCAGTAAATGGTCCATTGTTAAGTGTCGTTTAAGCTACAACAATGATTGTCAGTCGCAGATCTATTTAATGAGTTTTATGATAGTATATATTTTGGAATACTGACTTCTTTATACAATTAGAGGATTAAGGAATTATGTTTAGAATTATTTATATAGCATCGAAAAATTTCATGGCGTTAGTAGATGTATTGAATGTAATACAATGTCACGAGATGTTCAAAACTATTGAGTACCTCTGGCAACACCTTCGGAGATATACGGCGTGATCGTTTGAGATTGCATTACTTCATAAATTGCATCCTGCTTGGTTTAATATTACAAGCATGAAAGCAAAAGAAACAAAAATAAAAGTGCTAACTTTTTAAACAAACTACTTTTTAGTTAGTATTATTATATATAGTTATAGTTTTTTTTTTCTTTTATATCTTGGAATTAGTGTGTATGATATTGTCTTTTTATTATTATTTTTCTGTGTGTTTGTATATACTTATTTTTGTGCTGTGTTTTCCTTTGTGCGTGTGTAACAGCGTATAAATGTTTTTCTTTCTTTCTTTCTTTCTATTAAAGGCAACATACATACTTACATAAACTCACGGCTGAAAATCCCTAGAAGGGATAGAGCTAAGGAATTCGAAATTCTTCAGCCACTTTTGGAAAGTTAAGTGGGGAAAGGAAAGTATTTACAATTTTTATTAGCTATGTAATTTATGTTTTCTAAACACAACAAGGGATGGCAGAGGTACTCTGACTTCTGAAAATCACAAGACTTTTTGCTTTGACAGAGAATTCATGTAAAAAGAGGTGTTTATATAGCAGCTTCTTACGAATAAACTATCACATAAAAAAAGAAGCGGTGTTTATTCACAAAACAGTTTCTTAATTTTTTTATTGTTTAAAATAAGTTTGCAGAGTGGTTCTCGATTCAAAGATTAAATCCTTTAATTATATTAATAAAGTTGTTCTTTGATAAAGATTACTCTCCTCCCAATATTCGTTCTATCAGTGACCTATTTTATATTGAGTTGTAAACCAAATGACGGAAATGTGTGAACCCGAGCAGTCCGTTACTCAAAGGTCAAAGTCCCTATCCAGACATCCGAATTTGTCACAGTAATAGAACTTAGTAACCCATATACATCAAAGATAAGTGAGGTATTATTCAAACGTAGAAAAACGGATATTATAGACTACTATTTCACATGAAGTAATACTGGGAAGAAAGAAACTAATGCTGTTATATATTAGAGATCAATATGATTAGTCTTTTTATTTTATGTTCAGGCTATTAGTAACTGGCAGAAGATGAATTGAGAAAGCATGTTGAATCATTTGTGGTTTTGAATGTCAAATAGAGAGGCTCTAATTTTTTATCAGTAAAAATAATAAACATAACATAACATAAACGTTACTGTTATGTTTGTTGTTATCAGAAGTAACTGTGTAAAATATAAACATAACATAATAATAACATAAACGTTCACGCCGAATATCCCCGAAGGGGTTGGCAGAGGTACTAATACTTCTGAACATCACGTGTCTTTTTCACCTGGTGTTCAGAGTACCCACGTTTTGCATGGACAGTGTACTCACGTGATAGGGGGCAGGCCTATCGCCGTTTTGTACGAATACACTGTCACATGACTAAGTACAACTCAGCCATGTGGGTTTCCTCACGATGTTTTCCCTCACCGTTAACAACCATGATAAATTAACCACACATCTGTGTTTAGAAAAGACAAATTGGTGTAGGCCCGACCTAGGATTTGAACACTAGTCGTTTGCACGATAACCGAGTGTTCTACCCACTGGGCTATCACGGTTGCAAAAATAATAAAAAGCTTATTAAGTTGCTAATTCATTTATATTGTTATCCGCATCAAAAACATTAAATCAAGATAAATCATAACTAAGTCAACTAACATAATAAACCAGTATTTATATACATAAAAGCACTTAAAAGGCCCGAAATCCCTAAGGCACCTATTAAGACACCCACGAAAGGAAATGGATTAGTATAAAGCTATTCTTTTTCTGAAATACGTAATAGGTTTCCATGTTTATATTGTAATACAATATTAAATAGTCTTCCGTTCACACGCCTACCTGTCAGGGATTTTTAACCTACTTAGTATAAATTAATATAAACATGTACTATAATATAATTTTTAATTTTTAATCCATGCAGTTTCAAGAGCTGAATATTTAAAGGATTGGAATCAAAATGTACTCAGGTTCTCAATATAACAGAGTAACAAAATATTCCACTCAAAAACCAGACTGATCGAAATTCAACCTCAAACAGAATTACTTTACGTACCCTCTCGATTTCAGCGTTTCGTTACGGATTTTGTTAAAGTATTTATTCTTTGACTTGGTATTTTAATCAGTCCCTTGTATTTATTTACCTATAGATATTTTTTGGTTAGATTCGTATTTTGTAAATTGAATTACTTGTTAGTAGACTTTATGTAAAAATAAGTCTAAATATTACTTTATGTTAGTTTATACCAGCGGTTATCTGTATGTGTTTTGGATGCTTAATTTAATGAAAACCTGCTTTATGGTTTTAACTTGTAAATGGTGACGTCTACGCTATTTCACCAAAATGTTTTTAAGTTTACGAGTCATGTAGGTAATGTTATATTATCTTTATATATTATTTCTGTAAGCCTCTTTCTTGCCCGGAAGCCTGTGACGCGATGAGTTAAGCTAGAAATTTGGTTCAGGTATCGTTTTGTACAGTTCGCGGCCGTGGTGTGCACAAAATTCAGACATCTGATGTAACTGGATTAAGATAATTGTTACAGAATTTCAAAGTTTCGATTTTGGCTCATAGACTTTGCTTGAGTGTCATAAGCGCGCGCAAACTTTAGTCGATCAGAGATGCGCTGTGATTAGTCGGAATTTTTTCAAACCGCCAATCAGAAAAAAATACTAGAAATTCAAAAGAGCTGCGCTGTGATTGGTCGGAAAATTTCAAAATAAACTCATTTTATTGGACGCGACGTAGTCGCGCCAGGGTTACCCACTAGTTGGCCATTATTCATGGTACTCGAGACTGCAATCCAAAAATTGGAACAAGATCTAAGTAATACAGTTAAGTCTGCTTGAAATCTAGTAAATGGATATAATGGATAAATAAATTATAGTCAATGATAAAGTGGACAACCTTGCTAATCTATACTGATACAGTAATCAAACAACATATTTAAAAACTCTGAGTTCTTTATAATAAAATAAGGTATCATAATGAGATTTATCTCATTTCAGACATACTATTTTGTGTGTTTTAGTGATAATTTATAACCTTGCAACATAAACTTAATATCTTGATTGATCACGTATTTACCGATTTATCCATGCTATGTAGCTAAAAGTAAATTTCTTATTTGATAAATAAAAGACAGCCTCAATCCACAAAAATTGGCAACATAAAAGAACTCCATCTTTAAAAACTGACTTCTAAAATTTAAACGATTTCTTTACCTTTTTATATTTTAAAGTATTATGATATTCAGAGCCGAATCATGACAAATCAGGAACCAGATATTAGTTTACTTGATTACGTACAATATTAAGAGGCCAAACATTATTTTTTTCATATCTTTACATCCATACATTTATGTCAGATAAAAATAGTGTTTCAAATATAGGGCTATGTTTTATTTATCCAATCAATATATAAAAATATATAAACTATAGAAACACCATTCTATAGTAATAGAACATTGAGTACATGAAAGTATTTTATAACTAAAAACTTAAGATATCTTACTGTATTACAGAAAACATTAATGGCATAAACATTGTTAAAACGCGCCATTTGCCTCAATAAATATTAAATTCTTATTAAAACCCGGACTGACAAACCTATCATAACTGAATTGATAAAAGAAACTTACATGATAGATGAAGGCAATAAACTGCAGCTGTCAAGCATCTAAAAACCATCCCTTTCAAGCGAAAAACTAATAAAAATAAAACCGATTGATCAAAACTTCCGTCCATATTTCCAATAACGTATAAATTCACAGCTAAAAATATGTGGGTAGTAATGATTTCAGTGAAAACTGATTGGGTAGAGGTATTTTTTACGTCGGAATTGAAATCTGAAGATGTTTATAAATCAGACCACGTAGGTATTTACTTGAATACGTGGTGAACGAAGGTCGAGGCGGTCGGTGATAAATTAACTTCAGTCTGATTTCTGATTTCAATGAAAAAGGAATTTGTAAGTCAACGGTAATTTGACCTGAATATTGATTGTTCGCTACAAAAGTAATTTATTACTGGGACACACTAATTGTAAGTAATAATGTAGGGCTAGCAAATCTATCACTTTTATATTTAATGGTAGCTCTTTCATTCTATTGGATACATGAATCGCTCTAATGGCATAACTATGACATGGCAAAATTAATTAGATATTTGGCAAAATCTATCATTGCTTGTACTGATAATTGAGCCTCATTTCGTTAATTTTGTTTTTGTCAGCCAGATAAAGAAGTAATTTAGTCTCTCTACACCTTAACGAATCTCTTTGCTCTGAAACGAATACTTTTATTGAACTTTTAATTTCTCACTCATAATTACGAGTATAAATCAATCGTAATCATATTAGTTTCATCCTTTAAAACATCTCACTCTCTATATATTTTGATTTTATTACCTTTGTTATAAAGGTAACTTACGTTAGTAAAATAATGAAAAACACATTTTTCTTATTACATTGCAGCAGAAATATGACATTAAAACAATCTTAAAATGATCTAGTGCATAAACCCAAACCAAGTATATACACAAAAAATGACAAGCATAAAGTGCAGTGAGTTCACAAACTAGTGTCCGATGGTGTCAAGTGTGGAAGAATGACAACTTGGATGGCGCTATTCGGGCTTGTATGGCTGTTGCGGGTGCGCGGGTCTCTGTGCGGGTGTGAGGCGTGTAAGCGGGCCAGGAGAGAAGAGATGGCCCCGCACGAGCCAAGCCCCGAGCGCGCTCCCTTTGACGTCATCACACTCGATCAGTTCACCCGTGACGTCACAGTGCAAACGGACTTCGACGATGATCCAGAAGACCTGGATAAGATTGAGTTGCAGATTACTGAGGAATGTAAGTGTTTTTTTTGTAATGGATATTTGATAAGGCTTTATCATGTTGAAGGCTCTAATGATGATGGTGATGATTTCTTTTACTAGTTGTAGTATTGTTTAACCAAAAGTAGATGTGTGAAAATGCTGTGATGTTATATTACGACAAAAACTACATAACAATTTAAAATGGAAACCAACTAGACCAACTAAAGTTAGGCACATCAAAATTTGATAACTTTGGAAAACAAAATTTTAACCTTTTTGTTTTATACCAAAAGCGTTGGCATGCAAAGCATTTCAAGCATACATTCATGAGAAATTAGAATGTAAAATTCATGCGTCCAACATTTGTTGGTCAAGCTATGTGCAAATATTTATTTAGGTCTGACCTGTCACCGGTAATGAATAAGAGCTCATTTTACCAAACGCGTTTTGCTAACCGATTAACGTTAAACAGCGAGAAAAATATAAATTACTCCACATTTGTAATGTGTATATGAGTAAACTTATAATACGACATTTCATTTAGAGGTTAATTATGACAAAAAAATTGACTCCTTCTTTCGGATAGAGAGGTAGTTATGATGATAAAATTGGAAGAAAAACCGGAAGGAAAAAAATATGTATGAAAAGTTTAAATCGTTTAAAGTGGCAATCGACAGTCAGATGGCGTGAGTATATGTATTTTATAAAAAATGAAAATATAGAGGTTCGTTTGGTCCCAGTAACAGAAGCAAAGTATAAGGAAGACCTTAGAATTTATATTAGTTATGAAGTTCATTCACTTATACAGATCTCACTTATACAATATTTACTACAAAAAAGGGTAGAATAATAAATTCACTCTCAGGTTAAAACTCGACGAGCCTATTTTTATCAAAAGATTTATGAATAATGAAGTAGAAAATAATAAAAAGCTGTGTAGTGTAGGCTTAGATTAGCACTGTAGGGTGTTTGCAAGAGCCAACTAATGGTATTGGGCCTTTTAAAATGATTTATGGACGATGCGGTTGAAGACCCATCACCAGGAATCTTTTCACCACCAAACTTCCAAAATAGCTGAGAAATTTCTTATTCTAAAGCTCTGGCTACCCCTTCTTGGGATTTATAACCGTGAGTATATGTTTGTATGTAAAAATAAAATACTGCTGTTACATTAAGAGTTTATGATTATGATACGCAATTAATGGAACACCAGTTTTAATTCATTTGTTTGTTAATAAAATGGGGTTTTCCTTTATTTTCTAGCAATTCAACTCCTATGTACACATTCAATCCATTAGATTACATTGGGAAAGGTAGATACTATCAATCTTTATAATGTGCAATCCTGGTAAACCTGTTGAACCTAATTTACATTTATCAAACTTTTGGTAGCCCTTTTATCCTCAAGACTTAAGCGTTCACGCCGCTTATCACCGAAAGGTTAGGCAGAGGTACTAATACTTCTGAAAATTACGTGGCATCGTCACCTGGTGTTCAGAGTACCAACGTTTTGCTTGAACAGTGATCTCACTTGGCCAGCCTTTTATTCTTCACACATTTTAAAATATATAGTCTAATTGATCTAAAAGTGTCCTTTTTTGGTCCTCGCGATACAGGCTTAGCCTAGTGCGAAGGCAAATATAAAATTAAACTGTAAAACTGTGTTATTTAGTAAATAACAAGTTTTTTTAGTCTTATCCTGATGGGTATTTTAAACATCGAAGGTACGATACGAATATTCTTTTCTTGCTTCTTCTGCTTTCTTTTCTCAGTAAAAATAGAGATAAAAACAAACAAAATTCAAATTATTACATAAATAATTGAAATATAAATGATTTACAAAGTAATTTTAAGTAACTTCATTACGTACTAGATTTAGGATTATCAAAGACTGTATAACTTCTTCACTCTATATGAACTATAAACCAACAAAAAATAAATATAGTTCGTACTACAAAGAGGTCCGCCGAAGTAATATCATGATCATAACTTCCAAAAAACCCCTCTAATACAGAGGACGAAGAACGTAATCCTAATTTATGCTAATGGCTACTATCAGTGGACATAAAATCAAAATTATTCTAACATTTTGGTTTAAATACGTACACAAATTAATTGTTTAACCAGACTGCGGGCGGCGTCACATGGCTAGACTGGTATTAAACCAATGTTCATTTTGTATGCTAACGTTATGCTGAACTGAGGTTATATCGCTTTGCTTTGTTACATTTTATGAACCTCTAGTTATTATGATTTACTTAGTAGCTCAGTAATGAAGTGCCCAGATTGCGGAAACTGAGATTTGAGCCCTTATTTTATGAGTATTTGAGATAATTCATTACTTTCTAGTTAGTAATGTGTCTATATATTCCCTCGAAGCTTCTAATTGAACTATTTGGAGTACCCATACTCATCTAGGGTATACGAAAACCAAAAATGAGTACTATAAATACCCAGGTAACATTTTTTTCGTCAGCTTAAGATATGGTTGGTTTATTTTTGTGAATACAAAATGTATTTCAAATAAATGCTTATTATTAGAATAAATAGAGCATACTATATAGAAAATTGCAGTTAAAAAATCTGACTCCAGTTCTCGTGAAAAGCTTGAGATATTGGAATACCCTGAGGTATACTTTCGGTGGGGCTTTGTTTTTCTTCGAATCAAAAACCAGTCTGTACATTCCATAAAATACTGCGCTATTTAATCTTTTTATAAAATATATTACTGAAGCCAGCTGCATGAACAATATTTAATTAAACATTTCACTGGAAATTTATGGAATGAGTTATGTTTTCAGCGACTTCCAAATGCTATTTTCATCAAAGAACTTGGTACAAAACTAACCAAATATTTAACGCGTCTGCATACACTTAAATTCGGGGAAAAATATTTTTGAAACGTATGATTCATGAATCGTTCAATTTGAAAGCCATCGCTCAGTGATTAGTTTCTAAGCTTTTAGCTCTGAACTGGTGGATTTGATTATGAATATTTAAAAAAATGGAGGATTCTTATAATTTTTAGAGTTTTAAATATACCATAGATATTTTTAGGTAGCCAGAAATCAGTATTAGAAATTCGGCAGCAGCTTTCAGAAGATGAGTGCAAAAATGTATTTAAATGAAGATTTTGTTAATTGTTTTGATTGAACACATCATTGACTTAGTAACATAGCAAAAAATCAGTTAACGGTAAAAGAAAATCATCGTTAGGAATCCCACATGGCTGCCACAATTAGTCCTGTGATAATGCAGTCGTACAAAGCGGCAATAGGTTTTGTCCCTATGAAAACACTGTCCATGAAAACACTAGATGACAAAAATAACACACAAGTTTCAAAAATATTTATAATAAACGAAGACTTAAGGCGTTAACGATAAGTTCCGATTTAAATATTCTCTAAGTGTTGTGACGCATGGACTCGTCAAGTTTTACAATTATTTTAGATTATATTATAGTTTAGGCAAGTATAGGTGTAAAATGTACAAGGTATATGTAATTGTATGTTTATCAATATTGATAAACATACAAATGAAAGTACAGCTTTTAATTTGTTTCTACGCATTATTGAACAACTTACAAACTGTCAAAGCATAACTAAAACTTAAAATAATATAACGTACCAAGCGAATACTAAGCTAACACTAACATCAAACAAACGTTTTCTCAATTTTTCCTAGACATAAATGTTTGTCGTGTACAAATATGAAAATCCTTGTTACAGCGACTGCGAGCAACTATGCAGCGGGGCGGGAGCAAGTTTCGCTACAAAGTCCAGGAAACCCGCAACAACCTTCAGGAACCATGCAGGTCCGTTTAACAATAATATCGTGATTCATAAACCAGTTTGTTTCTCGCTTCCTCGGCTTTATACAAACCATTTTTCTGTAGTCTTTGTTATCCGAAATGTTTGTGGGGCTGCCTATCTACATCTTTCCTTTTAATGATGTCATTAGGGTTCATTTTGTGGCTCGATTATCACATTCATAGATGTAATGCGGGGCTCTTCCGTTTCTGTTGAACGACAGCGACAGCTCATTTCAATTGTTCTTTTATGTACTTAATTATTTAATTTCGGTGCTTCAGAAGTTTTGGGACATTATTTTATCTAATGTTTGGATGAATAGATTTTGTTTTTATTGTTCGTTAAGTTTAAGTAGTCGATTATATGTATGCTACAGGAGTTTATGTCCTATAGATGAAATTTAATTTGTATGTATTTAATTTAAATACTTCTAAGCAATCATACTATAAACTGAGTCCATTTGCGCAAGCTTTTTTTAAACTCTAAATTGTTTGAATATATCTGTAAAATGAGAGAATAAATTCAATAATTAAATAACTTTTTTATTCGTATTCTATAATTCAAGTTTATAAGTTAACAAAACCAATTCGCTATCGAAGCCACACCTTATTTTTGAGCATCAGCAATCAGTTCGGAAATCACAAATTACATTGTGCAAAGCATGTCAGCGCCATGACGGATGATATGTAATTAATAGATTTGTCTTTATCAGACCATATCTGTTTGCGTAGTGTGCTAAATTAGTTCATTGACGGCAACTAGTAGCATTGTTTTGCTAACTAATTTGTCTTAGTTCAATACTATTAAACAATGGCGTTTAGGTAGCCCTACTTTGTGTTGCTTAGACTTTGTAAATTCAAAATATTTGATCAGTCCCTTGAAAATAACTTAAATTTGCAGACACTGACTGCTGAACCCTATTCGAGAATATTAAGTTGACTAATATATCAAATAAGACATACCTTAGTCTTAAAATGTATCAATGATACAATTTTCATTTGGAGAACAAGATGATGTTTTAGTTCAGTATATCTAAGAAGCTAATCTAATAAAAAAGTAATCATAAATTACCTTATTTTGTTCACAATTTACCATAAAACTTTAACATATATGACGCCAATTATTCTGGAAAAAATATCTTCAAATTAATTAACTTCTTTGGACAGATGCTGGATTATTTCCTCAGAAACGTTTTTAATGTAAGGTTATGTGATCGTGTGAGAAATGACGTGATTCGTGAAAGGTGCGGCGTAAAATATGTTATTATAAAAAAGATAGAAAAAGGAATGTTGAGTTGAGATGGTTTGGGCACATAGAGAGGATAGATTAGAGGTTTATAGAGCCAATGTGGAAGGTAATGTCAGTAGAGGACGACCACGGACGATACACTTAGACCAAATAAAGTGTGTGCTCAAAAAGGCCGGCGTCCGAAGTATGAAGAATAAAAGAGCATGTATGAAAAGATTGATGGATGTAAACGAAGCTAGAGAGGTTTGCCAGGATCGTAAAAAGTGGCAATCAAGTCTCTGCCTACCCCAATGGGAAATAATGGTGTAAGTATATGTATGTATGTATTGTCATCAAACAAATTCAGCATAAAAATAGCAGATAGATATAAATATTTTTGCGAATTCTAACACAACATTATTTTGTTGTGGAACCGTACATTAACACGTTCGCTGCGGAACTAAAACGGGCGTTTTCTTATGTGGTGCGTTAACTGGCCGATTGGCCTGGCACTCAATGTTTACGAAGCGGTGATAGGAGGCTCATTGACCTAGTAAGGTATCGCACGATATAAAATTATGCGAAAACGTAAAATTTGGATATCTATCTATCAATATCAATAGTCGACGAGTTAGTGGCTACAGTGCTTGATTCGCCCCGGGTTCCTACTATTTACTTGAGAGGTATATTCAAAAATATATGTAAGGCCTTGTTACCCGATGCCGCACTGAATAAAAGGTTTATTTTAAGAAGTATTAGTGATGGGAAATAAGTTATCGACATAATATTTTTATATAATTTATAAAAGAAACAAAAAAATATATACTTAGTAAAAAAAAGACAGCCAGTATGATGTACCTATTCACATATGACAAAAAAAATATTAATTATATGTGAGTTTTGTAAAAACATGCCAGGCAGTATCCTTTGTTACATTCTACGCAGAAAGATTTTATTTTCTTTACTTTTTTATTTGCTTCTCGGCTTGTGTGAAAAATATGCTCGCTGTTCCTCTACTCACGTAGTTCTGCTGTAGCTGTGGGGCAGTTTTCGCTTCCTTACTTGGCCCAGGAATGGCGATACTTATTGTGGATTGATTTTGCTGCGAGTCATTATTTCTTATATTGTTTTTGACAAAAACTTTTCTCCATTTTGATTTGTCCTTATTAGAGTTTTCACTTTCACTGTTTTCATCTTGCTGATACGATAATTCCAGCATTCTTCTACACCGTTTATTTTGCCGAGGCATAATAAGTGATTAACCACCATTAACTATATCAAAAACGTAAACAAACACTAGAATAACGCATCGTATTTACGTCTATTCCTGATAATTATGGTACGGCACTAACCGGAAGTAAACGATTCTATCACCTACAACAGTGCGGGAAAGGGTGGAGTGACCTTGTGATCTATTACGGGCCTTTTGGCCTGTTACCCGCAAGGAATCGAAAAAAATATTAATCAGTGCGTTATCAGGCCGAAAAACCTTAGCACAGTTTAAATGCTTTATTGAGTAGCCCTTAAGATCCTAAACTCAAACCTATACTTGTCTCTTTTGTACATATAGAAATACTCATTATACACCCCCCGCACCAGACGAAGTTCATCGTTTTTCGCCTCCGCACAGAGCGGGAGTACATGCATCGGGCATTTAGGCCTTCTATCGCAGCGAACGTGTTAAGTAAAATAATCGTTCAACAGTCTAAGTCTAAGAATCTAAACAAACCGGAAATATCCCAGCCAATTTGATTAACAAACAATATTAATTTCCACTTTGAAAGCCGAGTAAGCTAAGTAAATTAAACTTCTCATCATGATACTTGTACAAAAACACCGCGAGTTTGCAGAGCACATTAATCATAGAACACGTCGGTAACTTGTGCAAAGTTAAAAGAGACGTTTGTTTAATTGTGCAGTTTCCTTTGGAGTCGGACAGCGAGTCGGTTTGGGAGACGACGGATGTGACGTTGGAGCGCGGGGGCGGGGGGCTGGGGCTGAGCATCGCGGGGGGGGAGGCCGGCGGTGACGTCAGCATCACGCGATTGGCTGACTCGGGCGCGGCTAAGAAGGATGGAAGAATACAGATTGGAGATATTTTGTTACAAGTAAGTTTTATAGTTGTAAGAAATGGGTTAGTGCTTTCTAAGCCGACACTACTCAGCTATATAAATATTTTATAGTTTAAGTACTTAAGCAAAAAGTTGATTTTCAGTTTAGTGGGTGTTACTTGACACGGTAGAAAGTGTACGATAGTGAGTGAATGTATACTGTGATAAGTTAACTTAGTAAGATTTACTTAGCCTATCTTGTTGCACTTTCACTTGCTATCATTCCCTTTGTATAAAGTCGTTTTAATACCCTCTTAATTATCTTTTAAAACGGTATTAAGAAATAAAGTTACGTTTGATGATAAAATAAACCCTTTCTTATCTATCTATAAGTTCTAAAAAGGGGTATAAAATCAAACTCAAACTCAATTCTCAAGAAGAGGAACACAGACAAATCATATACATTTGATTCGATTCGACTACACAGTTATTTGGCAAGGGGTTTCTAACCGCATCGCCCAAACATTAACTATATTATTCATCGCCTCGTATCACTCAATTAACATTCCTGTTTAAGTAGAAACGACATACGCATTGATCGATTACATAGTCCTGTCCTGACTAAAATCACATTAAGTTAGTCATATTTATACATTAATGAAATGTAAATACTGAAACGCCATGAATTAACATGATCTGTAAAATAATAATAAAGATTTCGAACACAATAAATCTCACGAAAAATCCAAACATTGTTTTTTTCAAACGTGAATAATATTTAGTTTTGATCTATTTTAGTTCATGTTATTTTAGTAATTATTGCTATCGACCTAATATTACTCGATTATTTTGTTAGGACAAAACAATACAATATTTATTTTCTACAAGAGAAAACGAGGTTGTCACAATTAATCATAACATTGTTACATAATGTATCATCAAGTCTATGTCCCCAGAGATATAATTTATTGTTGCGTTTCAGGCACTCTAGTTGGGAAACGGAAATATATTTGAGTTGGCTTCCTTCCTTCCTTAATACTTCATAAAAGTTGCTTGCTGATTGGTTTCGTCTTTATATAGATAAATTAGATAACAAATATGTATAATCATGCCGAGAAACTTGATTATCATAATTAACTAACTGAACACCTATATTTTTTTCTATATATAAATTCGTCCGTTTAGACATTTTATAACGGTAATTAAATTAGTGCGTACCAAGGGCAATTTTTCGGATATGTTTATTTAACGAACTTTTTTCCCGCGACCTATTTCACGTCGAGTTTTATTTTTAAATCTAAGAATAATAATATAGCTAAATTATACAGAGTAGGAAAGAAAAACCGATATTCAATATATAGAATTTCTTTTCGTAGCCGTAAAATTTTGACAAAATCGTTCATTTCTCTTCATTTTGGCCCTCTCATTTTTAATTTCATTAGCCAATTTAAGGAATTTACAATAAGTAGTTATATTTCTGCATTGTGTGTCAGTTAGTCAAAACTTCGTTGACTGTTTATATTGATTCATCTCGATCATATCACATTATAGGTTTTGCATTCAACGAAATACGTGATTGAAACAGTTGAATGTGACATTCATAAATCTAACACCCCTTTTTTTAAGACACTGCACAGCATAGCTACTTAAAATTATTTTGAATTTTGTATTTTTGTGTAATAATTAAGTCACAGTTTTTATTTTATTCTATCTAACAAACTCGAACAAATAAAAACTTCCTTCAAGATTAATCAGATTAATGTCCTCAACTTTTTTATAACTTATCTTTAAAACAACATTTCCAAGAGCTTGTTTTACGGAGAATTGCCTATTTTAATATCAAACAATGACCTGTTATATTTTATATCTTTTGCTTTATTTTTAATAAACAAATCCAGCTCATTTTAAAAAAAATTGACATCCTAGTAGTTTAGTTTAAGACGCTCAGATTAACATATTTAAATGGAATTTGGCCATTTTCAATTTGTCTGTCTTTTAGGAAGTTAACTGAGAAAATAATTTTGTGATAGTGAAACAGTTCCGTTATCTTGACTATTAAATTGACGTATATTGAAGTCCATATTTTCTATTTAACATCTGTAAGCCAATTTGAAAGCACAAATTGCTACTAATTTTTATAAAACTCGGTATTGATGGTCCGTTTTCAATTCGAATATCTGACATTTTACATTTGGCTACAATTTTATATCTCGATATTATAATTAATTTTAATAAAGAAATTGAGAGATGACTCAGGGTGACGGGAGTTTTCCAGTGATTTTGGGACGATGTGGTTTGAGATCCATCACCAATTAGCCTTTCTTTTGTAAACATAACCCCACTCAACTTTCAATAAAAGGTGAGGAATTTTCAATTATAAAGCACTGGCAACCCAATTTTGTCATTTTCAGCAGTGAGTATATATCTGTTTGTGTAAATACTTGACGAATATTAAAGATTCACATTAGCAAAATACGGTGGAACTATGAGATTATTTTACTGTGAAAATATCAAGTACTTTATGTTTAAGACTCTCAAAAAAACACGTACAAACTGCGCTAATTAATAATTTCTTAGCTAAAAATCATACCTTACTATAGTTATGAGTATATTTGTGACTCAAAGAAAATATTGAATGCTCCTAAAGAGCTTTAAGTAAAGCTCATTAAAAAATTCAATATTCTATACAGGTCAATGACATCTCTGTGGAGGGAGCACCTCATTCAGTAGCAGTTGAAACATTGCAGTCTGCGGGAAATATTGTTAATTTGGTAAGATTATACCAGGCCATAGTAATTAAATTTAATTATAATAAAGCTCTGTAACATCTTAACCAAGTGTTTGAATCAATAGGTTTTTATCATATTTTGTCCCTTAATTAATTTATTACTGTGAAACAAAAACTCATATATAGAATAGGAAACTATCCGTGTCGTCAAAACTTTGTTATAATTAATAAACATGAAAATGCTACAGCATGTTTCGTAGATAACGAATACCTGTAGCTAGTGAATGCTACGAAACAGGCGTAGATGGTACTCGTATTATTTCATAAAAATCTTTATCTATCTTTTCGCTAATTGAATTAACCATGAAATATAATACATGTTTTGGTTTTTCAATTAGCGAGTGCGGCGTGCTCGAAGGCCTCGAGTGGTTACTCTGTGGCGAGGCGCGAGAGGCCTTGGTTTGGGCATCGCAGGGGGGGCGGACGACGCGGCGGGGGGCGGAGTGTTCATATCGCATATTGCTGTAGGCGGTGCAGCTAATCATGATGGGAGACTTAGATTAGGAGATAAAATACTAGCTGTAAGGGATGCTGATGTAAGTTAAAAGATAGTATTATTCACCATTACAAGTCTGAAAATAAATGTCTTTTGTTTCTGTAGGTTTTTAAGGTTTTTTCAATTTGTGTCGCTAATTATGCTAAAATTTTACCCTGAACTGAACGATAACTGATACAATATTAACTTTAAAAAGTTCCAAGAAAAGAAACTTTATTAAACAAATAAAAATATTTATAAACTTAATGATTTTTTTTTCTGCTTTTTTACTTACTACTAATTTATGTGAAATTGAAATATAATAACATATTTGTTTAGGGAATTGAAACATCACTAGTTGGTGCTTCTCATGCAAAAGCAGTGGCTGCACTACGGAACGCCGGAGAGAGGGTCACTCTGGTAGTTCTGTCGGCAGCCTCCGTTCCTTCTGTTTCCAGAACAACCCCGCTTTATTCTAGTAAGTTCCACCAAGTTTTTACCTTTCAAGAATATTAATTGTATTTGAGCAAAAAAATCATCTCAATTTAGCATGATTGACATATTTAATGAAAAGAAAATTTGGTTAAAAGCCATAACTTTTTTGTAAACAACCTAATTGAACGTTTTAGTAGACTTTAAAAGGCGAATATTATTTTATGAAATTGTTATATTTCTTGATTAAAAAAGCAAAAATTCATTAAGTTGAAATATTTTCACGAGTAATTTCTTGCAGAGGAAAAAACTCGCTCAGCATTTCTTACGAATATCAAAGTTCAGCAAAAGTTAAGCCGACACAAGCGCTTGCTCTGAAATAAAATGAAGTGGAATTAATCTACGAAGCAATTATCATAAATCTTTTAATTAATTTTGATTTCAAAGATATTTTTCTCAGTTAATTAAAATAGTTCTACTAAGATATTTTTAACGTTTATTGGATGATTAATTTATTACTCTCCAGGTTCTAACAAATGCATCACCAAATTTCTAATTTATTTTTTATTCTTGTGTTAGTAACATGTGGACTAATATTTTTTTCTTATTAATTCTATGTAGAAAGCAATAATATATCTTATCAAACTGAATTCCTTACCTGAAGTACTTCTATGGCCAAATTAAAACAGCGCTACAAGTCGCAACCTTATTCAAGCCAAAATGAATAATGAATTTCTTTTACGAAAGTACAAAAATTTGCAGAATATGTCAAAATAAATAAAGTTTTTCAGTTTTACTTGTTTGTCCGCAGCTCGGACGCAAGCAACGTCGTGTTCGACATTACATGAGCTTTTGGAAGAAGAACCTTCAGAAATACCCAGGTATTTATGTCCTAAGTTTTTTTATTTAACTCTATTATAATAATATGTTTTATTGCAGAGTATATCTGAGAATTACAAGAATGGTAGCAGAAATGTTTTGAATACAAATTTAAATCAAACGTAGCACTAAATATTTTTTCGACAACCGTGACTGAGTGGATAGGTGACTAGCTTCTCGGTCCGGAGGTCGCGGGTTCGATCCTCGCTGAGGGCATCATTTATGTGATGAGCATAAATGATCTTAGTCTTGGGTGTGTTTATATGTGTACTTACTTACTTACTTATACTCACGCCCATTGTTCCCATTGGGGTAGGCAGACACTATCGATCGCCACTTTGTATGTAGATGTTTCCGTGTAATCGGTTAACGACAAGGTTGACGAGATATTAACAGGAAGTTTGGAGTCCATTAAAAACATTTGTTTCGATACAAAAGTCAGAATATTTCATAACAATCAGAAGAAATATTCCTGACATCTGTCATATTTTTTTTATAAAATCGTTAAAACACTGTGGGAAAAAAAATTGTTGTTAACATTTTTCCATAAAAATCAAACCACAGAAAGATGCTGTTTTTGTTTTAATTCACTTTCTCATGCATGAATGCAAGTGTAAACGGCTCAACCTTAGCACAAGGAGCTTTAGATGTAAATACTTTACTTAAAATCATAAAGGTCAGGATTGTCTTTCAATCAGACCGTCTTTCATAAATCTTCCCGGTGAGGTAGGTAGGGAATATCGAACGTCACTTTATAAGATCCTGGCAAACCTCTCTAGCTTTGTTCACATCCATCAATCTTTCCATACAAGCTCTTTTATTTATTATTCTTATGGATACCATTATTTACATTTATAAAGGCAAAAAGAGGCTACTTTAATGACTAATAATGTGTTAAGTACGTATCTTATTAATCTATACTAATATTATGCGGCGATGTAGCTCGCCACTCATCACGCCATGGTTTCTCACGGGGCGAAAAGTGGGCTAAAGAGACCCGCTTCAGTACGATGAATGTATGTGGAGGAATGTTTGAAAAATTTGATGAAGTATGTATGATTATGGATGAAAGAAAACTGTATTTTCCATGTTTAAATGAGACGAAGCGTAAGGGAAAGGAAGTTTCACAACTTGGCAACATTACAGCAATCTGGTCTGGAGTCGCTGACAATGACCGAGCTAGCCAAGGAGTGGGACTTCTGATATCTGAAAGGATGGCTCAGTGTATGGAAGATTACGAATGTGTGAGTCCAAGGCTCCTGTGGATTAAGGTGAAATTGGGACTAGTCCGGATGCGCATAATTTGTGTTTATGCCCTGGACATGTCTAAATCCCTATCCGAGAGGGAGGAGTTTTGGAATCTGTTAGACGATGTTGTGAATGGGTGTGATCAGAATGAGAGACTTATAATGTTAGGAGATTTTAATGGCTGGGTTGGTGTGTCACGCAACGGTTGCGAAAGAGTTTTAGGAAAGTTTGGCGATCAAAGGATTAATGAGAATGGTGAGAAATTGATTGAGGTATGTTTGGAGAGGAATCTTTGTGTTACAAACACGTTGTTTAAACACAAAGATATCCATATATATACAAGACAGAGAGGAAACGAGAGAAATATGATTGATTTTGTGATAGTTAATGAAAGGCTGAGAGCAAAGGTTGTTGACACTAGGGTCTATAGGGGCACGAACGTTGGCACAGATCACTTCCTCGTTATATCACGATTAAGGGGTCTGTGTACGCGTTGGCGTCACAGGCCTAAAGTGTCAATAACGGATTTTGCGAAAATAAAAGTGGAAAAACTGCAAGAAGATGAAAATATCAGAGATGAATAAGTGAGGAACTTGGATGATAGACTAAGTTGCGTGGAGATGAAGGATGAAATGGAAATAGAAGAAGTATGGGATGTGCTCAAATCGACGATGGTTGAATGTGCGACAGAAGTTTGTGGAGTGTGTAAAAGGTCAAATAGACCACCAACAAGTTGGTGGGATAAAGTTGTGAAAGAGGCGGTTGGAGATAAGAAGAAAGCGTGGTTAGATTTACTAGCGATTAAAGCTAGTAAACGGATGAATGCGAGTGTAACTGACGATGTAGTGCAGAAAAGTGAAGATGAATATAAGAGAGTTAAGAATGAGGTGAAGAAGAAAACAGAAAAGAAAAAGCGGGATTTGCAAGAGTGGTGTGAGAGGAAACTTTCTAATAATTTCCAGAATAACCAAAAGTTATTCTGGAAGTATATCCGGAAGGAAAAGGGAGTTTCCCAAAACACGAGAGTTAGTGTAATAAGAGATGAACAGGGTGAATTGGCGACGGATGAAAGTAGCATGAAACGGGTACGGAAGAATTATTTTGAGGGACTGTTTAAAAAAGAGGATGCATCCATTTCTCCGCCAATCGACAGTAATGTTGATTGGAACGAAGAGATGGGTGATTTCAGTGACAGTGAGATTAGTATGGAAGAAATAATGAAAGCAATGAAAAGTATGAAAGTAGGGAAGGCGGCAGGGTATGATAGGATTACTATCGAAATGCTGAGGGCTGGTAAAGGGTTGGTGGCTTCTTGGTTGTACTTCCTTTTCCAAAAATGCTGGTCGAGTGGCAAAGTTCCACGAGACTGGTGCAAGGCGGTGATTGTGCCTCTATATAAAGGAAAGGGGTCACACCAAGAGGCTAAAAACTACCGCGGCATCAGCTTACTCAGCATTGTTGGTAAATTAGAAGAGTTGCAAGAGATGATGAATATTGCATGTGAGTCTTTTGTAAGAAATGGAATGAGGGTGAATGTGGATAAGACCAAAGCGATGGTTTTTGAGAGACAGGAAGATGTGACAGAATGCGTGATTTCGATTGATGGTAAGGATGTGGAACAGGTGAAGGAGTTTGTATATCTGGGAAGTTAAATATTTCAGTTTGACGACGTGAAATTCTACATCTTTGACAGTACGAAGTCTGTCGGGTCAGCTAGTATTACATTGTAACATAGGATACTTTTTAACCTGGAAAAAAATACCAATAAAATATTCACGCCTGATTGACCTAAGAGTTCCGGAAAAAACGCCTTAAGCTTTGGCGCAAATTTGACAGTACGAAATCAGTCGGGTCAGCTAGTAATGATATAATTCAACAAAATAGCATGGCTTTTTACTTTCTTAAAACATTATTTCTTATTACACTATTAACGACACAAAAGGTGTTTGAAAAGTAAATGTCAGTATACTTCTAGGTAGATTATTAGTATCTATAATGCAAACAACTTATAAATTGGTTACGGGAGGATGGTTTTTTTATAATTAAATATTCATTTACAATTTATCTAAATGACACCTGATATTTTCTAGTGATTATTGATACTCCCAATTTTACTTCTATTCAAGAATTTATAGTTTGAATAATGCTATGCAATGGAAAAATTGCACTTCATTCTTATTTTTAGCAGAAGTTCCTCTAAATAATAAAAGATAAAACATCTGTGGAAGCAGCAACCGCATTTGATCCTCGTATTATCCGACTGTGTATGCTCCATTTGGCTGAATCCTCTTTCCATGTATACTCGCAATTCATTATTTCTTAAATACGTTGCTTTATGTTCTTCACACTCGGCGCTTAAACTTTTGGCAGATTATCAAAAGAAAAACATTCCTTTTTCCTATTGCTAACTCCAACTATTCTGGCAAACAGCATTCCATTTAGTTATAAAAGTCGTTCGCTGCCTAAATAAACATCTTTTCTTGTGTTTGAATCGTAAAATGGATTTCTGGAAATGAATTGAAAATAATGTGCCAATTGTTTTATGGCTGTGTTATTTCATTTCTTTTTTTTCATGGGTACAACCAAACGATAAAAAACAAAGAAAAATATTAATCTAAATGTGTGATGTCTTCACAAAAAAAACTTAGTGCTATTATTTTATAGTGACTTATTCGAAAAATTCATATCACTAACATGAATATAATCACAGCATCTGTCAGTCGGTCGCTCACACTTTGATGATATACAAAAACATATCTGAAACATGCACCATTATTTTGTCATGTCTATTTTGGCGACATGCTTAACTCTTAACCATTGGTATTTCCCACAGATGCGTGCGTATGGTCAGATTAGTGAGGTCCGGATCTCGCCTAGGGATGGATATAGTGGGTGGCCTAGGGGGCGAAACAGGAGACGGCGGGAACGAAGAGGAGGCCTGCGGAGTATTTGTGTCAGGGGTGGCGATAAGCGGGGCAGCATATGGAATGCTTCACAGGGGCGATAGGATTTTAAGTGTCGATGGAAGAGACCTGGCTAGAGCGACGCATGAACAAGCTGCGGCGGCTTTGAAGGTGAGAATAAGTACTTTGCTTTGTGTTTAGAATAAAAAGAAAGTTATTGTTATTCCAAGGAAAAAAGGAATTTTTTAAAACTGTAGAATTGTAATGATTTGAAGTTTTTGGGCTGCATCCTAAAACTAAAAGATATTTAATCATTAGAGATAAAGTTTTCTAGCAAATGGCTTTTTCTTTAACATACCTATCGACGCCTCTAAAATATTTGTAAATTTATATTGTTACAAAGAGATACTAAAGAACGGCGTCTTTAAATTCAAATCAAGTATAATTTTAATTTGTTCGAACTAAATTCCATTTAAAATAAACAATTCTAACTCTATGTTATAACCGTAAATATTTCCCATAGTACTCCGGCAACACAGTGACCATAGCAGCTCAGTACCAGCCAGAGCAATACGAGAGGTTGCGCGCTCGCATCAGAGCAATTAACGCCGCAGCTACAATGTCACCGCACCCGCACGCGCCGAGCACACCGCGCATGCAACAAGCGCATGTTCCTGTACATAGCGAACACCACGTTTTGTATCCCAGGTAGATATACATTTATTATATTTTCCATAGATTAATTTAATAAAATATAAAATAAAATAAAATAAAATTATTGGTATAATGTGTTTTTTATAGGTGAAGGATAACAACTTGAGGTTACCGACATGGCTCACTTATAATAACTAATGCAATAGTTTATCAATTAAAAATGATGTACTGATATTGTCTTCAGGTAAATCGGTATTCAAAGAACTTGATGATCGCAGGTGAATGAAGCGATTCTATTGGTCACTTAAAACATATTATCTTTGCACATCTCTGGAAGTTTCGCAATCTTAGTGATGATATACTTCTTCTATATATTCGGATCTTTTCTTCATATTTACTTTGTTTTGTTGTGTGATCGTTTTTGTATTATTTTATATTCATACCGACATCATTAGTTCTCAACTGGATAGCCAAAGACTATCGCTCACAATTTTGTACAATCCTGGCAATACCGCACTTTTCATTCGCATCCATCAAAATTATTATATTTGGTATCTACCCTTCAAAATTATTTGAATCACAAACAGACCCAACATTTCAAATACTTCGAGACACAAATGTCCGTGTTTATTTATAAAGTAGACTATATTAGCCAAAATCAAGTAAAAAACACTTTCTAGTAATAAATTGATCAACAATAGTCTCAACCCAAACTCAAACTACTCAACATATTTAAAATCCAATCAAGTTAAATGCATAATTTTTCAAAACTTTATTTAAGTTAATTTTACTAAAACAAACTTTCACTGTTGATAAATTCAGGCTTCATTAATTCAAGAACGACGTAAATTGTAGGGTCCCTTTTAAATAGCAGTTGTCATTTTGACCCTTTGAACTAAGTTTCTGGGACTAGTCAATTACGAAGACAATGATGTACCTAAGATGTGGTTTACGCTTGTGGTTTTCAGTAACTTGATTAGAAAATTTACTTAGCATCCTTATCACGTATGCTTTGTAACTTATACGTTATGTATGTCTTGCCTATTTTACAGCCAAATCTAAATTCTGATTGACCAATCATCCGTGTTCTATCTAAATTCTGCATTGGTCTTTGTTTTTATTTACATATTTTTGACACACTCACAGCTATAAATGCCAAAAATGATATGATGTGTGGAGTCAGCTTAAAATAGCACTGACCAGGAGTCCCCGCAAGTTTTGTTTGTAGTGGTTTGTAAGAACTTTCAGTTGACGTGGCAATGTGGCACTTGAGACACGTCATGTCTCGGCCCATCACCAACTGTTTTATATTTTTTGAGTAATCCTAAGAGGTGACTAAATTGTTAGGGACTTGATAAGTATTTTTTGGGCGATGCGGTTGGAGACCCATCACTAACAACCTTATGACTTACATGGCCGTGAATATAAGTATGTATGTGTGTTTTACTGTCTCTGTATTTTTAGTTACTAAAAATCAAACTATAGGTGTACCAGTGTAGTTACAAAACTATATAAATAACATATTCCATAAATATTTAAGTTGAAAATAATAGATGGATTCCATAATACTCGATGCGAATAGATAGAGGATGTGGTAACATCTGTGTTTCGATTCACATCTGGTTATGACTCGCATGCATCCATAAATATTTCGTTTTCCCGGTCACGGTTTTGAAATACCCTCTATTCGTGAACTGGTGCATGCACTGAGTTCACAATGCTCGGATATATTTTAATCTGATTTATTCAAAACTATGATATTCATATGCATGTCTCGTATATTATTAGTTTATACGAAAACTTTGGAATATATATAATATATTTGAAATAGTTATCGTTTGGCTGTGTAAATCGCGAAGTTGTTTTAAAATTTAAGTTGCTGTGTCGCCTAAAAGAGGCGTTTACGTCATACGTTGCTTCTTACACCTATGATTTTCTTTCTTTACTCCAGCTAGCTTCGAGATCATGTCGGTATTACTCAAAGTATGTGGCTTGATCATTAGTTACTACAATAATTATTGTAACCAGAATCATTGATAATACTACTTAAATATAAACTTATTTAAACATATTGACATTAAGATAAAACTGCCAATCTATGAATTAAATTTTTTGAAGTAATATGTTCTAAACCTCCGTCCATAAAACACTTGTTTAATTTTATTATTTTATGTATAAAGTAGTCAGTAATTTTAAACGTGTAAAGTTGTCAAACTGATATTTAGGAATTTATTATGTTTAATCAAAAGTAAATAAAAGAAGATATTTGGCGTAATAAAAGATTGCTCGTATTTATATTTTGATAAATATAAAATGTGGATAGCCTAAACCCGCTAGTAAATAATAAATGAATAGTGGGTTGAATAAATCGATTTAAGGTCAAAAGGAATCTTGTGCAGACATTTCTTAAGTACTTCTTGGATATTTATTTCGGGTCTTGCTACGCATTACCTTTTTCATATTTTTCCCTTTCCGCACCCTCTGCGCTGGAATGTTTCCTTAAGTATCATTTAGGAAAACTGAGATGAGAAATTCATGAAAATGTGAATCGAAAATAATTTTGATTTTGGTTTGATTATACTTCTGTCGTCTCAATAACATTTTATTCATTGCCGTGGAGTGTTGTCGTGGAATAGCATTGACCGTTTCTTTGCATGGTGTATTATATTGTTTAAAAAGATGGAAAATATACTACAAAATATTGAAACGGGTGTTTTAAGTGCTTTTTAGGCAATACGGTTAGAAATTAATCATCATATTTTTTCGTGTTAGCTTCCCAAAATAATTTCTATTAACACTGAGTACCAATTTCATAGTATCTTGGTATCATCGTCGTATTTAAAACTAAATGGCAAATTTACGAATTAGAATTAGTTTTCTTTATGGGTGCAGTCATAAAATAAATGAAGACGTAAAAAAAAAGTTCCATGAAATTATAAATCTGTCAGTTTAATTTAAAGCAATACTTTCTTTTGTCATGTCGTGAGGATAAAAATATTTTAAATATTATATATACTCACGGCTATATTAAACGTATACACAATAAAACATTCCTTAGCCACTTTTGAAAGTGGGGGTAAGATTGTATAATTAAGGTTGTTAGTGATGGGTCTGCAACAGTATCGCCCAAAAACCACTTAAAAAAGCCTACCCTTGCCATACCCTTAGTTGTCTCTTACGACACCCGTGGGTAAAAAGGGGTAGTGACATTATAAGCCGGCTCTACACGGCACCAACCGTTTATATATAATTGTTAATTCAGAAACTTTAACTATCTTTCTGTGGAATCATAGCCTCTAGTGAAAAAAATAATAACATAACATAACATAAACGTTCACGCCGAATATCCTCGAAGGGGTTGGCAGAGGTACTAATACTTCTGAAAATCACGTGACTTTGTCACCTGGTGTTCAGAGTACCCACGTTTTGCATGGACAGTGTACTCACGTGATAGGGGGCAGGCCTATCGCCGTTTTGCACGAATACACTGTCACATGACTAAGTACAACTCAGCCATGTGGGTTTCCTCGCGATGTTTTCCCTCACCGTTAACAACCGTGATAAATTAACCACACATATGTCTTTAAAAAAGACAAATTAGTGTAGGCCTGACCCGGGATTTGAACACTAGTCGCTTGCACGTTAACCGGTGTTCTACCCATTGAGCTATTACGTCGTCGTGAAAAAAATATCAGTGGTGTATTAAATAATATTTTATATTTTAATCATTCATCATTTGTCTCGTCACTTAATCTATCACTCGCTATTGTATCTTCAGGATAGCCCAGAAGTATGCGCCTAGGAGTGGAGTTGACTATTACTTTAAGTACCTTTTAGTTACACATTTTAGATACATTTTATTATGAGCATCAGCTTGGCATAACACAACTATACGATCTTTCTTGTAGAAAAAATATCTAGAATCACGATATTATAAAATACACGTACCTACCTACCTACCTACCTACTTACTACCTACTATACTTACGGCCATGAATCCCAGATATAAGGACATCAGAAGGGCAAGCACGAGCGGTGTTTAAACTAGTTATCGCGTGTGATAAAGCAGCCATCTCTTACGCACTTACTTAGTATCGTCTACTGCCAACTCATTCTAACCGTTATCGTGTCGATAAAATAGTGCTCGTGCTTGCCCTGCTGAGCTCCAGAATATATATACAACATAACAAATTAACTTGAAAAGGGTATAATATCATAAAATACCGAATGTTTGGTAATAGGTTGTCAGCCAAATAGGGACTAAAAAATGTTAAACGACATCATTAAAATATTGTAATTTGTTTCAGATAGCAAGATTCGACTTCCAGTCAGACCATGCCATGAACTGAAAAGTAGCTAGATCACTGTTTTAATGAAATATAATAATTTGAGTAGATATTGTATTATAAATTAGATTAAATGTGTAATTAATATAGGAATTGGACAATATTCATTTCCAATTTGTTGTTTGTATTTATAAAAAAACACACATTGTATTGTATAGTACTGATTAATTAAACCTCAAACTACTGTCTAGTTTTTTTTTATTTTATAATTTTCTTTGTTTTCTAGTATTAAATGAACTTTAACATGTTGAATGTTATAACTAATAATTTGAAAATACATTTTTATTTTATGTATTGCAAATGTATATTTAATTAAATATCAAAGGCATATTTTTGATCTCATAACATTTCGGTAAAAACGTTTTGAGCTGTGATATTAAATTTAAATGTTAGTTTTTACGAATGAATGTATGAAACTGAAATTAAATATATGACATGAGATGTTCTACACAGTATTTTTATTGTATAGTATATTTTTAGGTACATCGAATGGGATATATACAGAAATGCATATATTCACGGCTATAAATACTTAGAAGGAGTAGCCAGGGCTAAGGAATTAGAAATTCTTAAGTCACTTTTAAAAGTTAAGTGGGAAAAAGATGGTAATATAAATTATGTTGCATGCATGCAAAATGCATTAAAATGTCCCAATAGTCACCCGTTAGTCACCTCACCTCTTATGTACACCCACGGAAAGAAACGGGGTAGTGCTATTCCAAGCCGACACTACACAGCAGATAATAAGATAAGTCATGTATAAAAACGAAGGCTTCCCCAGACCGGTGTTTTAAATTTATTGGCTTACATCAACTTTCACCAAGTCGTTGTAATACATTGCGGACAGATTCGATACTACCTCTGTAGTACCACAGTCTCTACTGTCGACAAATACAAATAAGCCTGCCACCTATCACGTGAGTACACAAAGCTAAACGTGGGTAATCTGTACACCACGTGACAATGTCCACTGATGTTCAGAAGTATTAGTACCTCTGTCAACTCTTCGGGGATATGTGGAGTGAACGTATGTTTTTTTTGTTTTAATTATCATGACTCTAACACTGCTTTAGAAGGAGCTTATATAGAGACGATGCAAAAAAAAAACAATTTTATGTTTTCTAGTTTTATTCTTTTTAGAATCCATTTTACGTTGTCGGGTTTTTAGTCTTTTTTGTAGGCTTATCACTTATTTTTAAAGGATTTTCACTAGCAGGTAGCCATTAGATAGCTATGCAAACAACGGATAGCTTTGCTGGTCTAAGTAGGGGGATCCCTGACGTTTAAGGCCCATCTAATAGTAACAGCTTATTATAACAAAAATAAGGATTAGGTTAGGTATATGTAAAAAATATGTTTTGTTACATGTAATTAATATGCTTACTACCAGTACGAAGCAAGGTGGATCACTAGTGATTAATAATCGTTCTTCAGTTTTAATTTCAGAATACATACATACATACAAGGCGTATGAAAGAGTTCTACACAAAATACTTTTGAAAATACTTTTGGACATACTTAACAGACTAGGCGTTAGGGGAATTGCTTTTGATTGGTTCAAATCTTATCTGCATAATCGTTTCCAATGTGTAGAAATAGAGAACACAAACTTGGATAGTGGAGTAATTGAAAGCGTGCGGTCCGATAGGGTTCCCGTTACTGGTTCTATACCGCAAGGCAGTGTACTTGGCTGCCTACTCTTTCTTGTATATATAAATAGTCTACCAAAAGCCATAAACCAAGATTGTGTAATTTTTGCAGACGACGTCTCAATCTTATTTTTTGTCTCAAATCCTAATGAATTAGAATATAAATTGCATGATGTTCTAGACAATATATCAAATTGGCTATTAAAACATAATCTAGAATTAAATTTAGAAAAATCTAAAATAATCCAATTTAAACCTTCACAAAAAAAGCCTCTAGAAATATCAGCAGTATATAAGAATACAAAAATTTACATAGTTAAAACAGCCACATTACTAGGAATAGATCTTGACACAAATTTAACCTGGCAACCGTCTGTAATTAAACTAAAGAATAAATTATCGTTTTTTCTTTACGCTCTTCATCAATTGATACGCGTCACAGACTTCCAAGTCGCACTGGCAGCCTATTATGCATACGCATACTCTAGATTATCATACGGCGTAATAATATGGGGTGATAGTACTGACATAGGCGAAATTTTTATATTAAAAAAAAATGTATAAGAATTCTAACGAATATTGACCAAATGACATCATGCCGACCATTTTTTATTAAACATAATATATTAACACTAACTTCAATTTACATATTAGAAAGCTGTAAATTTGTTAGAAAAAATAATGAGTTTTACTCTTCAATGCAATATAATAAAAGAAATGACCGTTATTTAAATAAACTACAAATACCTTTCACCACAATGAAATTAGTATCGTGTAGTCCCCACCACATGCTAATAAAAATTTATAATCACATACCAAATGACATAAAAGATATTAAAAAACTTAATTTATTTATTACGACTTTAAAAAAACATCTTATCATTAAATGTTACTACAATATTAAGGAGTTTTTTGATGATCAGAACAATAAATAGAATGCCCCGATTGCTCTACAACTAGTCTACCATTAAACGATGTTTGCCGTGCCCTTACAGGGCGTCACCTGTACTTATACTGTATTTTTAAATTTTTGTAACATCTCATGAACTTGTGAGATGCAAATAAATTGAATTGAATTGAATTGAATACATATACTCACGCCATTAGTTCCCATTGATGTAGGCAGAGACTATTGATCGCCACTTCGTACGATCCTGACAAACCTCTCTAGCTTCGTTTACATCCATCAATCTTTTCATGCATGCTCTTTTATTAGCCTTTTTGAGCACACTCTCAATTTCTCACGTTCAGAATACCTAGACTACTAAAAATAATTACTAAATGTCTATATTGCTTTTCATAACTAAAATTAGTCAGTATAAATACTAAGACATGTATTTTCAGTAGACATTAATAGACAATTTCAATACCGATACACCAAACAGCATTTGTAACCGCCGTTCTTCAATCATGCATGATATTCATATGAGTATGCTACATTACTAACGATAGTCTGTGCCTACCCGAATGGGAACTAATAGCGTGAGTATATCTCCGTAGGCAAATATAGTTAAATCTATGGTCGGGTTAGTATCCCTTACCCCAGTTTTTACATTGTACTTGTCCAGGGGCTAATTTGATCTGTGTACTATTTCCATAAATTTATTTATTTATAGCTCTCCAGCCCAGCCACATCACCAAATAATGACTTTAAAAGCTCCAAATTCTCTGATTGCATCTTACGGCTTCGCAAAGTAAATAGGTTAGTTTTATTCAAAGTCATAACGATACAGCTAGTAACCATATAACATACATACAGCCAGCCATAGCTAAGGAATTAGAAATGTCTCAGCCACTTTTGGAAAGATGAGTGGGGAAAATATGGTCGAACTAAGATTATTGGTGATGGTTTTTTAACCGCATATCCCAAAAATCACTTAAAAGCTCCAATACCGTTAGTGGACTCTTACGTACACCAACCGGAAGAAATGGAGTATTGCTATTCTAAGCCGACACTACACAGCTACCATATAACCGTATAAATCCTATAAATCGAAAACATAAAAAAAATCATCATAAACGCTACGCTAATTAATTTACAAGCAGCTACTTTCAAACACTACTGAAATTCCGCTCCATTTGAAAGCCAGCGTTTTTCTCATTTCCCGATGATTGCAAACATAAACACTTGTCGAGTAGACAATGGAAGCTACACAGCACTGACGTTATCGGCTGGTTTCCTTTCGCGCCGTCGAGTTATAAACTATAACTGGAACAAACTGTGCTACACTGCAATTGTTGCTAACAATAAAAGATTCGTGTCAGGTAAAAATAGCTGTGTTCTGGTATTTCCTACGTTGAAGAGTCTTGTAGTACATATTAACTAGAGCCTTGGTTTGGATAGTAGTAGAGCAACTTGGGAAAATATAAGTTTTGGAGATGGTGAAGAAATGCAACTGATCCAGCAATCAGTGAAAAATATGGTTATAAAATTATTTTGAATTACAAACAATTATTTATTTCTTCCTATACTCTGACATATTTACCCTTACAAGATTATAAAATACGAATGTTAAGTGGTACAATTTACGCCTCTCAATAGAAGCACCAGTCATTTATTTAGTTATGGATTCCTCATCATCGTAAAATATTACCTTAAAATTTAAGCCGTAATATTATTTTTTTATTCTTACACATAATTTTTCCAGTTCATTCTTTATCGTTCATGACATTAAAGCTTTAGCTGGTCTCTTTAAGTTATCGTTGGGCCATGTGGATAAAGAACTACCACCAACCCTTCTTTCTTTATAATATTTTTCATAATCAAAACGTTGTACAACCTCCATAAGTTTCTGGGAAATTTATATTTCTGATGCTCTGGCTGACTCAATGTTTTCCACAAGTGTTTTTAATGTAGTTGTCAGACAAACGTCTTTTCAAAGCTTGGTTCTTAGAACTCACCTCGGCCTTAATGACTAAAGTGAAATTTACAAATTAGGAATGAAATTCACCAAAACTAAGTATGGCGTTTAGTACGACATAATTTATGCAACACAAAAGTTTCATTATAACTCAAAAACAGAGCCCACGGCACTTCACTGAAACAAACAAGAAAGGTAAAACACTGAATATTTATTCACAAATTGAATCATTTGAGTCTAGGTGGGAGTTTAATCAGGACAAAGAAGCCCGAATTTGATTTACATCCCATTAATTTACTCAATGTCAAATTTTGTCTGGCGATATTATATTTTTCTAAAGTCACTCGGTAGCAAGATTCTGAAAAAGATGAATTTTGTTAATAATATCAATACATTTGCTGAGTAGTGTCAGCTTAGAATAGCACTACCCCATTTCTTCCGGTGGGTTACGTAAGAGGTGACTAACGGTACTAGTACCCTAGGGGAGGGGAGTCTAGATGATGATTACCTCATCGGTAGTTATTTTACAACCAAAGTCGAACATGAAAAACGTGTGGTCTTTATCATGATTCCGTCAAGTTACTAAATCGTCACATCGAGAAAATTCATAAAAAAGTAAACACGGTTGTTAACGGTAAGAGAAAGCATCATAAGGCTACCCACATGGCATGGCTAAGTTGTACTTAGTCGAATGACAGTATATTCATAAAAAACGGCGATAGGCCTGCCCCCTTTTCAGGGATATACGGTGTCAACGTTTGAGTCAAGTTGAGTTGAGAATGAACGTAGACATTCCAAAATCGGATGAAAGTGAGCATATTTGCAACTCCAACAGTAATCCAAGGAATCCAATGTCATCGAAAACTTATGTTTATGAATAATCAATGATTTGAATTTAATATCTGTACCAAAAAAAATAAATAAGTTAGTTATGTTCGTAAGATCGTAATATTCTTGTCCCTTACTCCATATTGAGTAAGGGACAAACAAATCTTATATCAGTTTCTTGTGTCAAATCTAATCTCTACCCTAAATCTTTTTTCTTATTCTTAAAATTATAATGATACCATTATAATAAAAAAAAGATACATACATATACTCAAGGCTATAAATCCCAAGAAAGGGTAGCCAGAGCAAGGAATTAGAAATTCCTCAGCCACTTTTGGAAAGTTAAGTGGGGAAAAGATGGCAAAATAAAGGTTGTTGGTGATGGGTCTCAAACCGCATCGCCAAAAATTCCCTTAAAAGCCCCAATACCGGTAGTCGCCTCTTACGTACACCCACCGGAAGAAATGGGGTAGTGCTATTCTAAGCCGACACTACACAGCTGTTATATTAATAAAAATGCAATATTAAAAAATGATTACGTAACCATAGGGGGAGGGGGCAAGAGCTATGCTTACTTTTGCGGAGAAGGGGGATGGGGGGGTAAATAATTGTAATAAATCTGCTTACGTAATATTTGAACGGCCCCCATGTTATATACCAAAATTACTCACCGGTATACTTATTACTTGTATGTTGATAGATTTCACGTATAATTTACAAGAATATAGACTAGGTCTTTGAATTGGTTCGTAAACATATCTCCGGAAATATTTGGGCCTGTAGTTATTCCAAGGGTGACCACAAATCCCGTATCCATGCCAAGATTTTCCTTGTCTCCCTCGGGGCAGAATTAAATAGCATTTGAAGATTTTTAAGACCCGGATATCAACCCATCTTCAAAAGGTTTATCACTATACCATTATTTTTTGTCACCCAAATGTTTTTCGAGAAATCTTATGTTGTCTTAAGATTATAGTATTGATTGTAGTATATTACTAGGTCAACTCCACTATCAAATTTTTAGCTGTTGTTTGAGATTCTATGTCTGAAATATAAACTGTCTTATACGACTTCTCGGAATATAGGCTTTGAAAATGAATTATTCACTATTCATGATTTTAAAATGGTATTTTTTTGTTATATAATCAATATATAGCTCATTATTTTGGCCTTTCATTATGATGTCAGAATTAGCAATACTGTGTGTCGAACAAAGTAAGTACAAACTTAGAGGAGTTTGTAACGTTAGTCATGTAGTTGATAATTTATTACAACAGGATGTATTTTTTTTTCATTCTTTTGCTAAACGTTCCTTCTTTATTTTATTATAAGCCCTTAAAGTTAGTATGTGTTTAGAATGTGTGAATAACCAAAAAATATTACAAACAGGATACCGGCACTGAGTTAGTTAACAAATAGTAATAAGTATTAAAAATATCAGTTTTCTTCCTTCAATTTATTCTTATTTAAAAAAAATACAAAAACACTATATTTCTTTTAAAATATTTTGTTTGAGCCAAGCAAACCAAAAATCAAATAAAAATTAAACCTATGAAAAGGTTTGTTTAAAGCTCTACCATTATCATAAAGAGGAAATATACATACATACATATACTCACGGCTATAAATCCCTAGATGGGTCTCCATCCGCACCGCCCAAAAATCCCTTAAAAAGCCCCAATACCGTTAGTCGCCTCTTACGTACACCCACCGGAAGAAATGGGGTAGTGCTATTCTAAGCCGACACTACACAGCAAAGAGGAAACCTGTGTATTTTTATTATAGTATTGAAATGGCACAAAAAAATCCGCCTCAATTCTAAATTATATTTGACCAGTGGAAGTATTCTTGATTTTGAGTAACAAAAGCTCGGTCAAATTTTCAAATATACTATGAATTCTTATGAAAACAACAATCAAAAAATTCGAATGTTTTTTTCTCATGAAAACCTCATGTGGTGATTATTACTAATAAATAAAGGATAAATAAAGGACAGAGAAAATTTCGACACTGACGGGGATCAAACCCGTGACCTCCGGGTATACGGGTTCGATCCCCGCCGGTGTCGAATTTTTTCTTTCCTTTATTTAATAAAAATCAAAGAACCCAATTAGTCTAAAAATTATTAAAAATTCCTATAAATAACATTATTAGGGTTGTGATATATAAAAACATACATCAAAGTATAATTATATACAAAAACCACAAGATGTGTAGTGTCGCATAATTTGAATGTTTTTGAAATGAAAACCTCATGTGGAGATTATTACTAATAAATAAAAGATAAGTAAGGAATAAAAGATAAATAATAAGATCGCCGGTGTCGAACTTTTTCTTTCCTTTATTTATTATTAATAATCCCCACATGAGGTTTTCATGTCAAAAGCATTCAAATTATGTGATAGTCAGGCGTTTTCAACATTTGCATTCTATCTGAAAAGGTAAAAAAGTGGCCTTCCGAATTTGTAAAATATTCAGAGGTAGGGAACGCAAACACTGTTTATTTTTTTTAATTTGTTAGTTAATCAAATTCCGTGTAGTGCCGGCTTAGAATGTCGCTACCCCTTTCTACCCACGGGTGTCGTAAGAGGCGACTAAGGGTATTGGGGCTTTTTATTGGATTTTTGGGCGATGCGGTTGGAGACCCATCACCAAAAACCTTCATTCTTACCATCTTTTCCCCACTCAACTTCCAAAAGTGGCTGAGGAATTTTATAATTCCTTAGCTCTGGCTACCCCTTCTAGGGAAATATAGCCGTGAGTATATGTATGTATGTATGTATGTAAATCAAATAAAGGATAGAAGAATTTCACACTGGAAGCCATTGACACTATAGCTCAATTGGCAGAGCGACGGGGGCGTATACCCGAGGTCGCGGGTTCGAACCCCGCCGGTGTCGAAATTTTTCTTTCCTTTATTTATTATTTGTAGTGTCTTAGAATAGCACTACTCCATTTCTCCCGACGGGTGTACGTAGGAGGCGACTAACGGTATTGGAGCTTCTAAGGGGTTTTTGGGCGATGCGGTTGGAGACCCATCACCAACAACCTTTATTTCATCATCTTTTCTCCTCGTATTTCATTTCAAAAGTGGCTGAGGAATTCTTAACTCCGTGACTCTGCCTACCCCTTCTAGAGATTTATTGCCGTTAGTATATGTATGTAAAAACCACAAGGTCATATGGTTTGCTATTAAAGTAACTAAACATTCTAATAACTAATTGAACTAACAAATTCGGTTTCAATAAAGAAAGAAAAAGCGACTTATGACAGTTCATAGCAATGTTCTATCTTTATTTTCCTATAATAATTTTGTTAATAATTTACCAACTGTGATAGCCCAGTGGGTAGAACACTCAGTTATCGTGCAAACGACTAGTGTTCAAATCCTGGGTCGGGCCTACACCAATTTGTCTTTTCTAAAGACATATGTGTGGTTAATTTATCATGGTTGTTAACGGTGAGGGAAAACATCGTGAGGAAACCCACATGGCTGAGTTGTACTTAGTCATGTGACAGTGTATTCGTACTGTTACGTACCGGGTTCTTAATTTGATAAATACCAGTCACACTTTCGTGCAATAAGGTGTAATTATATTTATTGACCAATAACGCACTTTACACAACACAACAAACACTATCGATAATTAACTATCGATACTCGCACTAATTAACAACACTAATTTACTCCGTTATAGTAACACTGTCCACACCGTTAAGCTTATTTCCGTAATCCGTATATCACTGCACTGTCGTATTTAATTTCTTCCTTCGCTCTAGTATTTCGCTTGTTCTCGCTTTAGTTCTTCGCACTCGAATGACTCCGTAGCACGCGTCGCTCTTTATATATGCCAATCTCAAATACGCGAATATTACAGAAAGTTCTAGTACCACATTCTCGAAAAGTCGATATTCGAGAAACATCTAGTAATTCCTTTTTTTACTTATTAAAATACTAGTAACGCCATCTGTTATCTAGTAGTGGCAAATCCTATCTCCTACTTGCGAACAGATGTCGTAACATTACCCCCTCCTTACATTAATACTCGTCCCGAGTATTATTGCTTCCATGGTACTTCGCAAGTCGATCGATGTGAACTATTTTCGAAGCCCCTCTAGGTTGGCGTTGAATTCTGTACGTTACATCGTTTATTCTAGTGACCACCTTGTACGGTCCTTCCCACCTATTTTGTAACTTAGGGGACTTCCCTTTCTGGCGAGTTGGATTGTGTAACCAGACGAGCATACCCTCTTCGAAACGCGGCGTGTTAGCTTTACGGTCATATCTGGTTTTCATCTTTTCACTAGCATGTAAACCATTTTCACGCACTAGGGAATGTACATCTTGCATTCTTTCCCTCAGCGGGCAACTTAATCTCAAATGGCCCCTTTTCCCGCAGCCATAACAAATCGGTCCAGTACTCCTTCCGACGGGTGCTTTAATGACCTTGACGTCCTCATTTGCTTCCGCAATCTCACGAAGTCGATGAGTTTGGCGCGTATCCTGGCGGCAAGCTTCAACTTCTAGAGCGTTCGCCAAGGCATCCTTGAGAGACGTGTGGTGTTGAAGTCTCACCGCTGTTCTCACTTCGATATCTCTGATGCCGTCGACGAATGCTTGCACCAGGTTCATTTCCACCGTCTTCGGATCTACACTGGGATAGGCCTTGCGGACGAGCTTCTCGATTTCAAGGGCCCACTGCTGAAGTCCCTCTCCAGAACGCTGGACCCTATCACGCAGCTGAGCGCGGAACACGTGCTCCAGGTGTCGCTCTCCATAGCGAGACTCCAACGCATCCAGCAGGTCCTTGAAACCACCACTCGGAGTCGGCAGCGCCTCTATTACTGACAGTGCTTGACCTCGGAGCGCCACCGTCAGTGCAGTCAAACACTGTTCATCAGTCCAACCATTGGCAGCCGCAACAGTCTGGAACTGATGTCTATACGCCGACCAGGATATTGTTCCGTCGTAGGGAGGAACCTTCACACGAGGACCATGGACAGCTACTACATTCTCACCGGAGACAACCTTGACCGGTCGTGATTCAAGCTGCAGAACCCTTTTCTCCATTCCGCGGAAGTCGGTCTTCATGTCATCGATATCTTTCTCAATAGTGGTTACCTGCTCCTTCATCTGCTCTACGTCTTTTTCCACAGTAACCACCCGACCACTGACTTCATTGACCGCAGTGAGAACTTGTGAGAACTTAGTTTGCTGTTCCTCGCGCAACTCACGAACTTCTTGTTTCACAACACCCTGTACCTCCGAATGTATGTTTTTTTTAACATCCTGTACCTCCGAATGTATGTTTTTCACAACATCCTGTATGCTTTGTTGTGCTTCACGCATGCTTTGTTGTGCTTCACGCATGCTTTGAAACATTTCAACTATCATCGTCAAGTCAGTATTAGTTGCGGCCGCCGGCGCCGTTGATGTAGACGGCGCGTTAGTCACCGCGGACGTCTCCTCTGGAATGTCACTCCGAGGGTTCGTGACCGATGAACTCATTTCCGACAGCTGTTCACCCTCTGCGGCTTTCTGAGCGCGTGTCTTCACACCCTCTCTTCCGTCTTCCTTCGGCATAACTGGCATCTTCAAATCCACTTCTGTCACCAATTGTTACGTACCGGGTTCTTAATTTGATAAATACCAGTCACACTTTCGTGCAATAAGGTGTAATTATATTTATTGACCAATAACGCACTTTACACAACACAACAAACACTATCGATAATTAACTATCGATACTCGCACTAATTAACAACACTAATTTACTCCGTTATAGTAACACTGTCCACACCGTTAAGCTTATTTCCGTAATCCGTATATCACTGCACTGTCGTATTTAATTTCTTCCTTCGCTCTAGTATTTCGCTTGTTCTCGCTTTAGTTCTTCGCACTCGAATGACTCCGTAGCACGCGTCGCTCTTTATATATGCCAATCTCAAATACGCGAATATTACAGAAAGTTCTAGTACCACATTCTCGAAAAGTCGATATTCGAGAAACATCTAGTAATTCCTTTTTTTACTTATTAAAATACTAGTAACGCCATCTGTTATCTAGTAGTGACAAATCCTATCTCCTACTTGCGAACAGATGTCGTAACAGTACAAAAACGGCGATAGGCCTGCCCCCTATCACGTGAGTACACTCTCCATGCAAAACGTGGGTACTTTGAACACCAGGTGACAAAGTCACGTGATGTTCAGAAGTATTAGTACCTCTGCCAACCCCTTCGGGGATATTCAGCGTGAACGTTTATGTTTATGTTATTATGTTATTGTATTATAAATTGTATTTTGTTTACGATTATTGGATGTCGATGATGATGATGATGATCGTACAAAGTGGTGATCAAAAGTTTCTACCTACCCCAATCGGAACAAATGGCGTGAATATATGTGATTACTTTATATTTTCAAAATACACTTGTCACTTATTTAATTTGTTTGTTTTACTATCTGTAAAAAAATATACGAATATGCCATTGTTTCATAAATGTAAGTAAGTTACAAATAAGTTAAATATATTTTTAAAAGATAGTTTATGTGAACTTCACTCAGTTTCCACTTGGCTCACTTCACACTGACATTCAGTTAGCCGTGTAGTGTCGGCTTAGAATAACACTACCCCATTTCTACCCGTGGGTGATCGTAAGAGGCGACTAAGGGTATAGGGGCTTATTAAGTGATTTTTGGGCGATGTGGTTGGAGACCTGTCACCAAAAACATTTATTATTACTATCTGTTCCCCAATCAACTTCCAAAAGTGGCTGAGGAATTTTTCATTCCAAAGCTCTGGCTACCCCGTTAAGGGATTTATAGCCGTGAGTATATGTATGTATGTATGTATTCAGTTAAATATTATTATATTTTTTAAACTTATGCCTGTACCAGTCCAATCAATGTTTTGATATCGATATACGTTTAGTTTTATATTTTAATTTGATTTTAAAAATATGAAAGAGTAAAAATAACAACATGTAACAACAAAATAACAAGAAAACGTTTCTCGATCAGAAGAAGTGAATTCTTAACATTTGTCCCTTTCAATCCATGAGTAAAAGCAATGCTTTTAACAACTTTTCTCACCATGTTGTTTTCAAAGACAATGATTTGCACCTAATAATGGTAAACTTTATTTTTTTACGAAGAGAGCGTTCAATGTCACCGCCATTTTTTAAGTTAGTCGCATAAAATTTGAATATCGAATGAATGAATATTGAATGAATTTTACCGCTACAAATGTTAGTGTCAAAAACACATTTAAATAAAGGATAGAAAAATTTCGCGCTGGCAGCCATTGACACGGTAGCTCAATTGGCAAAGCGACGGAGGCGTATACCCGAGGTCACGGGTTCACTTCCCGACTGTGTCGAAATTTTTCTCTCCTTTATTTATTCTTTATTTATTAGTAATAATCCCCACATGAGGTTTTCATGAACAAAAAGATTTAAACACATTTAAAAGACCCGGTTTGGGTTTCAACTTCAATCATAATTTATTAACGGCTACAAAAGACAGGCGTCCGAAGTATGAAGAATAAAAGAGCATGTATGAAAAGATTGATGGATGTAGACGAAGCAAGAGAGGTTTGCCAGGATCGTACGAAGTGGCGATCGATAGTCTCTGCCTACCCCAAATCGAATTAACGGCGTGAGTATATGTATGTATGTATGTACAAAAGACATAAGTATTACTTGTAATATAGGTGACAATGTCACGTGATGTTCAGAAGTATTAGAAGCAAAGTAAAAGTTGTAGTTCCTACTCCTTAGGGGATATTCGGCGTGAACGTTTCAGATTGAGTTTTATATTACAATCTTTTTCCCAAGTATTTAGTCAAACTTTTTACAAATAGATTAGTGAGTTATGTTCTGGTTACCCTTTTTGATGTTTGATGGCCTCTACTACATATACTGCATATCTACCAATTTTATTGTTATAGTAGCTAGTTTGTACAACAAATTATCCTTGTGTCGTCCTCCCACAATTTTACCATTAACATTCACAATTTAAATATTATTGTATTTTCTAAGATTTTCACGATTGCACATTATAATGGTTGTTTCAATTATAAATATTATTACCACTATAACACTACCTACTTTAGACAATGTTTTAATCTGGTAACCCCACATGAATTTATTTAAATAAATATACACGGAAATATTATACACAGATCATCACATAAATTATGCTCTCAGCGGGGATCGAACCCGAAACCTCTGTACCGAGAAGCTAGTCATCTATCCACTCGGCCACGGCTATTTAAAAATAAACTTTTCATAATACAAGTTCTCCATTGTGTAACAAACTCCTATTTACAGCTACTGTAGTAGTATAAATGCTAGGAGTTGTGAAAGCTTAGCGGAATCAAACTGTCACAATACTGTCAAGTAAGTTGTAAGCTTGAGATAGTTCACAACTTTACAGTGCTTTTATAATCTAACATTTGTAATCTGCAGAGGTAGCTAAGAGTTTTTTTTTGTGCTGTTTGTTTTATACTTCTATAGTTGTGTAGTGTCGGCTGAGAATAGAACTAACCAACTAACACCAATCCTTCCCTAGAAATCGTAAGAGGTGACTTGGGGTATTGGGACTTTTCAATTGATTGTTGGGCGAAGCGCTTTGAGACCCATCACTAACATATTTTCTTTAATAACCCTTCCCTCACTCAACTTTCAGATGTTGAAGAGTAATATCTAATTAAGAAGCACTGGGTACCTCTTTAGGGGATTTATAGCCATATGTAACCTAAATTTTTAGGGTGAGTCTACAGAATTATTAAATTTTTGCAACTTGTTCCCAAAACAGGAGAGGTGTCTATTGTGTAAATTTGCCGTATATTCTTACATAACCACTTGTTATTACTGTGTTATTATCTTATAGATATTTATATTTTAATCCCGTCTTGATTTCAATTCTATATATTCTAGCGACAAGGTTGCAGATAAAACTACCAAATATTTTCGAAATATGAGGAAGTGAAAAATAGTAAAAAAACACTACATAGATTTAACGTATATATTTATCAAAGTACAACAACGCTCTTGTTCTCATCCAATAACCTGACATTATTGCTCCACCATACAGCAATAATACGGCTATAATACTTTTATGCTTTCTAAATATGATGTCACAAATACAATGTAGAGATAGTTACTACTACTACTTACAACATGTTATAGACAAAGAATAATAAAACTTAGACCTACTCAATGGTTGTAATTTGCGACAACCATTTTAAACATACATGACCCGGCTAAAAATCCCAGAAAGGGGTAGCCGGAGCTTCAGAATTACAATTACTTAGCCGATTTTGTTTTGTTGAGTGGGGTTTTTTTTGTAAATAAATGTTGTTGGTGATGGGTCTCCAACCGCATCGCCCAACCATCACTTAATAAGCCCAATACCCTTAGTCGCCTCTTGAGACACCTCGTGGGAAGAAATGAGTTAGTGCTATTCTAAGCCGACACTACGCAGCTTCATCTTTAGAGTTCCATACCAAAAATGTACGTGCGTGTAAGTGTACGTGCCAACCATGTGGTCGCAGCCGCTCCTAAATGAATTCACTATTAGTGCCTCTGTCAACTCCTCAAAAGTATGTAGTGTGAAGGTGTGCTTTTAGTAATACTGCCCAGAAAACATTGTATACCCACAACCCACTTTATCTTTTGAAAGAGTACTTTAGGAGTTTCAAACTTTTTGCATAATTCATAAGATACTTATAATGGCAAAATCATTTAGATCTACATATTTCGATCGTTATACTGTTAAGGTCTATCTCAACAACAAATATTTGGCTACCTGTTTCTTGAATAATAATTATTAGAAAACTTGATGTTATAAAATTAGAGAAATGTTGAAACGAAAATATCAGTATTGTGCGCAATTTTCTTTGTTTTCCGAGGAGTAATGAAAAAAGTTACGGAGTTGAAAACATCGAGAATTGACAGAAAGCTATTGTGACGAGGGTTTTTTCGTGACAGAAGCTGATGTCAATTAATTTGTAAATTGGCAATTAATTGGGGACCCAGTGCTATAATCCAAGTTAAACTGCGTGGAAACATTTGAACGATTAAAACTGAGCTACTTTAGTATATCCCTACAGCCCATAATATGATCCCATAATATGAGTGATTGGCGAGAGTTGGCAGATATAAAAAAAGACTACCAGGATATTAGCCGGTACTAACGGTACCCTCCGCAGCATGGAAAAATCTTAATTTTCGGTCGATTAGATTATTTAAACCTACAATGCACTTCCAAACTAGGTAAAAGGTTGGAAGCTGAGTGCTTTACCGCTAGACAACTGAGACAGTACTAGTAATATACTATATAAAAACACTGAAAGCCAATAAAAAAACCAAGACACAAGCAATTGAGAAAGTATTCAGAATTGATAGCGGTCATTGGTAATACTAAATTTTATAATTTGTGACTCTGCGTCTTACCTGTATTTTTTGGACTAACTATTAACTAACCAAACAAAAATACGAATCTGACAAAAAAAATCCTTTATGTTCAAAACATTAAGAAATTCATTACTTAATAAGTGAGCCAAAGGTAATAAAAAAAGGGATGGTTGGTGGTGGGTGTTGCTGCTAAAATGAACTTTTACTATGAAAAGAAATGAATTGATGCTATTTTTAAAAGCAGCTTTATATTTCTGTTAAAATACTGGCTATCATCTCTCGGAAGAGAACAATTTAAAATTCAAACAAAATGTATTTCTAAAATAGAAGCTTCAACTAATAAGCTCGGACAAAGATGTCACGTATCAATGAAATAATCAAGGAAGCTTGTTAGTGTGGGAAATGAGTATGTGACTTCTCGGAAGTTGCCTCGCAGCTCACCGAGTTAGAAAATAAAGTCCACAGCACTCGGGTTATGAGCAAACATCATGGAAACAAAGGATTATGCAAACATATTTGTTCGCTATTCAATGGCAACGGTAGGAGATTCGGAGAACATAAAAGTTAAAGTCAGGCAACAAAAAAAAATATATGTAGAGAAAATTTACTAGTCCTTATAATTTGCGATTCGGTTGGCAGATAGTGCTATTCACCATTTTATGCCATCCTGGTAAATCTGTCCTGCTTCTCTTGCATTGATCATTCTTCTCATACATGCTTTTATGTTACGGATTGTGTCAAAACGTTTACAATTTTGAAGTCCTTTAAAAAGTTTTATATTACACAATATTTGGTTGGTCAAATGTAATCAACTTATGATAAACTAGCATTCGAAACCAAACGCGTATCGATTTATTCACATACATACTTTTTATTTCAATTGCAATTGAGAGAAACGCCCGAGCTCCAATTTTCATGATTGAAATTTCGGGGTGGCGAATCCATCGCTTATTATTTGGATGTCAAAAGCACGACCGTACCGCGGGCACAGACAAATCATACGTGGCCGAATGTGAAGTGGTTTAGATTTTTCGGGTTATATTATTTACGTTTCTTCTGAAATTCAATCTTTAAAATTATAATCTTTATAATAAGATGAGGTAAAACATTACATAACTTAAACGTTCACGCCGAATATCCCCGAAGGGGCTGGCAGAGGTACTAATACTTCTGAACATCACGTGACTTTGTCACCTGGTGTTCAGAGTACCCACGTTTTGCATGGACAGTGTATGACTGAGTACAATTAGTCATGTGGGTTTCCTCACGATGTTTTCCCTCACCGTTAACAACCATGATAAATTAACCACACATATGTCTTTAGGCAAGACCAATTGGTGTAGGCCCGACCCGGGATTTGAACACTAGTCGTTTGCACGTTAACCGGTGTTCTACCCATTGAGCTATCACGTCGTTTTTAAAACATAAACATAACATAAACATTCACGCCGAATATCCCCGAAGGGGTTGACAGAGGTACTAATACTTCTGAACATCACGTGTCATTGTCACCTGGTGTTCAGAGTACCCACGTTTTGCATGGACAGTGTACTCACGTGATAGGGGGCAGGCCTATCGCCGATTTTGTACGACTACACTGTCACATGACTAAGTACAACTCAGCCATGTGGGTTTCCTCACGATGTTTTCCCTCACCGTTATCAACCGTGATAAATTAACCACACATATGTCTTTAGAAAAGACAAATTGGTGTAGGCCCGACCCGGGATTTGAACACTAGTCGCTTGCACGTCAACCGGTGTTCTACCCACTGAGCTATCACGTCGTCGTCGTCGTTTTTAAAAATATATAAAAAGACATTCTTCACATTCTTTTTTGTGTCAACATCATTGAATATAGAAGGAAGAAAGATTTTTATTTGTTGTCGACTACAAATCCATAAAACAAACTCATTTTGCAAAATGTAAATTAATAAATAGTTATTATATAAACAATATCACACAGATAACCAATATCAACGTTTGCTTGCGTCAGCAACAGAAGAGCTGACTCAGTTTTGTTGTGAGTTTTATCTTGTAACACAGATTTTCAATCAGAACTCTGTGCAAGATTATTATAATAAAATTAAACCTTTATATATTTATATACTATGTGTACAATAATAATATATTTATAACCGATACTCATCTGCAAGATATATACTTCTAAAATCTATACACATAAATAAACAGTAGTAAATACGATAAAGGTATTAGGTACACACAATAGCACTTTAAATAAATATTAACAAATTATTAATTTCATGAATAGATAAGATACTAGGACCAGTATAAAGTATTGGAAAATTAAGTACGTGCTAAAAATAAATTCGATACTTTTGACCGATAACATTATTTTGGATTAATTATGGACTATTAATTAAATATATAAGATTGAACTCTGTTTGGTACTGATTTTCCACCTGATTTTCTGAAAATTTACATATTCTAAGCTTCAGAAGTGTTTGTTAAGCCATTGGTCCCGGCTAGTATCACGCTATTAAAATACGATAGCATTTTATGTAGCATCCGGTGTTAACATGAAAAATAACAAATAATATAGGGCCATAAATTGCCAGAATGTAACGCGAACCACCGTATTTGAGATTGAAATATATCGAATAGGCAAATCCATAAACGACAAACGATATGTTCAACCACCGTGATAACAAATTATATGGTTGAACTACAGCTATTTCGCTCGAATAGCTCATAAATGGTATCAGATTTCCATCAGAAATGCGAGAAAAAATATTTGAGCAGGCTTTTCGGTTGCGTTTGGTTCGCTTATGTCATTGCAAATATAAAATCTATAATTATATAAAAGAAAGTGGTGTTAGTTACACTATTTATAACTCAAGGATGGATGAACCTTGGATGAAAATTTTTGGAGAGGCAGCTAAGAACCAGGAAAAGGACATAGGATATATATCATCATGCTAAATATCGTAGGGGGTAAGCCGAAAAAAATATTGACACCATCCGTGAAGCCGGGGTGAACCACTAGTATATTATAACTGTAATAACTGAGAAATTTTTTGACGGAGTAGAATAGCACTTACCCATTTTGTTTTCGCGGATGTATTCTGATGTGGACTTAGTGTTGTGGTACTTTTTAACTGTTAATATGATATTCCTACATCGTGTTGATTCAATTTTATTCTCTTTAATCTCTTAAACTTAATGTTTCTTCTCTCTTTTTCATGAAACAACGAATGGCGTATCACTTTGACATCGTCTATTCTACTAAATGCAGTTGTCGACTTTTTTATGAAGATCACTCTTTTTTATGTACAACTAATGAGGGAACTCTTATTATCACCTCTTCATTAGCAGCACTAAATTAATGATGTTTGCTGAATGATGTCCCACCATATCGCCCAACAGTTGCTTAAAGCTCCAATATGCTTAGTTGCCTCATACGACACCCAATACGAGATACATACATACATACATATACTCACGGCTGTAAATCCCTACAAGGGGTAGCCAGAGCTGAGGAACTAGAAGTTGCTCGGCCACTTTTGGAAAGTAGAGTGGGGAAAAGATGGTAAAAATAAAGGTTGTTGGTGATGGGTCTCCAACCGCATCGCCCAAAAATCCCTTAATAGCCCCAATACCGTTAGTCGCCTCTTACGTACACCCACCGGAAGAAATGGGGTAGTGCTATTCTAAGCCGACACTACACAGCAATACGAGATAGTTTGTATTATTTCAAGGCAACACTAAATTGCTGCTACCTGTTATAGAAATTAATACCACCTTTATGCTATGCAATAATTTATTAACAGCTTACTAATTATAAACAATTATTTCAAAGACATCAAAGTACACTACAGCAAATCCGTCTCTTCATTAACTATTTGTGTAACTCTAGTATGGATATATGTTTTAAGCCTCTCAAAATTTTCATTGATAAATTGTAACATAATCGTTAAGATCCCAATTTAGTTACGTTGATTAGCGGAATATCCTTTTATGCCATTGTCAATATCCTTAAAACCAATATCTAAATCAATTATTGCTAGCTATTCCAATGATCTTATTCCAATTCCAAGCACTGAGCGGTCTGCTTTAACCCTTATCTATACTTATATAATTATAGTTTCAAATTCATGTTTCTAGAGGATCGTACTAAGTGGCGATCAACGGTCTCTGCCTATCCCAATGGGAACTAACGGCGTGAGTATATACATTTATGTATATTAACTTTGTAACTTTCTTTCTTTGTGCGAGATAATCTTTACTAATAATGAAAAACTAGTCTAGTGTCGGCTTAGAATAGCATTACCTCATTTCTTCCACTGGGTGTACGTAAGAGGCGACTAACGGTATTGGGGCTATTAAGGGATTTTCGGGCGATGCGGTGGGAAACCCATCACCAACAACCTTTGTTTTATCATCTTTTCCACATGCATCTTTCCAAAAGTGGCTAAGGAATTTCTAACTCCTTGGCTCTGGCTACCCCTTCTAGGGATTTATAGCCGTGAGTTTATGCATGCAATGAAAAATTATCATAATCAGTAAACTACACTATTCAGGAGTGCTACAGACTTTGTTTCATCATTTTATAAGGCAGTGATTGCAGAAGTAAGAAGAATAAAAGAGCATATATGAAAAGATTGATGGATGTAAACGAAGCTAGAGAGGTTTGTCAGGATCGTACGAAGTGGCGATCGATAGTCTCTGCCTACCCTAATGGGAATTAATGGCGTGAGTATATGTATGTATGCATGTATGTATGATTGCAGAAATCTTAGATATTTGAAAAATATAAACAAAAATAAAAATAGCAACCGTGATAGCCCAGTGAGTAGAACACTCGGTTATCGTGCAAACGACTAGTGTTCAAATCCTGGGTCGGGCCTACACCAATTTGTCTTTTCTAAAGACATATGTGTGGTTAATTTATCATGGTTGTTAATGATCAGGGAAAACATCGTGAGGAAACCCACATGACTGAGTTATACTTAGTCATGTGACAGTGTATTCGTATAAAACGGCGATAGGCCTGCCCCCTATCACGTGAGTACACTGTCCATGCAAAACGTGGGTACTCTGAACACCAGGTGACAAAGTCACGTGATGTTCAGAAGTATTAGTGCCTCTGCCAACCCCTTCGGGGATATTCGGCGTGAACGTTTATGTTATGTTATGTTGAAAAATATATCTTCCTGTACCACGCTAGCTCGTGTTAACTAGTTACACATAATATTGTTGTGTATCCCTGAAATGGTGTCAGGAGCTTTTGTTTTTATAACCGATACGTACGTTTTAAAAGGCGTCTTGTTTTCAGAATATATACTGTCTGAAAAATCATAAAATCGATCGCGGGTATTCAGAAAGCTGAAAGTGCTTTATAATGGTATCTATTCATAACGGTTTCATCACCATAATTTGTTGTTCCGAATAATGCTGAAAAAATATATTGAATATTATTTTGTCACTGATATATGATTAGTAACATTAACATTAAAGAATTTGAATGTTTTTGACATGATAACCTCATGTGGGGATTATTACCGCCGCCGAACCCCGCAGGTGTTGAAATTTTTCTTTACTTTATTTATCTTTTATTTATTAGTAAAATTTAAGGAATTTCAAATCAAATCGGTGAGAATTAATTTTTCTTCACACATCTATGAAAAGTCTTGAAATATTCATTATTATATGAAAAATACTAAAAAAATATATACTTATGTAACAACTCTTTTGAAGAAAGGTTGCCGGACCAGACTATCATTTTCATCTCTGTAAAGTGAATAGAACTAGCCTTTCCGAATCATTTACCGCTCGCTCTGCCAACAATGCGCGCCATTTAACTAAGTTCTAAACGCTATCGATCTCTCTGTGACTGAGCTTTTCAAACTGTTCCTTTGAAATTCTATGTACAATGACTGCCCTTCCGCGTTGATACCTCTAGAAATCTTGTAAATAGCAACACCAGTCTACGCAAACACACTTGATTTGGTCACACTCATATTTTATCCTAGCTCGACAAAAGTATAATCCTACAATAAAACCTACTTAGGATTATACATCGGAGATTTTCGGAATCATAAGTAGGTCCCCGTCGCTCTGCCAACTGAGCTACAGTGTCAGTTGGCATCCAGCGCGAAATTTCTCTATCCTTTGTTTCTTTTTTACACGTTCAAGTAGTGTTTGCGTTTCCTACCTCCGAATTTTAACTAATTCGGACGGCCACTTGTCTACCTTTTCAGATAGAATGCAAATGTTGGAAACGCCTAACTATCACATAATTTAATGTTTTTTGACATGAATTCCTCATGTGGGATTATTACTCATAAATAAAAGATGTTATTAAAGGAAAGAAAAATTTCGACACTGGCGGGGTTCGAACCCGCGACCTTCGGGTATACGCCCCCGTCGCTCTGCCAACTGAGCTACAGTGTCAGTTGGCATCCAGCGCGAAATTTCTCTATCCTTTGTTTCTTTTTTACACGTTCAAGTAGTGTTTGCGTTTCCTACCTCCGAATTTTAATTAATTCGGACGGCCACTTGTCTACCTTTTCAGATAGAATGCAAATGTTGGAAACGCCTAACTATCACATAATTTAATGTTTTTTGACATGAATTCCTCATGTGGGGATTATTACTCATAAATAAAAGATGTTATTAAAGGAAAGAAAAAATAGTTAGGCGTTTCCAACATTTGCATTCTATCTGAAAAGGTAGACAAGTGGCCGTCCGAATTAGTTAAAATTCGGAGGTAGGAAACGCAAACACTACTTGAACGTGTAAGAAAGAAACAAAGGATAGAGAAATTTCGCGCTGGATGCCAACTGACATCATAAGTAAGTAATTGTTGAATACGAGTAAGTAATTGTTTTTATTGCAAAACATTAATGTAAATAATACTACTACTATGTATTGTACTATTCGATTTTTTTTTATGTATATTACGCGATTACTTTGTTTTCAGGCTATGGCTTTCTAAAATTTATTTTCTGTTCCGTTGGATAAACTCCCAAGGTGGTATACTTAACTTTTATAGGTTTTGGTTGTACATACATACATACATATACTCACGGCTATAAATCCCTAGAAGGGGTAGCCAGAGCCAAGGAATTATAAATTCCTCAGCCACTTTTGGAAGTTGAGTGGGGAAAAGATGGTAAAAATAAAGGATTTTAGTGATGGGTCTCCAACCGCATCGCCCAAAAATCCCTTAAATTCCAATACCGTTAGTAGCCTTTTACGTACACCCACCGGAAGAAATTGCGTAGTGCTATTCTAAGCCCACACTACACAGCTAATAATAGTTTTGGTTGTGTAGGGAAAGAAAAATATTAATGCAAATGTAGTTGTAGTGTAGTGTAGTGTTTGCGTTTCCTACCTCCGAATTTTAACTAATTCGGACGGCCACTTGTCTACCTTTTCAGATACAATGTTCATCGATTTCTTATGAAAATTTTGGGATTCCATCAAATAGGCGTGAAGGCGGTCCCATTTTTGTTCATAAAGATATTATTTTATAAAATAACCTCCTTTAGGTTTTAGTGTCTTCTAATCCGCACGCATCATGTTGAGTACCAACTATAACTCAGCAAATATATATATAATATAAATTCAACTTAAATGAGTATATAAACGATTTAAATGAAATAGTATATAGTAAGGGTAGCTGTTATGAAAGAAAATATTATATTTATACTAATAAAATAATATCCCATTCTCCACTGAGCCTCGGATCAAATTGTTGTCTTATGACAAATACTGATCTATGATATACGGCATAATGTTATAGCAAAGGTCGGACTAAAATTAAAAAAATATAATTTAGATTTCGTAAAGCTCACGATTCTCTCGTACCAGTTCAGGAACTACAGACTGCCTAATGCACCCATATTACGTAGACTCACAATAAAGTAAGTCAGGCAGCGCATATTATAAAAATCACACATCCAACTTCGAAACTCAGTATCAAATTGCTGATCCTTGTACATTGTTACTTGGAAAAACCGGTAGACGAAATAACAACATCTTTAATGCGCTACAAAAACGGCCCACCACTTTACGAATCAAGTTAATAAACTGAATATAATAAATGCCTCCTTCTAGTGTAGTTGGCTAAAAGCTGTCCTTGTAAAGTAAAAGGATTGCAATCCCTCACATTTTGGATGCTTCAGACTCATTAGTTGTCTTGAACGACATCTATGGGACTAAATTCAAATTCAAAAAAATTCAAAATTCAAAATTATTTATTCGATAATATTTGCACATTGAGACAACTTAACACAATAAATCATGCTTATCAATAAAATAGATACAATGTATTGAGAATTTTGACCTTTATGTAACATTTATCATAATTCCATTATCTATATGATGAATGTCTAAATGAGGTATGTCTATTCCAGGCCAGCACAATAATAATAAAAGATTAAACCTTGATTGCAATTTATCGATCATGTTCTATCTACTGCGAATATTCTTTCATAATATTGTGGTAGTGTTTTACAGATTTTTCATTTTCATTTTAATAGAAACTTAATTATTCTAGCCAGAGCGATGAGAAACGATAGAAAATTACAAGTGACCGATTAATTTGCAAAACTCGACATCCACTCTTGTGGAATGGATAAATTTTACGCTAACCCAGAGAATAGTGAACTCAGAATTAGAATTTGTGAAGTTTTTATATTTTAAGATTTGAGAAATTTATAACAAATCGCTTTTGCTTTTCATTTTCATACAGAATTAATAATTCTTCAGCCATTCCTGAAATGTGGCAGCGGAAGATATTGTAAAATATGATGGTCAGAGATGGGTCTTCAGACACGTCGCCTGACAATCATTTAAAATACCCTACTACTAAGGTCACCCTGTAGGCCTCGAAAAGAAATGGGTTATAGCAATTACAAGCCTAAGTATACCATACGGGATCTTATAATACGTTCTTGTTATACGTTTCCTATTAACGAATACTATTATTTTTTTCTCCTAGACTACAACTACAACTTCAACTTATGTATAAAAAAGTGCTTTAGGTTGGAAATATTTTCAAATAATTAAACAAGCTAGATAACTATTTATTACTATTAACTCGTAAGAGGTGACTAAGGGTTTAGCACTTTAAAGTATATTTCGGGAGATGCGGTTGGGGAACCATCACCAACGATACTTTATTTCTACCATCTTGTCCCCTATCAACTTCCAAATGTGGCGGCGGGGTTTCTACATTTGAAGCTCTGGCTAACCCTTTTTGAGATTTACATACATACATACATATACTCACAGCTATAAATCCCTTAACGGGGTAGCCAGAGCTTTGGAATGATAAATTCCTCAGCCACTTTTGGAAGTTGATTGGGGAAAAGATGATAATAATAAACGTTTTTGGTGACGGGTCTCCAACCACATCGCCCAAAAATCACTTAAAAAGCCCCTATACACTTAGTCGCCTCTTACGATCACCCACGGGTAGAAATGTGGTAGTGTTATTCTAAGCCGGCTACACGGCAAAGATTTTTTTGAGTTTTATTGCCGTGGATATATGTATGCTAAATAACTATACAAGCAGATCATCAAAGTTATTCCGAGATTAAAATTATAGACTATTTAACAGTTTTAGTAAAAGCAAAGCAAAGGTAGCAAAACATTTTGTGGTTCTGTCTTAATGATTCTGATTAGCTGTTTTATGTAAGAGTTTTTGCATGTGATGTGGTGGTTTTAACAACGCTACAAACTTTTTTTGCTCATTCAATAATCTTAAATTTTAGGAATGTGTTTTCTTTTTATATTCTATCTATTTTACATTCGTAGTCAGAGTCATTTAGAAATTTTCGTAACGACTTCAATATCGTTTCTCAGTTCTGTCATGTTATTGGAAAAAAAAGAACTTTCCGCTTTTTTCAATTACAAAGATACAAAACCATAATAAATGTAACGAATACTGTCCTGAAAACCGCATCCAAATAGCTTAAGCCAAACTCGAGATAATCGCGGACAATTATACATACATACATACATACATACATACATACATACATACAAACAATCGAACTGAGAACCTCCTTTTTTGAAGTCGGTTAAAAACCAGCGATTTTTCTTCTATATCTTTAGGCAATCAGAATGTTTTGTTCATAAAAACATCTATAGGTTTTTTTATCTCATAGGTACAGGATTATGACAACAACTAAATGCGCTCAACTCCAGGTAATAAGTTTTCACGATTTTTTTTGTGCAAATAGAATAGAAAACTCTTTATTGCACATCAAAAGAAACATTTGCAATTCAACAGAATTAAATAACAAAAGTACAATTGGCGGTCTTATCACTAAAAGTGATCTCTGCCAGACAACCTTTGAATGGAGAGAACAAATAATACACATGCCATCATTTTAAAGGCAACTACGTTTGTGCCATTACGGAAGATCATATTTTTAAACAAAAGACAAACAAAAATTCATAACATAACATAAACGTTCACTCCGAATATCCCCGAAGTTGTTGGCAGAGGTACTAATACTTCTGAACATCACGTGACTTTGTCACCTGGTGTTCAGAGTACCCACGTTTTGCCTGGACAGTGTGCTCACGTGATAGGGGGCAAGCTTATCGCCGTTTTGTACGAATACACTGTCACATGACTGAGTACAACTCAGTCATGTGGGTTTCCTCACGATGTTTTCCCTCACCGTTAACAACCGTGATAAATTAACCACACATATGTCTTTAGAAAAGACAAATTGTTGTAGGCCCGACCCGAGATTTGAACACTAGTCGTTTGCACGATAACCGGTGTTCTACCCATTGAGCTATCACGTCGTCGTAGAATAAATTTAATTCTTGAATAACAATTACAAGCCAGGAAGTGCATAAAATGGCAAAGAGTTATAACGTCAAAACTCGAAATGCCGCGTCTCTAATTAACGCTTCTTTCGCAATTTATTCTTCAACTAGTTAAAAGGAAAATGTCTAATTATTTTAATCAAGACGGGTTCCCTGAAAAAAGCGTACTTTTTTCTTTTCAAGAAGTTGTGAAGAACAAAGTTATTTTAATGATACTAGCTTTTTAGCAACTCTTATATATTCGTTTTTCTCAGATAAAACGTTTTAATATCAAATGCTTCTAAATTAAGAGGTCTCAGATTTATATTCTTTTAGAAAACAATGACACAAAAACAATAGCAAAGGCACTTCTTTACTGTTCAGTATTTTTCCCAGACTTTTTTTGTTACAAAACGGCGATAGGCCTGCCCCCTATCACGTGAGTACATTGTCATTGCAAAACTAGGGTACTCTGAACACCAGGTAACAAAGTAATGTGATGTTCAGAAGTATAAGTACCTCTGCCAACCCCTTCGGGGATATTCGGCGTGAACGTTTATGTTTATGTTATGTTATGTTTTTTTTGTCGTATTATTAAAATATGTATATTATGTATTATTTACTTTCGAAGTTTTACTAACCATCTCCAGATTTGAAAAGTAAATTACAGATATATTTTTTGTTTTGTTTTAATAATTACATGCATAGAATAATATCATTGTAAGAACTATTGTTTTTAGTACTTATCTACAAATATCAATTGCTGATATTAAAAAAAAACAGTAGTTTAGAATGTCACTATCCCTTTCTACTCACAGTTGTCGTAAGAGGCGACTAAGGGTATGGGGCTTTTTAACTGGTTTTTGGGTGATGCGGTTGGAGACCCATCACCATGATTCCTTATTTCTACCATCTTTTCCCCTATCAACTTCCAAATGTCGCTGAACAGTTTCTAGTTCTAAAACTCTGCCAACCCCTTTTAGTGATTTATGGCTGTGACTATATAAATATATATATGAATGGCAAAACATCCAGAACCAACAATTCTTCAGCAACAAGTTGAAAGGAAAAAAAAACAAGCAGGAAATCTGTTGTGGTAAATAAACTAAAAGAATATTAAAAGACAATCAATCACTACAAACTTTTTTAGTAATAACTGGTGTCCAGGAGTAAATGAATGAGTTGTTGCTGACGTGGCAACATTCAGTAAGTAAAAAACCGTGATTGCTCAGTGGGAAGAACACCCGCCTTTCATACAGTGAGGCGTTGGTTCGAACCTTGAGTCGGGCCTACTTTAATATGTTTTTTTAAAGTCATATGTGTGGTTAATTTATCGAAAGGCTCTCTGTAAAATATATACACTGTACTGTACTCTGAAAACCAGGTGACAATTATGTCACAAGATTTTTGAAATATTAGTACCCCTGTCACCCCTTCAGGGATATTCACGGCGTGAACGTTTGAGTTTTGTTTGAATTACTGCAAACCTTTTCAGCAATAGCTGGTGTCCAAGAGTAAATCAATGAGTAGTCGATGACGAGGCAACATTCAAAAAGTCGGAAATCCATTATATTTTCTCAAACATGTACTTGAGAAAACTCAACTCCTTTTAAATTTTCTCGAAGTTGAGCAAAATGTGGTTGTTATTTATTCAAGTGTATATAAGGAAACAAGTCCTCACACAACGAACTCCTTTGCATCGAGCACAATGTATCCTCAGAGAATTAACTCCAGTCGTACACATACGTGACTTGGCGGACTCGATATCAATGGCACGTGCTCAAAACCAAGAACGCCCCACACTCGAGATGTGAAGATAACTCGCTACTCATTATACTACTTCTTATTAACTTCAGCGCCAGTTGAACTGTTCGTTTGTAAGAGTAATTGAGGGGATAGTCACACCTACATCTATACTTCTATACTAATGTTATAAAGAGGAAAGGTTTGATTTTTTGTTTGTTTGTTTGTTTGAATTGAATAGGCTCCAAAACTACTGGACGGATTTGAAAAATTCTTTCACTGTTTTAATGCTACACTATTCCTGAGTGACATAGGCTATATTTAATTTTCAAAAAATTAGGGATCCTTACGTAAACTTCAAAAATGTAACCCAAGGTGTTAAAGAAATACCAAAAAAAATCCTTACATCGCGTGCGCTGCGAAAACTATTGACAATAGAATAAAATTATGTACTACAATTTTATAGAACACATCATTATCTAAAAAAAATGCCCCGACAGCATGTCTCTAACTATTATAGTTATCTCACAACAAGCGTCATTATATAAAATTATTTAAAAATTAAATTAAAATCCTGCTTTAGAAAAGGCTCTTTATTTGTACCTATCTAATCCTTATAAAAAAACGTATATATTATTTTAGACTACTTCAATACCCTTATATTACTTTTTGAATTATTCAATTCGAACATTCCATTCGAAAGTTATCTCGAATTAAAAAAATAGATAAAACTCCGCTCGATTAGCTATGCATAGTAAGTTGTTGCAGGCGTCACGAAGGGGTACGGGAGACTGCTTATCAAAGAGTAAAAGCAAAATTTGATTGAAGCGACTATTATCACTGGCCCAGCAGCCGGTCAATTAGCTCATATACCGAGGATACCGATGATCCCAACTGATCTGCCAATTCCATTTAAACGGCTACAATTTCCGGTTAAAACATCTTTTGCTTTAACAATTAATAAGTCCCAAGGCCAAACCTTCAAATTAGTAGGGATTGACCTGCGAAAGAATTGTTTTACTCACGGTCAACTGTACGTTGGCCTGTCGCGGGTGGGAGCCCCTGAACATCAATTTATTTTGCTGCCCCAAAATACAACAACGTCAAATATTGTTTACAGGGAAGCTCTAACTCTATAAATTGAATGGCTTTTGATGTAATTACTCATTATAAAAAATAAAAAAAATAAAAAAATATATCTAAATATAAATACAAAAAAATATAACATACATACATACATATACTCACGGCTATAAATCCCTAGAAGGCGTAGCCAGAGCTAAGGAATCCGAAATTCCTCAGCCACTTTTGGAAGTTGTGTGAGGAAAAGATGGTGAAATAAAGGTTGTCGGTGATGGGTCACCAACCGCATCGCTCAAAAATCCCTCAAAAGCCCCAAAACCATTAGTCGCCTGTTACGTACACCCACCGGAAGAAATGGGGTAGTGCTATTCTAAGCCGACACTACACAGCAAAAAAATATAACATAGCTTAAAACTTAAAAAAAAAAAATTAAAATAATAATACATGTAATAAAATAAAAAACAAAATGTTAATGATAATTCATGCCCGAGCGAAGCCGGGACGGGCTGCTAGTATATTTATAATGTGCTTAGTTTGGTTATTTGTAAAAGTAACTTATGTTCTTTATGCTTTCACCAATAGAAAACAACATTATTCTTGAGTGTTTACCTTTTTCGTAATGCTAAAATTTAAGACGTAGAAGATAAAGTTTGATTTTAGAGACATTAGCTGCGAGGCTTTTCAAGATTATCCCGACTGTGCAGCAAAGTGATGCTGCCTGGTTTATAGAAAGTTTTACTTTAGATAATGTTTCATTTTTAATATAATGCTTAAGTACGTTTTATCGAAAGGCACTTAACGAATTTGAAGTGTTAAGAAATACCCGTCTGTTTGCTGTGTAGTATCGGCTTAGAATAGGACTACCCCATTTCATCCCATGGCTGATCGTATGACGCAACTAAGGGTATCAGGGTTTTTTAGTGCAATTTGGTATATGAGGTTGGAAACCCATCACCAAAAACATTTACATAACTCACAGCTATAAATCCCTATATAGAAGGGGTAGCCAGAGCTAAGGAATCAGAAATTTATCAGCTACATTTGGAACTTGCGTGGGGAAAAGATGATAAAATAAAGTTTGTTGGTGATGGGTCTCCAACCGCATCGCCCGAAAAAATCCTTTATAGCCCAAATGCCGTTAGTCGCCTCTAACGTACACCCACCGGAAGAAATGGGGTAGTGCTATTCTAAGCCGACACTACACATTTATTTTACAATATTTTCCCCACTTAAATTCCGAAAAAGTCTGAAGAATATTAGGATACTGATGCTCTGGCTACTGCTTTTAGGGACTTATAGCCGTGAGTATATGTTTGTATACATTTACTTTAAAAAATAACTGATGCTAAGAATAATTATACTTGTTTGGCAACAACAGAATTGAGTTTAAAATGCATGCCAAGTTCTGCACATATTGTTGAAATTTAATTACTTGAATAGATTGCAGTAGGAAAAAGGTTGGTACATTATTTTTTACTTCTTTGATGTGCGATATGCAAGAGTATACGTACCATGTTCAAACAAGCAAGTGTTTTAATTACCCCTGTTATGAACGTACTATACAGGTAAAAGTTATTATAGTCTGAACACTATGTTATTGGATTGAATCAGGCGTTATTTTGCGGAAATCCATAGCAATACTAATATTAATAAATTTCTTCGCTTAATTCCGCTAAATACCTGCAGTCTTCATGCAACATGCACTGTGCACCGCCCGCCCTCCCACTTTCAAGAAATCGAATTGCAGACAATGCACCACACAACCGCAAGCGAAAACCACAGGCAACCACAAACATGCGACGCGTTTTATTCGATTTAGAGGAATTAAGCGAAGAAATTTATTAATATTAGTATTGAACACTATATGACAAAATATCACTAGGTTGGCATTGGACCGTCGGATGCCAATTAAAGGAGCGAAGCGGGCAATTGCCTGATTCTCAGATATTACTTATCGTTGAATGATTTATTCTACAAATATCTCAACACGCGTTGCTTTGCAATTTGTTGTGATTCTTTGAATATACTTGTTGGTTTACCTAAACGCGTGATTGATTCTTCACAAAACTGCAATATAGTTACAGTCCTGATTTTGGAAAACTTATTTTTTTTACAATTTTCATTTCGGAGCGCAAACGGACGTGACTCTGGGACGATCGAATATGAAAAAACTAGATGAAAACCCAGCTTCGCTCGGGTGAAATTTAGCATATAATACACATCTAGGTACAAAATATAGGTAGATCGCCGTGTAGTGTCGGTTTAGAATAGCACTACCCCGTTTCTACCGATGGGTGTACGGTAGAGGCGACTAACGGTATTGGGGCTTTCAAGGGATTTTTGGGCGATGCGTTCAAAGACCCATTACCAACAACCTTCACATCACGATCTTTTCCCCACTCGATTTTCCAAAAGTGGCTGAGGAATTTCTAGATCCTTAGCTCTGGCTACCCCTTCTAGAGATTTAAAGCAGTCAGTATAAGTAAGTAAGTAAGTATACTTTTGTAGTCATCTGTTCTCAAGGAATATTAAAGGTAAGCAAGGCATAGATTCGTCTAGATTCGTTCATAGATTTTATCTATTATGTTCTTCAGTCAGCACAAACTGCCTAGGTAGACGGCAACAGTCTAGGATACCCCATGGTAGCTCTTACTGCGCGCGGCCTAAGGGGGCCTATCGAACAATAAGGGGTATCCTAGCGTATGGCTGAATACCGACATACATACTAAATTTGCCATCGTAACGAAGAGCCCTTCGCTGCATCCACTTGCCAGAATTGTGACAATATTTACTAAATGCAAGGAGAAACAACAAACAAATACACGACCAATGAAAGATTTTATGAAAATTTATCTCGTCACAGGCGGATTTTTCTTTCCTTTATTTATTCTTTATTTATCCATACTAATATAATATTATAAATGGGAAAGTGAGTTTGTTTGTTTGTTTGTTCCTATTTCACACGGTAAATACTGAACCGATTGCTTTGAAATTTTGCAGACGTATAGTCAGAAGTCTAGATTAAATAATAGTATACTTTTTATCCTGGAAAAAATATGTTCCCAAGGGAAATCAAAAATATTGTTTGCTTGCTGGATGGATTAGAGATGGCGCTGTGTATCGTTTAAAACAACGTAACATATTGTAAACTAATATAAAAATCAAAATTTAGAAGCTTAATGGTACGATATTGGATCCCCGAAAATAAGGAACTCCCGAGGGATGATGTAATATTTTTCTATCGTATAAACATTTTTTTACATCTACTTATATACTTATAAATATAATTTAGAAGCTGAATGAAACGACTCAAAAAACCTTAACTCATATATGGCTCAAAATATTGCATTGCAGCGATTATTTTTATCATAGATGGAATTCACATCAGACACTATGTTAATGTTCATTTTGGAAAGATTAAGGGGTTTCATCCATTATTTATTTAACTAACTACTATGAATATTTAATTAGAACTATTATGAATCAATCGTCCCGGGTTCGTATCTCAGGTAATTCAAGCTTTTTGTAAAAAAATGTTTTGTTAGCTTAAAATAGCACTATATTCAATAATAACAAGCACTATCCCTTCAATTTAGCGATTATTTTGGATGGAGATCTACCACTAATCATCCCTATATTGCCGAGCAATCGCTGCAAGCTCTCCCACTATCACCAACGGTCAGTGTAAGGGGCAGCACCGGGCCGTCGCCGCAGCGCCAAACTACTATCCGTATCTGTACTTACTAAAGATATTCTCATTTCTGAACATAAAAACTTGGTATATTTGTTTAATGATTCTTATGAACAATTAAAAAGTAATTTTTGGAACTCAACCCCTAACGGGTTGATATAGCAAATGAAAGTTAATATACAGTTTTTTTTTACATTTTATAATAAAACTTGGTGCGATTTAATTTATGAAATCCATCTATCAATAATTCATGAGTATATGCTAACAACCATAAATTCCACAAAAGGGTAGCCATAGCTTCAGAGATACTAATTCTTCGTCCAATTTTGAAAAAAGATTGATAAAAGATAGTTTAATAAAGGTTGTTAGTGATGGGTCACAAACTGCATCGCCCAACAATCACTTAAAAAGCCTCAATGTCCTTTATGTCATTCACAACGCCCGCGGGATTATTAATATAAAAAACAGAAGTTGAGATAGTGATTCGGTATTTTAATATTATGTAAACTGGATGCAAAAAATGAAGTCCACGCGGACGAAGTCGCGGGGCAAAAAGCTAGTTAGTAATAATCCCCACATGAGGTTTTCATGAACAAAAAGATTTAAATTATTGTTCTGTTTGTAATCATTATGAGATTTTTCTTTCCTTTATTTATTAGTAACAATCAGAACAAATTAATAAAAATAGAGAGGCAGAAACTGTCATTACTGACTGGAATAGATATAAGTCATGAATTCGAACAAACGTGTTCTAAGTTCCTGCTTGCGTAATTCGGTATGCAAAGTTTTACAAAAGTGGTGCAGTTTACGAAACCATTTCGAGATATTATGTTTTTAAAATATATTTTCTCGAAATTAAATCAAACAAAGCTAAGATGACCGTTATTTTAGCAAAAAACTGTAGCAGTATTTGACCTTCAGCGTTTTGCAAAGACATTCGTTCTTGCAGTTTATTAATAAAATATCGAGAATCATAGGTTTGTTTAGTATAATATCGTAATAATTTCATTTGGGATCACAAATTCGTGAAATATTTTGCAATTAGCAACATTTTTACTAATCATTTCGCTTTATTTGCATGTCGCTACGTGATATTTTCGATCGATGACGTCATTAAGTACAAAAGTTGAACAATCTTTAAAAAATTACAACTTTGCAATTACTCATTTTAAATGAAAAATATTCAAATCAGTTTTTTATTTTCGTGTTTGCTATCGAACAAAAATATTTAATAAATACCAAAAAAAAACTTTGCATACCGAATTGCTAGGCTTATTATTGCCATACTTTATATTATTACATTTACCCCCGACTTTTGCATTTCGTTGTGATCGTACTCCTCCCAAACGGCTCAATTTAGAACCCTGAAATTTTGCATGGTTGTCAAGGACTATGTCTAGATGGTTTATGTCAATTTTGATAAATATCGGATGAATAATCACCATTGAAAAATTATAATGTTAGTATATGATAATTATACACTACAATTTGGTGATGCACTACAGCGGATACAAAAGTGGCAAAAACAATATTATCGAGAAATGTCAACGACTGAAGTATATAGTATCTGTAATAATAATTTCGTTAAGGAGTATGGCAGACTCAATCGAAACCTACTTGTCCTTTGCGTAACGATTGCATCGGGTGACAGTCAATATGGCGACTAAGATTTGTTTGTCAGCAATCAGCACCATTAAAATTTAGCAAAATACTCGACAATCCGAATTTTGCGGATAGATGTTGTCAACTTTAAATCATTATTTTTTTATGTATGCAGGTAAGGTTTCGATCGAGTCTACCGTACCCCGTGACGAAATTATTAATATATAGATTCTACTTTCACGCCCTGGCATTGTTTACGTAATTTTTCCATATACTAACATTATAATTTTTCTATGGTGATTATTCATCCGATATTTATCAAAATTGACATAAACCATCTAGACATAGTCCTTGACAACCATGCAAAATTTCAGGGTTCTGAGTTGAGCCGTTTGGGTTGAGTACGATCACAACGAAATGCAAAAGTCGGGGGTAAATGGAGCTTCGCTCCTATAAGTATCTCTGCCAGCCCATTTGGGGATATACGAATTAAACGTTTGGGTCTTTGAGTCTTATCGACTCCCTAAATTTGCTAAGAAATTTTACACTCTGAAGCTGTGGCATCATATTTTTTTAGTAGTGTCTGTGAGGATATATAAGTAGGCAGAAAAAGTATTTCTTCGGCATAAGAATTTGAAAAAAAAAAATAACGATATGTCTTTTGCTGACATAACAATTCATCATCTCGGGCTTTCAATATTTTTCACAAATATATTATTACTGTTAGTAAGTTTTTTTATTGCACTGCATTAACAAGTCTTATATCCAAGGTCTGTCGCATAAATTCAATAAAATATATTTTTTCCACATTCGTTACCACAAACCACGTCAGCTAATATTACCAAAAAATATTTGTCCCCAACGAGTATATATCCACAGAACAACACACACATTAACAGCCACAAATAAAACAATGGACAACAAAAAATACTCCCGAAAATTGCCATGCGAGTTGAAAATAAGTAAAAATTGCTTGTAAAATAATATTTATTGGTCATAAAGTGGGAGGTCGTAGTATCGTTACGGAGATCTGGTTGCGAGCGCCGCAGTAAATTTAATTCGAGCCATGATCAACTGCCGATGAAAATGGCAACAGAATACTCAAGGGTACCGTTTCGGCGCAATCATTAGGAAATTTCTATCGCGTTGTGTGATTTTTCGATAATGGCCAGTTTTAGTATGCCTAATGTTGTATGTAAGATTGTTGAGTGAAACTTTCAGTTTTGAAATAGTGGCGAAATTGTATTCTCGAGTGGCGAGTTTTTTTTATGTAGCGTTTCTAATTTAATAACTGTTTACTAATATACCCCCATACACGTACGCGACAAGCGATAGACTCTGCTAACCACAATCGGGTCCGAATCATATCAAATACTTAAATATATTTTTTTATATATATATATATATATTCGCTGATTTGTATTTTTCAAACTAATCACTTGAAGGATAGTGAACCGAAACCTCAATGTCGTTTAGGAGACCTATCTATAGACATACCACTTTTTCTCATTCAGGACTCGACGGGGACGTATACCCGAGGTCATAGGTTTGAGACCTGCTGGCATCGAAAACTTTTGTTTGCTTAATTGATTAAGATCTATTATTTTGAACAAAAACCATTAAATATTCCACAGAAAATATCTCACATATTCTAAGTTATATTTACCTTTATATACATACATACATACATATACTCACGGCTATAAATCCCTAAAAGGGGTAGCCAGAGCTAAGGAATCAGAAATTCCTTACCCACTTTTGGAAGCTGCGTGGGGAAAATATGGTAAAATAAAGGTTGTTGGTGATGGGTCTCCAACCGCATCGCCCAAGAATCCCTTAAAAGCCCCAATACCGTTAGTCGCCTCTTACGTACACCCACCGGAAGAAATGGGGTAGTGCTATTCTATGCCGACACTACACAGCTTTATATATATATATATATATATATTTATACTTCTTAACATCATATGGCCTTTTGAGCTCCTGGTGTTCAGAGCACACATCAGGGCAGCTCTATCGCCACTTTGTACAAATATAAAGTAACACGAGTAAGTGAAACTTAGCCACGTTGCCTTTCTCATGATGTTATCACTTACCGTCACCACCCTGATAAATTAAGCACACATGTGATTATTCTGTAGGCCTGTCCTAGCATTAAAAGTGCCTTCTTTTCATTGATTTATTAAAGTTGTTTTATTGAGACCAGCAGAAATGATAAGATTAGACTTAAATATACGTCGTAAATACGTCGTATCGCAATCATTCAGTAATCATTTAAGTTCTGATATTTTTAATAATAAAATGACGTATGTGTGTAATAATACTAATACTGTTTTTTTTTCATATCAGTTAATTGTTCACCTATATTTAAAAAAGGGTATGCTAAGCGATTAAATTAACTCAATTCGGCTCAATGCGTACAATTTGGTTAATAGACCGATTCACGTTAATTCAATTATAATTTCAATTACAGGTTGGGATGCTACTGGAAAAAAGAAATAAATAAATGTTAAATAGTTCACTAACGGAATCAATGATTGCAAAATAAACACATGGTGTTATTAAACGGTTTATTACACACACTTAGCGCTAAGTGCAAACGTACGGTACGGTATTTATTTCAAATTCTTTATTTTACAATCTTTTCCCCACTTAACTTCCAAGAGTGGCTGAGGAATTATTTTTCTGAAGCTCTGACTACCCCTATTAGAGATTTATAGCCGTGAGTATATTTATGTATGTGTATGTACGGTACGGTACGCAGAGACTATTGATCGCCATTTTACACGATCCTGACACATTTTCTTATTGTTGTTCTCACACTCGAATATGATATTTTATTCATTTTACTTCGGGTGGTATATTAACGTCAAGCAACCTCTCGAAAATTACTAATACTTACAACAATATTTTCTAACATATTTGTGACTTGCTGTGTAAACTCATCAAAAAGACACATTGCTAAAAATAAAAAACATATGGTCAAATCGCAAGATGTTTTTTTTATTTTAGCTTAGGCTAAGAAACTCACTATACTTTCTCAGTTTGATCTAGGTACGATACTTTTTATGATTTTTTTTTGAAAATTACAATGTTTTAGATATGCATTCCATAGGCAAAGTTGTTAAGTGTTATGTCCTTAATATTTAAAATATAATAAGGGTATGTTTTAAAAGCGAGGTCTTGGCCAATTAACAATGAAGTTACAATCCCACTCATAAATATATCAGCATAAAATTCGCAATTAATTGAAAATTACACGATAACAATTTAAAATTTCGGCGACGTAACATTATAATCACACTGACTCGATAATTTATTTAACCGGTTCGTTAGATAGCTGATTTATGCGGATTGTCAACGCACAGGTTTGATTCATGAGCAATGAGAATTCCGCTCAGCTGGTTGGCTGAATGATTTATTGGAAATCACGTTAATTCGCGCGCATACTTTTGTCACTGAATTGGTAATTACTTTACACCTACATGGCTTGATATCCACGGCCTTTTCAGTTGTATTGCGTTGCGTTTGTGTTGTTTATGATGCTTAAGCTATTGTTATATGATGAGTATTATACATTTATCGTGATGCAATGATTGTGAAATAAACTTTTGCTCTAACAGTTTAGAGACTAGAAGAGAGAATTGAATGTTTTTGGTGGTTCAAAATAACATGGTAAGTATTAGAACAGCGCAAACCTCTCATTATGATGGTAGAGAGTCACATATATTTTATATATAATTATATATATATATATATATATATATATATATATATCTTGTTCACAACAAAAATAATTCAACCATATCTTACTCGGAGCTAGTGGGGAAATAGAGATTCACGTACACAAAATTGAATCGATAGGTTTGATTCGGGAAGGTTGGGTTTTGAAATATGTGAAGTGACCATCGATAATATCTGCCGAACTCAATGGGAACTAATGCCGTGAATATATTGTATGTATGACTGGTTGAATTGTGTTCTTGAAAAGTAAATTACGAAATATTTTAGTTACAGATTTTGAGTAAACTATATGTAAATAAAATTACTTGTCCATACGATGAGTGTTTTCTCGCAAGTTAAATGTATAATTAATTTCCAAATCTCATTCTCTCTTCTACTGACTTTTTTATTGTTGCTCATAACTGTAAGAGGTTAGATATTAAACATTTATAGAAAGATGAAGTTCAATAGTATATAGAATTTATCAGTAATAGTTTAGCAAAGTTAAAAATTTGCCTTTCTATAGGCTATTTATACTTTTAATTTCCCAGTTATGTGTTGACGTCTTAAGAATTACCAACACGATATAATCAACATCCAAATTGGTAAATTTATGAATTTTTAGTTTATGCAAGATTGAAGGCTTAGACAATATTTCTTAATATAAAGCTTACTATCTAAATAAGTTTTTCTACAACTTATAGAATAGATACGGTTAGGTTAGGTTGTGAAAATTACTTTTCAGTTAGACTTCTAACTTATAGTAAGCTTTATATTAAAAAATATTGTCTAAGCCTTCAATATTGCATAGACTAAAAATTCATAAATTTACCAATTTGGATGTTGATTATATTGTGTTGGTAATTCTTAAGACGTCAGTACATAAATGGGAAATTAAAAATATATATAGCCTATTAAAAGGCAAATTTTTAACTTTGCTAAACTATTATTGATAAATTCTATATACTATTGAACTTCATTTTTCTATAAATGTTTAATACCCAACCTCTTTCAGTTATGAGCAATAATAAAAAAAGTCAGTCGAAGAATTAAATGAGATTTGGAATTTAATTATACATTTAACTTGCGAGAAAACACTCATACTTATCTTGTGATAAACGACGCCCTTTGTGTTTAGATATCTAGTACGTACGAGTATGTCACTAGCATAACAATGTCAGCAGCGTTAAGGTATTTGTTCAATTTTTTTGTAAACCATTTAACAGTTTTAAAATATACACAATCCATTTTACTGTATATTCTTCAGGGTATGAAACTTAACTTAACTTATGACTGTTTTGGTTTAAAGTAAAACAATTTCAGAAATAATCTTTTTCGCCACTTTTACCCAAACGTGGAACAAACTGAATCATATCCATTTAAACTATTTTATGTCGCATTTTCCGATAAATTGCAACATTTGCTCCTTAATGTGACACCTTTATTGAAATCCTATAAGTATTGGTCACAATCCCTTTCAAAACGATCGCAATAAAATTTATGAGAACTATAATTTCTTTTTTAACCCCGCCTCTGAAAATAATTTTTAGCTTGTTTCTGTTGTGTTTAAAACTGAGTAGGTCAAAAGAAAACATAATAAAAACATAATAGACTTCATTTAAATTTTTATATGAGCTTTTTAAGTTAACTGAGACATCGATGATTGTAATGATTGTAATGAAATTGGTGGGTTATACAGAGGGCATTAAAAAATGCTTCTCAAACTAACAAATGTGTGAAAAAATCTATGATAATACTATTAAACTACCATTCCTTTTTTGACGTTTTTACCGATTTTACACGTTGAAAATATGCGAAATATATACGTTGTTAGGAACGGATCAGTTCTCTCGGTTAGCGTCAAACATGTTTTATTTGAATCCTTCTGATGCCGATGTAACTTGATAAAACTCCACCCAGCTTGTTATCGCTGTTATTTATTGCGTATGACGATGCCACTATGTAGTTTTTCCCGTTTAAATCTTTTATGATATGCATCGAGGTCCGGAAAAAATATGGAGAGGTTTTATAACTGCTGTGTGGATGTTTTGGTTGAGATATATTTTAACTTGTGGCCTATTGTAAGTGGTATGCCGTTTTTTTGTACCGGAAAATATATTGCTTTATTTTGTATCATTTGCATTTATCTAGCAGAATTTCAAATAATTCCAATCTAACAGTTTTAAAGGAATAAACAGATCTTAACCCTTTGTAAGGCAGAGGGCATATAGCGACCACCATAATTTCAACCTTACCTAGCTTCGAATATTTGCTACTATGTACTTGCTTTATAAAGGGTTAATATAGCATAGTCCGTATATTGCTTATTTAATTATCCATACGATTCAATAATTTTTATTCAATTGTTAATGCTCCTCTTCTTACCCTTGCTCCCTTTAATGACAGCGTGTCAAAAAGACTCACGATATATACGAGATGTTCTTAAAGAACGATTTCACGGTATATGCTTCAAAAGCAACATTTTGACACAAGGTTGTTCGGCACGCCAAGTCTTAAATTAAGGAAATCTTATTACGAAATTCCGACGTGTGTGTGCCAACCCTGGTGAGGAATCCGAGCGGAGCCTAATGAACGTGCTGAAAATTTATAACACCTCTCACCTTATAGTCGCCACATTGGAGTAAATTTTACTTTTGTATGCTTTTACGAGCGCAGTATTAATATCTTCTTTGTATGCTCAATTTTTATTATGCAGTTTTGTGTATTTAGTTTATTAGCTTCAGTTAAACTCACTTTTTATTAAAACGTGTTTCTTTAAGGTAAAAATGTTTTTTACTAAATACTCATTTTGTTATCTTTGTAAATTTTGATGCATCACAGTCAAACCAATAATTTGATCCAATAAACTTAGAATACCGTTGAAAAAACTAAATTGTTATCAATAAATGTATTTCTATGCCAAATTTTTGCGATGATCTAATTTTACCTTACCAACAAAAACACCTAAATTCACCCAACAAAATGAGAACATAACATAACATAAACGTTCACGCCAAATATCCCCGAAGGGGTTGGCAGAGGTACTGATACTTCTGAACATCACGTGACTTTGTCACCTGGTGTTCAGAGTACCCACGTTTTGCATGGACGTATTCACGTGTTTGGGGGCAGGCCTATCGCCATTTTGTATGAATACACTGTCACATGACTAAGTACAACTTAGCCATGTGGGTTTCCTCACGATGTTTTCCCTCACCGTTAACAACCATGATAAATTAACCACACTTATGTCTTTACAAAAGACAAATTGGTGTAGGCCCAACCTGGAATTTGAACACTAGTCGTTTGCACGATAACCGGTGTTCTACCCATTGAGCTATCACGGTTGTCTCTGAGATATTATATGATATGATAATGAGAACTCGTTAACTAACGTAACTTAACAATACAAAACACATTATAGATATACATGCTTACATATATTTATGAAAATTGATCATCTAAATTCTACACTAAATTCAGCTTATAAATAATTAAAAAGTTGTTTACAATGAAACTGAAATTATAAAATTTGTGTCTGGGTTAAAAATAGCACTATTCTTACTTTTTTAGATTTTAATTTCAGTGGAAAGTCGCAGAGGAATCGCGAATATCTCTCATTACTGCTCACGAAACGGTACTTAACCAAACGAAGGATGGAAGTGTTTAAATCCCGATTAGTCCTTCAAGGAAATGACGAGATATTTTATTATTCACACCAATAATAGACGTTTCTCGCGGACAAATATTACGGAAGTGGCCAAATTTGAGTTATTTAGTAATCTTGTCTAATTGAGTGGTTTTATAATAAATATAATAATTAAATTGAAACCGTAGGTTGCGATGCATTAAAAAATAATAGTAAATGTTGCATCAAGTACAAAGCTAGTTTTAAATGCCAGAGTATGGTTTTACGCAGGAGAGAATATATTTTTAACAGTTTTGGAATTCCAGTGAAGAAAAGGTAGTAAAATAATGTTGATGTATTTTTCATGCTAACTAAATCTTGCAATAGTTCATAGCAATTTTTTTTTATATTCAGTGCACTAAATAGGTTTTTCATTTCATATTTAAATTAATAGGAGATATGAAACCTAAGTCGTAAATATACATTAAATATTTTTAAAAAAACGTGCAGTAATTAGATTAATTTAACTTTTTTGCGCAGTCTTTGGCTAAAGCGTATTTTATTATTCCCTGACTTGCTCGAGCCATTTTGAGAATTAGCCCAGTTTGGCTGTAGCCTTTCCACTACTAACGTTATAAAAACCGGAACGACATACTTCAAAGGATAATTGAAATTTTGTCTCGTGAGGTAAGAATATATATAGGTAGGTATATAAACTATGTAACAACATATTGTTACATCACAATACACACATTACACATTATATCATAATATATAAAACACTAATTACGAACATTATCTAGCACATGTCTGCATCGTGACTATGACACAAATAATATTATATTATTAAACCTTTTGAAGCGGAGCAGAGTTTTCCCATCTTTTCTCTGTCGATTGTTGTTAGTTCATCTAGAACATACGTTCTATCAATTCTTTTCCGTGTCAGTAAATTTATCTCTGATTTCGATATTGACGGATTTTGTTGACTTGTAGTGTGAAATATAAGTCAAAATAATTGACACTTTTATTAGATCGTACATTTTTTGACAGTGTATTAAGTTTACGACAGAGATACTAAAATCCAATTTAGGTGAGACAGGATATGTTGAATATTATTACTTTCAGAGAGACACAACTTTGTGAGAATATATATTTTAATAGTGATTTGCTGTTTTATATTGTGTAAAGCTATGTAGTGTCGATTTATAATAGTACTAACCCATTCTTTCCCGCAAGTGTTGTAATAGGCGTTTAGGGTTTTGGGCTTTTTTATCAGATTTTTGGGTAATGTGGCCGGAAACCCATCACCAACCCCCTGTTTTTTCAATCATTTCCTCACCAAAATTAGAGGCAATTCCAAGAATCTCACTAACCACAAATTGTTTGAGGGTAGGATAATATTTTACAATGGCATTATCAGCGATGGTGGATTTTGAGTACATAAAAAATACACTTATGACCTATGCAATTTATTTGTTCTTTAATAAATGAGGTGGAAATGCGATGGGGACAACGTCACTGAGTTAATAATATAAGTGACATATTATCAAATCAGTAGAACTCCGGTAGAGAGTATCCTTAAAATATTTTCGAAGGCCTAGCGCGAGAGTTAGATAAAAGTATACGATACTATGCAAGTGTGAAAGAGATAGCTGTTTTATACCACGCGATATCTAGTAATAAGGTCACTCGTGCTAGCCATGCTGTTCTGTTTGTATTTGGAGATTATCTTTAACCTATATAATATGTGACACGTTTATTAATTCTTCTCAAGGTCTAGTTAATACACGTGTACGGAACGTAATTTACTTATTAATATAATTGATGTTTTTATGACATAAAATTAACAACATATTCATATTTACTTACATTCGTATTGTTACAGCTGTGTAATATGGGCTTAGAATAGCACTACCCCATTTCTTCCAGTGGTTGTACATAAGAGGCGACTAACGGTATTGGGGGGATTTTCGGGCGATGAGGTTGGAGACCCATCACCAAAAACCTTTTTTTCACCATCTTTTCCCCACGCAACTTCCAAAATTGGCTGAGATTTTTTTAATTCCCTAGCTCTTGCCCACTTCAAGGGATTTAAAGCCGGGAGTATATGTATGCATGTCGTATTTTTATTACGTCAGCTGTCTTCCTACACGACCATTTTCTTATCTCTTACGTACATTGTAAAATGAACATCATGCAAGCATACGAGCATCAACACATCGTCCGCAGCAGTTCAAGATAGATCAAGATGGATTAGAATTAGCTGCTACTGTACGTTATTAAATCTTATTATAAAAGTAGCGAGAAATAAACTCAAAACTTCAAGCCGTATATACCTGAAGGGGTTTGCAGAGGTAATAATACTTCTGAACATCACGTGACATTCTCATCTGGTATTCAGAGTGCCCACGTTTTGCTTGGAAAGTGTACTCATGTGATAGGGGGCAGGCCTATCGCCGTTTTGTATGTATACACGGGTTACTCAAATGCTTTTGCATTTCGCTTCAAACAAATTGTTTCATCCAAAACAATTTGGCTTTACGAAGGGCCGCTCTACCACCGATGCAGGCGTTGCCTTAATGAAAAACATTTTTGATTCGTGGGAACGCAAAAATGATGCTATTGGTTTGTTTTGCGATCTTACGAAGGCATTTGATTGTGCAGATCATGAAATCCTTTTTATTAAATTAGAACATTATGGCATACAAGGTGACGCACTTAAATTAATAAAGTCTTACTTTTCGGATCGGATACAGAAAGTACAAATCAATAATGCAATATCACCTGGAACTCATGTAAAAATGGGTGTTCCGCAGGGTTCTATTTTGGGCCCATTTTTATTTTTAGTTTATATTAATGATTTGCCGTTCATGGTCGAGAAAATGTCGGAGATAGTGTTATTTGCTGATGATACTTCTTTAGTATTTGACGTTGAAAGAAATAATCAGAATATTGACGAGGTGAATAACACGGTTTCACAGATTCAAACATGGTTTGCTTCCAATAATCTTGTACTGAATGGTAAAAAAACCAAATGCATCAAATTTGTATTACCTAATGTTAGGTGCGTTGATAACGAAATAATTTTAAATAATGAAAAGTTAGTATTTTCGGATAACACAGTTTTCTTAGGGATAACTCTGGACTCCAAGCTCCAATGGGGACCCCACATTAGCTCACTAGCTGGCAGGCTAAGTAGTGCTGCATATGCCGTTAGGAAAATAAGACATTTGACAGATGTACAGACAGCTCGATTAGTTTATTACAGCTATTTTCATAGTGTAATGTCTTACGGTATTTTACTCTGGGGCAGAGCAGCTGATGTTGGTTCCATATTTATTCTCCAAAAGAGAGCAATAAGAGCTATATACAATTTGAGATCCCGAGATTCCCTGAGGGAATTGTTTAAAACAATAAATATAATGACACTGCCGTGTCAATATATTTATGAAAATATTATGTATGTAAGAAAGAATCAGGCCTCTTTTGTGAAAAATTGTGACAGACATATTCGAAACCTGAGAGACAACAATAAAATATCAGTACCAAAATACAGATTGTCAAAAGTAAATACATCTTTCATGGGGTTATGCGTAAAAATGTATAATAAAATACCTGAGGACATTTTAAATTTAACAGAAACAAAATTCAAACTTCAAACTTCAAATCGTTTATTGCTTCATTGTGGTAGAATAAGATGTTACAAATATTAATTAAGTTCCGACAATGAACCCTGTTAGGGCACTGCAATATCTTATGACTATCTTAAATTTAACATACAGTTTACAGTGTTTTTATACAGAATTTAAAAGAAAACTTAATGATAATAAGAACATTTAAAGAGACTAGAATAATGAATAATAATAATAAATCAATTTGGTAATCTTCTTTCTTAGCTTAATAATATATTTTTCTTAGTGTCTAAATGAGATCTTTAAGATGCTAACTTATAGGTTTACTTATGATAAATTATAATATTGGTAACGAAGATTCTAAACTATGAAGACAGGAATGTTTATTGAGGTAGGCAAGTAATAGAAGGATGAAGAGATGGAAATGTGAAAGGGTTGTAGTAATTCAAAGCAGCAGTTAAAAGAAATCTTAGTTCGAAAGCCTATTACAATGTCAATGATTACATTAATGATGAAGTGGCTTGGTGTCATCAGGGTTCTGTGCAGGATGTTTCCGGGCTAACACCAAAATTGTAATGGACGTTAAAAAAAAATGTGTGTTGACGAGTTTCTTACGGGTTCTTCTCTCAACAAAACACCTTCCGAATCAGAAGTAAACTTAGTATTAAGTTAAAATTTGACGTTCAAAAAACAAAGATTTTTCTTTTTATTTTGAAATAAATGATTATTTTATTTTTATTTTATTTTATTATTTTATTACCTCACATTGTTTCCCTCACTTTTAACAACCATGATAAGTTAACCACACATATGACTTTAGAAAAGACAAATTGGTGTGGGCTCGACCCTGGATTTGAATCCTCATTGTCTGCACGACAAGCGGTGCATAAACAAATCCTTTCTTAATTCAGTATTGTGATTACGTCATTTGATATTACAATTTCGTGAATTGTTTTGAAATCAGCGACATTTTTAAACATTATCGTATCATTTTCATTTTACTACAGACCTACTCATTTTTATTTCGATCGACGTCGTTACTGATAGTTAATGTTTATTAAGAACCTTTAAAAATCATAGCTTTGTGATTTTTATTCTAAACAACAAATATTTAAATCAGTATTTTATTTCTGCGTTTGCTATCGCTTAACAATATATAAAATAATCATCAAAGTTAAAAATAAATGTCACTATCAATTTTGTTCCCTGTTCGTGTCGTAAGAGGCGACTAAGGGTATGGGGCTTTTTTAAGTGGTTTTTGGGCGATGCGGTTAAAGACCCTACACCAGCGATACTTTATTTCTACCATCTTGTCCCCTACCAACTTCCAAATGAAGCTAAGAAATATTCAGCCGTGAGTATATATGTATGTATGTTGCTCGTGTTTTTAGTTTGTGTTATTAAAGTTGTTCAGAACTTACGTGATGCTGGAACTGGTGAGGTGTTCAGTCCTTAGTTCTTCCAAGTGGTGTGCTGGCTATTTTCAATATTTTGTTGAGATATGAATGCATTCAATCTTTGATCAACAATACGATTCCCTGTCCAAAGGATATCGTGTCCTTTTATTCCTTTCTTACTTTCTTTCGTATTCTACGTATTCCTGCTTCAACCGCGTGCACCGGTGACCGCACCCAATAGTATCCAGGTTCACTTACACGGACGATATCACTTTTATATGTCCACAATTCGGTATGCAAAGTTTTTCTTTGGTATTTATTAAATATTTTTATTCGATAGTAAACACGAAAATAAAAGACTATTTTGAATATTTTCCATTTAAAATGAGTGATTGTAAAGTTATGATTTTTTAGAGATTGTTCAACTTTTGTACTTAATGACGTCATCGATTGATAAAATCACGTAGCGACATGCAAATGAAGCGAAATGTTTTATAAAAATGTTGCTGATTGCAAAATATAATACGAATTTGTGATGTCAAATGAAATTATTACGATATTATACTAAACAAACCTACGATTTTCGATATTTTATTAATAAACTGCAAAACCGTATTTCTTTAAAATAAAATTGAAGGTCAAACACTGTTACAGTTATTTGATAAAATAAGAGTCATCTTAGCTTCAATTGACATAATTTCAAGAAAATATTGTTTATAACCACAATATCTCGAAATGGTTTTGTAATCAGCATCACTTTAGTAAAACTTTGCATACCGAATTACGCCGATTCACAATATATACTATCAAAATATGCTGCTTCTATTAGTATCACAATACTCAAAATTAATACAATTCAATTACAATTTTTCAACACGCCGTCCCGCCATTCAAAATCAAAAGTCAAGTGAAGAGCAAGTTTTTATCTCAACTCAACTGGCAATCAAAATCAAATCTACCAATCGCAGACTAAATAGAATATGCTAAAGCCGCGAGTACATATCTGGCGCGAACATATGTGTATGTATGTATGTATAATGTTACGACCACGCAATTAAGTACGTTGATCGTGATAATACGTAAGTGTCTGTATTTGTTAATTGTATACAAAGATATTAAACTATACTTATTAGAACACACTAGAACTATACTTACATATATACATTTAAGTCTTTGATTGTGTAGGAGCCCATAGACGGTAAAAGCGCGGAAGCGCGACGGGGCATCATCGGAAAGAAAAGTTCCACTACTCGTTGCCGTGGCTTCCAGTCTCGCTTTGTTTATATACACACGCATTTATTTTAATCGTAACTGCCATTTAGATAATCACGCTACAATATAAGCCCAACTATGTACATTCATTTATATATATGTTAAAACTTTTTTCAATTTTTAATTACCTTGAATATATTTTTGTAATTAAAATCATCACAGTTGTACATTGTGCCATTCATAAAAATACATTATTTTATTGAATGTCCGCCATTTACTTATTGACCAACAGTATAACAGTTAAATTAACATACGTGATTCAAGTAATTTTCCAAACCAGCAACAAAGAATAATATTGAAACAATTCAACATTTTGCGAAGAGTCACACTGGTTATTGAATGCAAATTTTATTATATAACTTATATGTTCAAACATCGCTCAATAAGACATAAATACTTTCAATAACTACGCTAGTGATTAAATTGGCTCGATGCTAGCCTTGCTCGCACAATACTCTATGAGTCTGAGTGAGATAAAAGATAAGACATGACTATTAAAATAATTATAAATATCACCGCTGGAATTAATGACATCTGCAATCGTTGGTCGTGCGCTATTTGGCTTTCCACTGGCTGTAATAAATAGTAAATTATAAAAATATGTTCGATGGCAGTCGCATGTCACATGCACATGCAATTTTGTTATTTATAAGACTTGACCCCATGGAATCAAAAATGTAACACCAAATCGGTTATCTTCATTTTAATATCAAATATGATTATTCAAAGTTCAGCAATTAAAATCTTCAGGCTGCTTTGTAAATTTTGTAGGATGAAGGTTGGCAAATAAAAGACGGTTGGTGATGGGCGTGCTAGCCGCATCATCCATCGATGACTTTAAAATCCTCTAAACCCTAACTGAATTATGAAGAAATAGACTAGCGCTGTTCTAAACACTAAACACATTTCAAAAATAATACATATTTAAAATCAGGATTGACCAACGAATACTTCATAGAATCACATATGTGATTTCATAACCTACCAGCCAAACCAGCTCGGCCGAGCCAGTCCGTAACCACACCACCACATCCTAGAATCACATATGTCATTTCATAACCTGCCTTCCAAACCAGCTCACGAGCCAGTCCGTAACCACACCACCACATACTACAAAGTATTAATTAATCAATTCCCATCTACATATTTTGGGAATTCAAACCGCGGTTTTTTTTATGTCAAATATACAATGAAAATTTATAAGGTTTAGCAAAAAAAAGATTGAAATATAAACTTTTGTGGTTAAAGGTTATGGATAACGGGTTGTAAAAAAACACAGCGGGAAGATCATTTATGAAATTCTAATATCAACATGATCACTTTATTAACGTGATTAAACGATTTAATATAATATCATTAGTCATAAACATTATTGACATAAAAATACTAAATTACTTAGCAATCCACAGCTGAAAATAGGCCGCCCTAATGATTTCTACGACAACCGGTCCTGAGCTGCCCTCGTTCATCGGCTTTCCGCAACTTTCACCAAGTCTTCGGTCAATTTTGTAGAAGTCCTACCCATACGTTGATGCCACTTCCGAGTATTTGAGCACCTTTGGCTGATAGGTCTGTGTGCAATGTGCCCTGCCTATTACAAATTCAGTTTCGCAACTCGAAGAGAAGATGAAAGCTTCTCTTCTGAACTGGATTAGAATGTTAACCTCATTATTCAAATTGCCTACATATTAGTCAACTTCGATACAAACCTTGCAGGTTTCAATCAATTAATCATAAATGCGTGGTGCATTTACTGTTGATGTTGACAGCTTGTCCTTGCCGAACTAGAATCTGATTTTTTCCTGTCTCTCTCCTCTTTGCAAGGATTTGTGTTCTGATGTTTTCATAAAAACACTTTATAATCTCGGTTTATCTAAAGTGAATATGGTACCTCTGCAAAGACTCTAGCCTAACCCATTTGTCTAAAATTATCATACAAAACTAGATTTACAACTTTAGCTCACGGAATATTAAATTTGATACAAAGCAATAATTTCCCTTTGTTTAAACTAACTTCTACTCCCCTAATACAAACATTCGAAATAATTCTAATCTGTTATGATTGCATTCACTTTCATCAAAAGCAAATATAACAAGTGTAATCTTGTCTAATGCACAAGAAACTGTTGAGGACAAGTAAAGTGGCCACGGCGAGCTTTTATGTAGTTTGTTTTCCCGCGGACAAAAGAGAAAGACGAAAGTTTACTGTTAGTTCCTAACTTGTAAATAGTTTGTTGCGCAAACCTTTGAGCTCTTTGCTTTGGCTGTTCTCTGTGACAGTTGTATATTTATAGAGGAAATCTTCAGCGTATAATCTTGCCAACTAAACTTCTATTGGTCTTTGGTATATTTTAAAGTTAAATATTATTTATTAGCTTATTTACCTCAATTATTGGACAGTTATTGTATGACTTTAAATTTATTTATTGGAAGTTTTGATATCGTTTAATGCTGAGTAGTTTTATGCGGTGTTCCAAAAGAAAATCGTTTTTCTTACTTTAAATAGTTACTTATTCCTTAAAAACAAAAACTTGCATAAAAATGCAATAAATAAATATATGTAAGGAATTAAGTACACCTAAGTTTAAAAAATACTATCATGCAAAATGGTGCTCCATTGTTTCTGTGCATCTGAATGGAATGAAATAGGAATGTTTGTTTTGTTCGACGGGTTTTTTTGGCAACTTGACGTCTACTATGCGCCTATTTTGCAATATAGGATAGTAACACATACATTTTAATTCAAAAATGTTTTTGTGAACTAGATACATCTCAGTTAACTACTAATTGATCCCAGTTTCAAAGTACAAAATAAGGAATTTATAACATAAGCTGTTTCATTCCACACCTATTATTGAAATCAGACACTATCAATTCTACATTTCTATACCTGTATTATTACCGAAAATAAAATAATTAGTTAATAAAAAACACCTTTTAAACAAATGGTATGTAATATGTAACAGTATGGTAAGTCACCATCTGTCATAATTTATGGGAATGTTTAATTAAGTGGCGAAAAATGTTGTGTATATCTCCAAAAGAGACAAAAAGAGACAAAAATATATAATATTAATTATGTTGCACACATACATAAACTTAAGGCTATAAATCCCCAGAAGGGTAGCCAGAGCTTAAGAATGCAATAACACTCATAAATTAATTTCGAGTTTCAATATCAATAACAAAACAAGAATGTAGGCTGAACATTAATAAAAGAAAAAAAATCAATAGATATAAATATAAAGATATCGTCACACAGCGCCAGTATTGTCTTCTATTTCAATGTGTCCCGATAAAATCTTAAGAGATCGCTTTTATTTATTGCTTTTCGATAAAGTGTGAGCCCTTTCCAGGCTTCGTTTTACCAACCTCAAAGGTATCATTATTTTCTCGGATGTAAACCTTAAGAAGAATTGTGCTTTCTTATTAAGCTTTCTTATATTGGTATATGGATATATGACACTTATTGTGAAATAAAGTTCACGAAATCATTATTTCATCATATGGATGTGATTTATAATTCGTGACGTTAAACATATCTTGTACATGTAAAGTTTAGATGTTTTTATAAGATATGCAGATCTTCGCGCATTAAACTGTATACGGCTAGTCATGACTGTTGGTAGGATTTTTAATTATTTTTTGTTACTTCAACCACCAACCAATTTGAAAGTAGGATAGGTCAAATTTTATTGCAGCTCTATGTCACAAGTGAACATTGAGAGCAAAGAAGTTGGTGGTGTGATACGCGCACAGTGTTAATTATCCGGAATATTTTATTTAGGGATGAATAAAAATTAATTGAAGAGAAATTTGACCGTAAAAATTATTGATTATATGCAAACAGCTGTAAAGAGGCTACTAAAATAACTCCTAAGGTTGCTAGAGAGCACCACCCAGCATCTATGATAGTATGGTGGGTTGTATCCAGCCATCACTAAGCTCATTTAATAAGGTGTGAAAACACAGAACAATTAGTACTACTTGTTTTACCGAAAATAGTTAAACCAGAAAGCATCACTGAGTTTGCTGCTAGACAATAGATATTTCAACTGGGCTCAGCACTAGTGCACAAAGCCAAATCAACATTTCGTTGGTTAAACTTGGATTTAACAAATTTTGTCGCCTCTGAACATTGGCCCGCTGCAAGTCCTGAAGTTAATCCTTTGGATTATTCCTTATGGAATGGTCAGAGTTCCTAGCTTGACTACCATAGGTATAGTACCTAGTATAGTAGTTTTAGTAGTTTTAGTTTTCCTAGTTTTTGTATAATGTTTTGCTATATTTTAATATAAACTATTTATCATTTTCTACTTCTTACTTCCCGAAACTCTACCCTCCCAAGACGAATTCAATGGCGTGAGTAAAAATAGCAAGTAAGTATCTCTCGTTGTGAGAACCGTTCTGGATAACAAAATTATTTAACATGCGGTAGAATGCAAAAGTTTCATTTCAAATACTCACTTCAAGTTTTTACTTTAATTCTCCGCAATACTTTTAGGAATTCTAGCCATATAAGTTAAATTTCATTTGATTACCTTGGTTAAAATACACAAGTACCGAACCAGCCTCCACTTGAAATTGTAATTTTACAGCCGTATTATTTGGCGGTAGAACAGTAATTCCCGTTAATGAGATTGTTAATGTGAGACCCGTGTCACACCAGCCCCATAAATGGATCCAGTAACACACATCGCAGGTATTTTATGTTAATTCGGCAAACGACCGACGCGAGGCGACACTTGATTTTCGCCTTGAATTTTGTAAGCTAGTAGTGTTTGGGCGTAATGTAATAAATATAGATGTAGCATTTAAGGCATATATTTGAAAATAGGCGGTAAATTTACAATTTCTTCGGGTATCATGTATCATTTGCTGGTATAGAGATATGAGTAAGCTTGACAGCACATTGTAAGTTTTCGATCGACTTCAAAAAAAGGCGGTTCTGAATTCGACTGTGTATTTTTTTGTTTGCATGAATTGCGACGAGTCCAACATCAATTTCTAAAGTTGTTTTTGGTTCTGTTTGATAAGCTTCCACAGTGGTCCCATCTAATTATTATTAGGATTGATAGCATTGTTATGAAAATGACGAAATGAATGAATCTATCCATTATAGAATTTTGTATGAAGAATGAGGTTTCCGTCAAATAAAATCGCTTCTATTTTGTTAAAAAAAGTTTGTGCCCTGTTTTTGACTTACAGCAAGTTTTTAGCAGTAATAATAAATAAACTGTGCATATTATTTGTAGGTTTACAAACCAAAACATAGCTTTGCAATAAAATATATAAAAACTATCTTTTATATTTTAAAGAAACACATTAAAACGCACGTGTCCAAATTCCCTTAGAGTCACGAAAATAAATCCACGTGTTCTGCAACCTGACAGTAGGCCGTGAGAGCTCAAATAAATGTATTATTATTTACCACACGGAGCTAAACGCAATGGAAGTAAGGGTATATTGATAACGGTTCTAGTTTTTTCATTTCCTCCAGATTAACATTATTAAATAACCCAAATCGATATTCTAATACTTATGAAAATTGGTACCAAATACTTCGCAGTTAAAATCTTTGAAAGCTTTTATAATTCGAGAGTTTAGAACCGCATCAGCTACGGATCACTGGAAATACACTTAACTATCAATAACACAAGGCATTACAATCCTTAGTCGTTTCGTGTGACACCCACGCAAAGAGGGAGGGAAATTCTAAAGCTGCTCATTATAGCAGTCTGGTATGAAATTTTAAGTTGCTATTTTTAGTCAAAACATGCCACACTACCCAAAAATATTTCACAGAGGACACAGATTTAGGTTAGTTAGTAAGTAAGTAAAAAACATTGTTTTGGGAAATTAATACAACTAAACAGAATGAGACAAAGATAAGAAATACTTATGAAAAAACATTCAATGCTAGGTTAGTATAAAATATGATCAATTCACATCATTTATAAACCTTCTCAATTGTTGGTCATTTGATTTGAAATGCAAGCATTGACATACATAAAAACATAATAACAAATTACTAATAAATAAAGGAAAGAAAAATTTCGACACAGGCGGGAATCGAACCCGCCTGGGAGGTAGGAAACGCAAACACTACTTCAACGTGTAAAAGAAATAAAGGATAGAAGAATTTCGCGCTGGCAGCCATTGACACGGTGGCTCAATTGGCAGAGCGTCGGGGCGTATACCCGAGGTCGCGGGTTCGATTCCCGCCTGTGTCGAAATTTTTCTTTCCTTTATTTATTCTTTATTTATTAGTAATAATCCCCATATGAGGTTTTCATGAACAAAAAGATTTAAATAATAATAACAAATTGTTTCCGACTGTTGAAATGTTTAAAATCTACAGCAATGCAATCAATCGGAACAATACAAGACAATAGACTCAAAGCTTTGAAGTTATAATGTTGTTCCAACTTAGACCAACCGTTCGAAGCAAATCCTTTAGAATGTTAGAATCGCGTTAACGTAAGCAGTACACTGTTCCAACTCCAAACATTATGCTAATTAGAGCTTAAATTTAATACACATTCAGTTGTATTTCGCAATACGATTATAATTATAACAGGAAAACCATGTACAAAGACAAGTTTATTTCTGTTGTAATCGGATTCATTTAAAAGACATGTTGGTATAATTTATGAAAAAAATATCAAAACTGGATGGTAATATGAGATTTTCTGTAAAGTAAACATAAAACGCGTTTGTTTTAGTATCTATTAAAACACATGGTAAGCTAAATATAACACCTTCATTTTACCTTCATTTGAACTTGATATTTTGATATAAATAATTCTGGATTTTTTGGTAACTCCTTGGTTATAACTACAAGTATAAGAATAAATTTTAAGCACATTAAGTAGCTTTAACAGTTATTATTTCACCTGATTGGATTCTAATGAACATAAATATATTTTTGGACACTGCAAACATTAGTTACTTGACAAAATAAGGTCACAAAATTAACTATACATGAAAATGTAACAAACGTTAATAGACGGGTTAAGTTAAAAGCTCGTTGTACAGCATTTTCAAAAGTCAGATAATCACGTATACACTCTTGAGAAAATCCAAAAATAGCTGTACTTGAACATACTACGAAGTATAATATTTATTCTACATACATACATTTACTTACGCTATTTCTTTTAATTATATTCAATTTTGTACGATCCTGGCTAACTACAACCAATTGTAATACTGTGAAAAACATATTTTCTGTACAGATTGTTTTACTAGTCCACGAAATTTATGAAGAGACGAAACGTCTTTGTAACTAAAAAACTTTTGGACAGTCGTAGTGTTGCTTAGTTTCCTAATAAGATTAAGGTCTTCTATCTGGCTGTCTTACCTGTATAAATAATTTAGCCACAACAAACTTTCAACTACGATTAGAAGGAAAAAACTTTAAGTGTCGTTTTTCTTACCAACTTTAACAGTAGACAAACTTATCGCTACTAGGAAGACCACGTCTCTTTTGATTAGCCCAGTATTAATAATCCAGAGTTTTTACTTGCAGCCGTGGTAGCTCAGTGGGTAAAACACCGCTTATCGTGCAGAAAATGAGGGTTCAAATTCCAGATCGGGCCTACACCAATTTGTCTTTTCTAAGACATATTTGTGGTAAATTTATCATGGTTGTTAACGATGAGGGTAAACATCGTGAGGTAACCCTCATGGTTATGTTGTACTTAGACATCTGACAGTGTAATTGTACAAAACTAAGGCCTGCCCCCTATCACGTGAGTACACTGTAACGTAATGTTTAGAAGTATCGTAGTACCTCTGCCAACCCTTTTGGCGATATACGGCGTGGAAGTTTGAGTTTGCGTTGGTGTTAGAACTCATAATATAAAATGTTTTATTATTCAAAGTATTTGGTGTTATGCTCGCGATCTTTTTTGCATGGGTGCTCACTGAAATTTAGTTTTGTGAACTCACAAACTTCACCGATTCACTACACATAGGTATTTTGTTAAAAACTTTTTGTTAATTGCTCTTTAAGATCGAAATTGGCATCTTACAACACATGCTACATAAATACCACCATCATTGCTTCTGCAATGTAATGACATGCCTTCCTTTTACATTTTCAAAGGAAAAACGTCTATGACACTGAAACTATACTATCCCACCAAAAACATTCTGTAAAAAACTAGCCAAGTCTCGATAGAGCTGCTTGTTTACCTCTATAAAGCAATGAAATCTCTAAAGTAAGTGGAGCCAAGTCTAAGGTTCCTTACTGCGATTTATTTATTATTATAGTTAATTTTACGTTTTAAGAGGTTCTCGAATGGGGCCCTGAAAATGCGACGAAACGGTTCCAAAAAAGGATGGTACAGGCCTTTGCTTCGCGCTCGATTAATCTTTTATGAAGGTATATTTCATTTATGGAAATATGGATAAATTGTGGTTTTGCGGTCCTTTTAATTATTTTCCAATTTACTAATAAATAAAGAATAAATAAAGGAAAGAAAAATTTCGACACAGGCGGGAATCGAACTCGAACGCTCTGCCAACTGAGCCACCGTGTCAATTGGCTGCCAGTGCGAAATTTGAAATTGAATTGAAATTCGGAGGTAGTAAACGCAAACACTACTTAAACGTGTAAAAGAAATAAAGGATAGAAGAATTTCGCACTGGCAGCCAATTGACACGGTGGCTCAGTTGGCAGAGCGTCGGGAGAAGATACTGTTAGAGACCCATCACCAAAACATTTATTTTACAATCTTTTCCACATTGAAATTCCAAAAGTGGCTGTTTTTTTATTAATATAAAGCTCTGAGTACCTCTTTTCGGGATTTATAGCCGTGAGTATATGTTTTTATGTATTAATGTTATTCTGTAAACATCCTAACTAGTTTAATGGCCTTTTAGAAAAAAGCTGAAAGACAATTTCAGTAAATAAGAACTTCTTGAGGGATAATTTTCCAGAATTGTAGTAAATAAATACAACAATGCTAGGTACTAAAATACATCAGATGATCTTTCTTCAATTAGTTAATTAATCTTACATGAATGGACCACAATTGATAAATCGAAACACAAGGCTGGATCACAATTTTTCATTTTCACTTTAATTTCAGCATTAAATAGTATATATAAAATAAAATTTTAATTTTAAGTATCTATATCAGTAAATAAATGGCAAAACTGACTGACTGACTTACAATGAACGCACGGCCGAAACTCAAATACCGACACCTATAGTGGGAGTGAAGTTAAAAAACAAAAGTTATAAACATGAACATAGTTTACATAATTAATGAACATAACTTTATTGTACATTACGCGGTTTTCAAATAGATTTTAAATTCTATTAATATAATATTAATAAAGGCAATATTTCAAATTTTTTACAAGTTAAGAAATAATTATTTTTTTAAGCCATATAAAGATATCCCTAAAGTAATAAGAGGCCCTTCTTCCTCTGTTGCAAAAATTGGGCGTAGCCAATTTAAAGCTATCGATCAAAATCAAGATGAACTTTTTTTGTAATAAAAGAAATTCGCTTATCAATCTTATTTAAGGTTGCCAGATGAATCACCAAAGTATATAAAATATATATGGTGTATATTTTTTTATACCTCTAATTTGTCGAAAACGGTGCCAGTAAACTACTCCAATATTTTATATGGCTAGCCGGTGATCAGGTTGACTAGTGACGGAGTAATCGCCTAACATACATACAAAAAACATTTGTCGAATTGAAACCCACTCTTTTTTAAGTCCGGTGAAAAATAATCTGAAACACTATAGAAAAGTACCAATTGTTCATAGTTTGGAACAAATACGAATAAAACGTTTTCATTGGTAAGGTTTTATTATGGTGGAAAACCAGCTATCGACACCATATTTCGAGAGTGTAATGCGGGTGTTTGCTTCTGAGATCCTATCTTCTAAGATCTAACTACAGATCTCTATCGTACGACGGAGGTTGCCATTTAAGCGAAATAAAACATGTGAAAGAGTTTAAATAGAGAAAATTCTCTCGGCCCATTACTTAACAATTCTCCTAATAAATACAACTAAGAACCGTTTGGTAAACTGTTTCGTGTTTAGTTTATCAATAATAAGGGCTTTCCAACTAGGTCAAACAATTACGATAGTGACAAAAGGGTCTGATGAGTGATTACAAGATTGACTCAGTTAAGAGATTGACTTTCTTCGTTAATATTATGTATCTACTTTATCTTGGAAGTTTAATATTGTGCCGCATTACGTACAACATTTAAATTTTATTTATTTGATACACAATATTATTTGTAAATCATTGCTTGTAGTATAAGGCGAATGAAAATTAGTAGATCTAAGACGTTAAATGTAATATTATGTTTTGATAGACGCTAGCTTTTGCACCGCAATGGATTTTCGTATTAAAGCGAACATTTATGCATGCTACTGATATTCCACTCTTGTATGCATATGCTTAGTTTCACGGCCACAGGAAACACATTCGCACTCTAATTTTATCATTCAAGGATAATGTGGTTAAGTCTTGCCTCCTCATTTGTTACAAACCATGGTAATAAGTATTATATTATTCGATGAACCATCTAATCCAAAGGTTTTATTCCATAAAATTCACAAACTTAGTGATTGAATATATATTTTATTATTATTATGTAATAAATATACAGATTTCTACTCATGGCTATACGAAATACCAAAAACTCCTCAGCCACTATAGAGATCACTTAAAAATCCCCAATACCTTAAATCGCGTATGACACCCATAAAAGTAATGTACAAGAGTAATTCTTAGCCGATTTCACAGAGTAATAAAATAAAAACACAAAACCGATCAAACTCAAAGCTTTACATCATAAAAAGGGGTATTCAGAGCTTCACAATTATTTTTTGATTCATCGGCCACTTTCCAAAGTTGAGAGAAAAGGGGTGGAGATATAAAAGAAAACAGGGATAGTAATGGGTCTCCAATTAACTCACCCAACAATAACAAAAAAAGCAAAAAAAAACAAAAATAGAAATCGCCTCTTACGAAAGCTGGGGGGGGTAAAATGGGTTAGTGCTAATATACGCCGACACTACACTTCACTACACACTCACTAAACTAAAAGTAGAAATTAAACGACACGTTAAAACTACTGCTGAGTTGGTCGTGACCCAAAATATTATGCGAAAAGCTCCATTTTATACTTAGACTGCTTCTGTGAAACATTCTACAAAGTTTTTAAAAGCATTCATTGAAACTTTTTCAGTCCGCTGCTTTCTTGCAGATAATGAAATTAAGGCAATAAGATTGTTTCAATGACAACCAAATTTTGTTTCTTTACGGAACTTTGTATGCCAGGTTTTCTATTGTGTGAAAAGTTTAATTTTGTTGTGCGTTAACAAATTGAGATTTTTACTTCAGTTTTATTTCTGTGTTTCAATCATGTGAGCAGTTAATTAATTTTCCTCTCAATATTGTACTCATTTTAACACCGAGCAAGCAAGAGTACATACTCGTAAGATGGTTGACTTTCCCATGTTAGGATTTTAGCACTTTGATGAAGTTGCTTGTACAGAATTTGCATATCATTCGTCTGATGAACCAGCGCAACTTAATAACGGGAAATGTGTTTAGTGACAAAATTACGTAACGATTAACCTTTTCTAATGGAGAAATTAAGATGGGTTACGAAAAGATGAAATAAGTAAGTAGTGAGAATGACTATAATAACAATACGGACAAGGCCTGTCCCTTGTCCGTATTGTCGTTTTTACAAATGCACTGTCTCATGACTTGGTAGAACACAGACATATGGGTTAGATTTCCCTTACCGTCTACAAACTAAGACATTAGTCAGCTGGCAAACAAAGACAAAGCCTTAGTCAGAATTTAGAATCGCGTCTTCTGTTTGAGAAGCGGTAGATAATAATGCTTAATTGCAGCCTACCCTTAATATTCTTCTAATATAGCACTGGTACCAGTATATTCTAGTATCTTTCCGCGGCGCATTGTAAGCCGAAAGTTCTAATCGTCAAAGCATAAATACAGTCTATGTATAATGTTTAACTTTGAATAAAGTTCATTAGATAAGGTCATCATTTTTATAAACTAAGACTGTCTAGAAATATTGTAAGCCGATTTGGGAACAGAATGGTTATTTAGTTTTATTTTATGAAACCCAGCGCCGTCATTATTAAAAGAAGCCACTAGAAATAAAAATACAGACTGTTTAAATTAAAAGTCAAGAAGTATAAAACAACGAGTAATAAAACGTGTAACTTTAATTCAATGCACTTACAATACCTCTTAGGTAGCTGTTACATTACACACCTAAAGTCGTGTAAGTACTTTGTAGCGGGTGCGAGCTAAAGTGCTGTGTGAAATAATTCATATGCTTTATAATCCTGTTCTACTTCTAAATTTAAGCGCAACTTTATACTCGCATACTCACTAGCTAGCTTCCTATTAGCTGACTCAAATTGGTGAAGCACTTAGTATCAGTTAAATGCTCGTTTTAGTTTTATCGATACGATACTGTTTTTTCACTGGCAGTGAATAGCATTTCTCCATTTCACGAGTAAGTGAAGATTAAAAGCGGTTTGGCTAATTCGGTAAAGTTTATTCGACTGAAAATGAATGCATTTATTTATGAATGAAACGTTTTGGCTTAATGAGAACTGTTTTTCATACCACAGACTTTTTATATGAAAGTTAACAAATTAGTAAATTGCGTTTTTATTGTTAGTGATGGTAAGATTGATGAAGACATCGAGGGAAGTAAACAACAGAGGCTAACGCCGAAGTAGAGCTATAGATGTGTGTCAAGTCAGTCGATGATTCATACTTGATACTTTGTTCAGACTACAAAGATTTATCACTTTTAAATAAATAATTATTTTATTTTATTAATTATTATTTTACGACAATAGAGCATAAAACTCACTTTTGACTACATTGTTTCTATCAAACTTTTTTTTTGAGAAGTGTTGGTTTAAAATAGCACCACCCCATTTCTTACCATGGGTGTTTGTAAGAGGCGAATAAGGGAATTGGGGCTTTTATATCTTTTTGGGCAATGCTGTTGGAGACCCGTCACCAAAAACTTTTACATTACAATATTTTCTGCATTCCAAAAGTGGCTGAGGAATTTCTTATTTCAACGTTTGGCTACCCATTCCTAGGGATTAAGTTTATTTTAGATGTTCCCTAAAAAATGGTATGGAAACAAATGGTAATAACATGGCCACAACCACGGCGGTTTTTTCGATAAAACAAACAATGAACAAAGCAATGACGTATTAATCATAAAGAACAAGTAAGAAAATATATATAACTGTGAATGATGCGTAAGTGATTTTGTTCTTCTTCAATACTTATGGTAAAAAAATATATCTTGAGTACAATATATCTCGGGGGCTGGCACACACTCCCTAGATCTAAATATAAGAATATCAAAAAGCCTGGGCCAATATAACACTGTTTTTCAGGCCGAATGTCTTGGAATCATCCAAGCTGCCCAGGCCATAAAAGCAAGAAAAATCTCAGAAATGACCATAAAAATTATATCGGACAGCACTTCTGTCCTGCAAGCCCTCAATCGAAGCGAATACACTTCAGGTCTAGTCCTGGAATGTCACCAAGCCTTAGAAGAAGTGGCGCAGGACAACAATATTATCCTGCAATGGATAAAAGGCCATAGTGGGTCCTAAGGCAATGATGCGGCTGATGAGCTGGCTAGAGGGGGATCGGCTATGTCTCTGTACGGACCCGAACCCATAATACCTCTTCCATTCAATCAGCTGCGCACGTGGCTAAGGGAACGCACACAAACCCTAGCAAGCGCGTGTTGGCAAGGCACGCCTGGCTGCAGACAGTCTAAAGAGGCAATGCCAACTCTTAGGAAAAATCTGACCAAATATGCCTTACGCCTTAGCAGACCAAATCTACGAACTCTAGTGGGTGTTATCACAGGGCACTATGCCCTAAACAAACACTTCCACACTCTAGGCATCACCGACAGCCCTCTGTGCCGTGCGTGCATGGAGGCGGACGAAACGGTCACTCATGTGCTCCAGGAATGCAACGGAGTAACCGATATCCGAAATAACACCATCGGATCCAAAAAATCCCTACCAGAGGCAATGGCTGACCTGGATAAGCTTTTGTCCTTCTGGTCTGAATTAGGTTGGGAAACTTAAACGGCCAAATGGCCCACGTACAATGGCCCACCTCGCAGCTGGGTTAAGTGCGGAAACCCGAGGCGGTTAGCGCCCAACAATAATAATGATAATGATAATAATATCTGTGCAAAATCTGTAGTGGGTGTAGGAAAAGTACACATCAAGTTTGGATAGACTGATCAGTCAGTAATAACAAGTAAATTTTAAAATAGAGATCAAATTCAAACAATGAATTCGTGGTGAAAAATTGATATTAAAAATATGGACGCATATAGTGACAAAGATAATGGCCAAATTTTGTATGAGTCCTCTCCATAACAGAACTCTGTATGAGTAAGCGGATTTGTTAATATCTATAAAAATGCATCGAATATAAATAGAGAAACATAAATACATACATACATATACTCACGGCTATAAATCCCTAGAAGGGGTAGGTAGGGGTAGGAATTCCTCAGCCGCTTTTGGAAAGTTGTGTGGGGAAAAGATGGTAAAATAAAGGTTATTGATGATGGGTCTCCAACCGCATCGCCCAAAAATCCCTTAAAAGCCCCCAATACCGTTAGTCACCTTACGTACACCCACCGGAAGAAATGGGGTAGTGCTATTCTAAGCCGACACTACACAGCTGAATAGAGAAAGGATTTAAAAATAAAATAAAAGGCGTTTAAAATTTTGATTACTTTTTAATAATGAAAAAAAATGGCTTAGTGCTACTCTGCACTGAAGCAGGATAAAATAATTTTAATAAAGATATAAGTTTGATACTTAAAAAAATATTATGTTTGCGCAAGCGGGTACAAAATGCGAATTGTCGAAATTCCCAGTAGTTCACTTAACATAATTATCAACTGTAAGAAAAAGATTTTGAATGAAGTTTGCATAGACGTAAATAATCACATACATAAAACACTGACATTTATCCGTAGATCATTTATTATAAAAAAAAAAAAACTTTTTAAAAATGACAAACAATATTTTTTATAAAAGCTACACAAGTTTTCATAATATGTTTAAGTTCAAAATGTTATCAGAGCCCGCATGCAGCTATTATAAAAATGTGCACTAGTCTTTGCTCTACACACAAAAGCGACCAACCCTGGTTCTTTATTAAAAATTAATGCTATCGCTATCAAGAAAAATGTTGAAAGTTTTCTGCCGCAACTTGGTGCCGCATTTTCAAAGAGCAATATTTTTCGCATATACGGTGCTTTTATAAATTGGTTATAGATTACAATACTATTTTTCTTCATTTATAAATATTTTAAGCCAGAAATATAGTCGCTTGTTTGGAAAGTCGGTTTACGGGCTATAATTTTACGCAACAAATTTATATACATCCATACACGTGCTCACGACCATAAATCCCTAAAAGGGGTAGCCAGAGCTTCAGAGCTGAAAACTATTATGATTTTTTACCATTTCTTGGTTGCCACTCCTTGATCGCGGGAGTAGCAAGACGCGTGCGATGATGAAATGTGGTTTTAACTTAAAAAAAAACTTTGATCGTGTCGGGCTAAACTTCATTTTCTAATACTCTTTAAGTACATATGCGTTTATGATTTTGTGCAACTTTATATAGAACTGTGTATCCACAGTAATATTTGATGATATTTTTTATTTGAATTCCAAAACTAGCTCAGGAATTTAAAAATTTAAAACTTTGGTTATCTTTATTTAGATTTGTAGATGCAAACACATACAATTCTAAGAAAAATATTATTTTTGTCGTAGGCATATCGAACCATAGTAAAACGCGCATTCTTTCTACAAGCTTAAATGGGCGCTCACCTCTAATTTATTGTCTCACCGTATTTCCAAACAATTAAATATTTTCTTAAATAAGTGTAAGGGAGTTAAGAGATAGAAATAAATGGCTTTCCCTCTGAAACCCGAATTCCATCACAAGAACATAAATCTGTGGGGATAATTAGTTTTCCCAACAATTCCAATGCAATTGAAGTGAATACAATAATCCAGAACTGAATTATGGAATGAAATGAATTAAAAAAAAAGATATTGAGAAAGTAAGACCTAATTGTTGCTATTTTATCCCATCTTAAATTAAAAATGTAAATGTGACTTTGTTTGTCTGTCTACTTATTTAGAGCCGATCCGAAAAACCACTATAGCTTAGTTAATAAATTAGTTAAATAATAGTTTGATTTTGAGCAAGTATCAAATTATGAAAAATAAGTTTTAAAGATACAAATGTGTTTCACAGTAATTTTAAAACAAATGAATCAATTTATCTATTCTATGTATAGCTCAAAACTATAAAAAAACATGAAGAAAATATAGAACTCTAGTAGGTACACGTAGTATGATAAAATAAGCAAAAAGTTTTTTCAAAGGGATTCTGGAAATAAGGCTCTGAACGTAGCTGATAAGACGAGGCATGGCATAAAAGTATCCAGTAAACTGTAATGAGGGGCCTTTTCATTATGTAATTATCATTCGCCTCTAGAAATTGGATTCGTACGAGATGTGCTTGCATAAAATCTAATTATTTTTGGCTGATGTAAGTATATGAACCCTATCTTTTCAATCTCTCATTGAATATTGGAAGCTTACCCTGTTAGGGATATTTTTAAATATCAATACATCCATTTTCCTACTTACACATACATGCACATAGCCTGAATTGGAGTATGAGCTATTTCTTACCACATCAGCTATTTAAGAAAGTTTATTAAGGGAGGGAGGGACCATATTTAGAATAGAATAACTCTTTATTGCACTTCAAACAGAAATTTACAAAAATAATAATATCATCAAACAGTTTACAGTGAGGTAAAATTTTCGGTCTTATCGCTAAAAGCGATCTCTTCCAGACAACCTTTGGAAGGTGAGATCGATAAATTAATTATTTGGGTAGATGCACAAAACAAGGCGAAAAACATTCTTACGTACATACATATACTCACAGCTATAAATCCCTAGAAGGGGTAGCCAGAGCTAAGGAATTCGAAATTCGAAGGCCGAAGGCCGAAAAAAAACAATAATAATCTGTTAAGCTTATTTAAAACTAACTTATTTAATTTAAATAACAATATAAATATTAATCATACAAAATTATATAGATATTTAACGAATATGAACACATACATTTATAACTACATACTTTTATATATACAAGCAATACAAATACCTAAATAAAATACACATATACGTTTTAGAAATATAATTAATATATGTATATAGTTTAAAAGCAACAGTATTACAGCGCTTCAGTGAGATAGTGTTGTTTCACCAGATCTTTGAACACATTCAGTGATTTAGCCAATCGCACCTCCACAGGAAGTGCATTCCACAATTTCACAGCGTGTACAGAAAAAGAAGAGCCATAGAAATTGGTTGTATGAGAGGGAATAAATAATTGAAGATTATGGTCTGAACGTAAATTTAGGTTATGGGAAAAAGAGAGGAATTGAAAACGTTCTTTTAGATAGAAGGGGGTGGCAGGATTGAACAAGATAGCGTAAAGGAGGGACAAAGTATGCATGCATATTTATAGATATGTTTTAAAAAAGAATTTTTATTTCAATGTGACACCTTAATTTAAACCTAACTTTAGACACCGTGTACCTAATAAATACCTTATTTATTGTCAAGTACCAAGCCTTTCCTTTTTAATTATTTTAAATCTACGTAATTTGCAGTGTTGATGCTATAAATTTTTCAATTTTATACTGGCTACGAAACCCAAAAAAGAAAATCAATCACAGGACGTAATTTAAACCAGCCAGTAGCATAGGTCGTGAATCAAACAAATCAAAATAATATATTCCAGTAATATTTCTTGGTACAATATTTGACGATTTAGTCTCTTGACAAATCTAATCGCTGAATACTCGGAAATAAATTGAAATTTTCTCAAATAAAAGTCTCGGAGGAAATTTTGTCCATTCATCATCTTGTAGTACTGATACAAATTGTGTACATTTTTCAGAAATATCTAAAAGTCGTTGTCTGAATGAATAAATTAAATTGAATAAGGTATTTCAGGAAATTTATATTGTGTTTTAATAGTGCTAAACATTTTTCTTCCATTTAGATAATTGATACGTATTTATAATATCTTACATAGCCTACGCATTGGGAATTAGAAGCGCTAGTATATATATGAATGTGTATTAAAGGATGGTGGAATGGTTATATTTTGATGTTAAACTAGACTAAGAAATGTAGTTTAGCTTATTTGGTAATTCAACGAATATAAAAAATTACATTATTTGTAAATTTAAACATAACAGTTTGTGTAGGCGTGAATAAATTGACTTCATGTAAGTAAACAATAAAATAAATGATAGGTAACTTATTTTACCAGAACGTGATTCTAATAGGTACTCGTAACAGTAATGGGTCCTGACTGAAAATCAGTGTTGTGTGTAAAACGCACAAAAATAAGCTGAGGCAGGACCTATTCACATTTGTTTAATTTATTTTATTTTATTTTGTATCACTTTTTATGTCTCTTTTATAATTTTAATATTCAAGAAAACTGTGTAGTAGTTAATAGTTCAAATGTGAATAAATGTCTCTTCTTTCTTTCTTTCTTTCTTAATCTATATTTCGAGAATTTTTATTTTTCCTTATTTATGCTGTGACATTAACAAAACTAGCATATGTAATTCACATGTTAAGAGTATTATAAGAGCACCTATTGAAGTTTTGCCAAATAGAGCGTCACCAACATCTATATTAGAAAGCGTTGAATATATCTTTGATATCCTTAATGAGTTTCTTGCAAATAGGGTGTGATAATGTGTACTCAAGTTTAATGACAATATTTCGTCAGCAAACTTTAGACATGTCAGACTGCGTAATTGATCAAACGATGTATCAGGTTTATTCATAGAGATATAATAACTATATGATACGTCTATATCTATTTGAACATCACAGGTTGTCATACAATGTTGATTTATACAAAACTCAATTAAGTTGAACAGTAACAATGAAATCTTCCTCTCACGGTGTATACGAGGGGCATGCCAATAGAAGTTAGATACTCTTTTCTCATTTAATTGACACTGGCAAGCTATACAGCATCTTATAGGGTGGTTTTTTATTGACATATTTGAATATAGAACACACTTCTATTATTTATTTTTTATTTCGAATGAGCATCATTTTTCCGAGAATCTTCCTTTCCTCCGAGAAGTTCCTTTATTTATTAGTAAAAATCCCCACATGTGGTTTTCATGAACAAAAATATTCAAATTATGCTGACCAAGTCATTATATAAGTCATGTTATAAACTGTAAAATAAATACAAAACAACAAAATGGCGGATTTTATGTCAGAATATTGTACCAAAAATATGTATATTTAAATTAGTATCGGCCGCCAAAATAAAGGTTTCTACAAAGCAATTACAAATATGTGATTAAACGCGTATAGATAGAAAAATAAATTTAACGATAACTTTAAAACGAACCCTCACTTAAATGTCAATTATTTTTTAGCAACATTACAGTAAAAAAACAACTTTATTCTCAACAAATGTTTAAATAAACAAAAGGTGTTTTATAAACTTTACCTGACTATGAATAAGAATAAGTTTGTTCCGACGGGACTTTGAGAAAAGCCCAAGTTTACGATTGCGTTTAATAGCTCGAATATCGACCAGCGGTTCGGGTCCTGTGGTTAATTAATGAAAGTGTTCGTAAAACTTTATTTTAGGTAAAGTTATTGTGGATTTGAACTTTGTAGAATAGTCACCCATATATGCCACATTAACTTATATAAATTAATTAACTTGAATAAGACCTTTTCAGTTTTATATTTAATTATTTACTTTTTTTTAAATGTAATTTTGACACTTCAAACAGACACAACAAGTAAAAATCTTTACTTCGTAGATTGAAGAGTAGCTGACTATTATTTTGTATTTAGATTTTAGGGAATAATCTCTGAAAAGTTTAGTGTACAAGACATATCACGTGATAGGGGGCAGGCCTATTGCCGTTTTGTACGAATACACTGTCACATGACTAAGTACAACTCAGCCATGTGGGTTTCCTCACGATGTATTCCCTCACCGTTAATAACCATGATAAATTAACCACACATATGTCTTTAGAAAAGACAAATTGGTGTAGGCCCGACCCAGGATTTGAACACTAGTCGTTTGCACGATAACCGAGTGTTCTACCCACTGGGCTATCACGGTTGCACATATTTATAGATATGTCTTAAAAGAGCATTTTTATTTCAATGTGACACCTTAATTTAAACCTAACTTTAGACACCGTGTACCTAATAAATACCTTATTTATTGTCAAGTACCAAGCCTTTCCTTTTTTAATTCTTTTAAATCTGCGTCATTTGCAGTGTTGATCTACCTATAAATGTTTCAATTTTATACTGGCTACGAAACCCAAAAAAGAAAATCAATCACAGGACGTAATTTAAACCAGCCAGTAGCATAGGTCATGAATCAAACAAATCAAAATAATATATTCCAGTAATATTTCATGGTACAATATTTGACGATTTAGTCTCTTGACAAATCTAATCGCTGAATACTCGGAAATAAATTGAAATTTTCTCAAATAAAAGTCTCGGAGGAAATTTTGTCCATTCATCATCTTGAAGTACTGATACAAATTGTGTACATTTTTCAGAAATATCTAAAAGTCGTTGTCTGAATGAATAAATTAAAATGAATAAGGCATTTCAGGAAATTTATATTGTGTTTTAATAGTGCTAAACATTTTTCTTCCATTTAGATAATTGATAAGTATTTATAATATCTTACATAGCCTACGCATTGGGAATTAGAAGCGCTAGTATATATATGAATGTGTATTAAAGGATGGTGGAATGGTTATATTTTGATGTTAAACTAGACTAAAAAATGTAGTTTAGCTTATTTGGTAATTCAACGAATATAAAAATTTAAATTATTTGTAAATCTAAACATAACAGTTTGAGTAGGCGTGAATTTATTGACTTCAACTATGACTACAATAAGCTTAGTGATGTAAGTAAACAATAAAATAAATGATAGGTAACTTATTTTACCAGAACGTGATTCTAATGGGTACTCGTAACAGAAATATATATTTCAAGAATTTTTATTATTCCTTATTTATGCTGTGACATTAACAAAACTAGTATATGAAATTCACATGTTAAGAGTATTATAAGAGCACCTATTGAAGTTTTGCCAAATAGAGCGTCACCAACATCTATATTAGAAAGCGGTGAATATATCTTTGATATCCTTAATGAGTTTCTTGCAAATAGGGTGTGATAATGTGTACTCAAGTTTAATGACAATATTTCGTCAGCAAACTTTAGACATATCAGACTGCGTAATTGATCAAACGATGTATCAGGTTTATTCATAAAGATATAATAACTATATGATACGTCTATATCTATTTGAACATCACAGATTATCATATAATGTTGAATTCAAAACTCAATTAAGTTGAACGGTAACAATGAAATCTTCCTCTCACGTTGTATACGGGGGGCATGCCAATAGAAGTTAGATACTCTTTTCTCATTTAATTGACACTGGCAAGCTACACACCATCTTATAGGCTGGTTTTTTATTGACACATTTGAATAAAAAACACACTTCTATTATTATTTTTTTATTTGAATCAGCATCATTTTTCCGAGAATCTTCCTTTCCTCTGAGAAGTTCCTTTATTTATTAGTAAAAATCCCCACATGAGGTTTTCATGAACAAACACTTTCAAATTATGCTGACCAAGTTATTATATAAGTCATGTTATAAACTATAAAATAGATACAAAACAACAAAATGGTGGATTTAATAAGTTAATAAGATTATCGTACCAAAAAACGTAAATTTAAATAAGTATCGGCTGCCAAAATAAAGGTTTCTTTAAAGCAATCACAAATATGTGAATCGGTAATCGGTAAAAATTAATCAATTATGTCTTTCAACGAGAAAAAAGCTAAATAACGCCAAAAATAAATATTACGATAACTTTAAAACGAACCCTCACTTAAATGTCAATTATTTTTTGCAACATTACAGTAAAAAAACAACTTTATTCTCAACAAATGTTTAAATAAACAAAAGGTGTTTTATAAACTTTACCTGACTATGAATAAGAATAAGTTTGTTCCGACGGGACTTTGAGAAAAGCCCAAGTTTACGATTGCGTTTAATAGCTCGAATATCGACCAGCGGTTCGGGTCCTGTGGTTAATTAATGAAAGTGTTCGTAAAACTTCATTTTAGGTAAAGTTATTGTGGATTTGAACTTTGTAGAATAGTCACCCATATATGCCACAATAACTTATATAAATTAATTAACTTAAATAAGACCTTTTCAGTTTTATATTTAAATATTTACTTTTTTTTTAAATGTGATTTTGACACTTCAAACAGACACAACAAGTACAAATCTTTACTTCGTAGATTGAAGAGTAGCTGACTATGATTTTGTATTTAGGTTTTTAGGAATAATCTCTGAAAAGTTTAGTGTACTAGACATATCTCGTAAATTAGCTGTGTGGTTTTTTTTAAGAAATTTCTTCTGATTTGCTGGTTTATGGTTTTTTATGCCGATGTTACATGTATGTATGCTGATGATAGTTAAGAAAAAGTATCTTACATTCTTAATAGTAAATAAACAGTCTGGAATCAATTTTGTAGATGAATAAACTTCCGTTCCCAGCAGTTAGTTAACATACATACATATACTCACGCCATTAATTCCCATTGGTATAGGCAGAGACTATCGATCGCCACTTCGTACGATCCTGACAAACCTCTCTAGCTTCGTTTACATCCATCAATCTTTTCATACATGCTCTTTTGTTCTTCATACTTCGGTTAACATGTTTCATCTAATAGCAACTATGCTTAACTTTTAATAAAAAATCCGTGCGCAACCGAGGTGTGCACATAAGATACCACCTATTATGTAGACAGTCGTGGGTTAAAACCCCAGGTCACGCCTACACCAGTTTGTCAGTCACATGTTTGTTTAATTTATCATAGTTGTCAACGGTGAGAGAAAACATCGTGGAGAAACTTACATGGCTAAGTTGTGTTTAGTTATGTGATAAAGTACTCGCACAAAACGGCAATAGGCCTACCCCCCTATCACGTGAGTACACTGCATAGGAAAACATGGGTACTCTGAACACCAGGTGACAATGACACCAAGAATAACTACCTCTCCCAACCTCTTCGAGGTTATACAGTCACTGTTAAAACTAAAAGAATCTTGATAAATCATAAACTGATACTTTTTCCTTTAAGCAATAACTTTTAATTCACAGATTCAGTTATTATTATGTCAGATATTAAAGTACGTCCACTTAATAGCAATGTCATTAAAAAATTAACAAGGCGAAAACGAGTAGTACACACTCGATTCAAGTATATGTCTCCGAATGAATGTGAGTATTAAAAAGGTTAAAGCTGTTTTAAATGAGTATTTACGTATTTTGGAAACGTCTGATATTAATTTATTTGTATGCTTATGTATGACAGAATGAACTTCAAATAGGGAGAAGCAAAGTTCAATTAATTAAACTGTTACAATTCCACTGCGAATTATTATTCAGAATTTCATAATTTTTCCCTTGTCCTATAGGATTTTTATTGACAGTTATTTCTATTGTTAAAACGGATCGTAGGTATACCCTGACTGAGTGCCCAACATCTTATATCAAGTTTAACTAATAAAGCTTTATACATTTAAAATTTCTATACTGAGTAAAGTGGCTATCGTTTAAACAAACTTGAGAATTGAATCTTAAAGATAAATCCATTTGTTGTTGTTTTTTATTCTAAATAAGTTTAATTTATTTTGATACCATTTTGAAATTACTGCTATTAGAGTAGTAGTAGTGTAATTATTCTCATTGCCATATTTCTAAAAGTAAATATTACAATTATATTTATGGTAAAAATCAAAATAACGTAAATATGAATGTAAGATACTCATAATTTATTGGAAACGTACATAAGTGGATAACGTCAACAATAAATCAAATAATTCGAGGCAATAAACCTCTGAATAAGTTCGCAAAAACATAGGGGAGTTAAAATGATTGATCTCTTTTCTATGATCAGCATATTACTCGAGCGTAAATGAGACACTATTGGGTTTGACTGGCTCGGACCTTTCGGTCAATGATTTCGGATAAAGGATCGCTGATATGATTCACATTTCAGGCCCCAAGTGTGTCGTTCCGTGTTCACGGTTCAACAGACACATTCTAGATAGTAATATAGGCTGTAATGTTCGCGGTATGCTCACTTTTCTGTAAAGACCGTTTGGTTGGACTAGGATTTTGTAGAATAAAGTTTTGGAGTTGGAATTTAATCTCGTGTAAATATTTTAAAACAAATATTTGATTGAGGTTTTTTCTTCTTCATTCATTACAGATATCCATGTAAAGAAAGGGAGCATAAGGTATTATGCGGATACAATATCAGATGACTAAGTATTTGATCTTATATTAGCAAGGTAAAAAGTTAAATCTTAAATGTTTTCTAAACATGAAAGACGTACTCTTAATCCAAGATGAAAAATAATTGTAACACATGTAATCAACATGTATTGTAACGTTGCAAGCAATATAACAATTCTTTTACAATGCTTTCAGAGGTATACAGCTTGTATGATTTGACCTAAGTTTTACTAATCTCTTAAAAATTTTTAACCGACTTCAAAAAAGGAGGTTCTCAGTTCGATTGTTTGTATGTATGTATGTTTGTATGTATGTATGTATAATTGTCCGCGATTATCTCGAGTTTGGCTTAAGCTATTTGGATGCGGTTTTCAGGACAGTATTCGTTACATTTAGGAGAATGTTTTAGTGCCTTAACCGACCAAAAAAAGAAAGGAGGTTCTGTGTTTGACCTGTATGTATGTCTGTTGGTCCGCGATTATCTCACGTTTGGCTTAAGCTATTTGGATGCGGTTTTCAGAAAAGTATTCGTTACATTTAGGAGAAGGTTTTAGTGCCTTAACCGACCAAAAAAAGAAAGGAGGTTCTGTGTTTGACCTGTATGTATGTCTGTTGGTCCGCGATTATCTCACGTTTGGCTTAAGCTATTTGGATGCGGTTTTCAGAAAAGTATTCGTTACATTTAGGAGAAGCTTTTAGTGCCTTGACCGACCAAAAAAAGAAAGGAGGTTCTGTGTTTGACCCGTATGTATGTGTGTTGGTCCGCGATTATCTCACGTTTGGCTTAAGCTATTTGGATGCGGTTTTCAGAAAAGTATTCGTTACATTTAGAAGATGGGTTAAAAGTTCTTTAACCGACTCGAAAAAAAGGAGGTTTCTTAGTTTGAAATATAAGTATGTATGTAAAGTTATCAATACTAGACAGAAATTTATCAATATATGTTAATAATTTTTTTTTATTAGTAATAAACAGAGTTACTAAATTATTGAACAAAAAAGTATATAAAAACATGAATAAATTACTCTTAATTATATTAAAGAAAAAAATATATATTGCAACATCATGTTTTTTATCCTGGTCATTTCAATCAAGGCGCTTTCGTCATGGGGAATTTCGCGCTTTCGGAATGGTCTTAACCATTTAAGTAATTTCTTTGAATCTATATCACTTAAAGCCATCTCATCAAGGGATTTTACTCGCCTCAACGCTACATATATATAAGAGTGTTTCTTCGCATTTGTGATAGGTGAACTTCTCTTTGCTCATCTGTTTCGGCAGCAAGAGCAGCACGCTGACGATCTCTCTCATTCTGAAGGGCAAGCACGAGTTATCGACACGATAACGGTTAGAATGAGATGGCAGTATACGATACTAAGTAAGTGCGTAAAAGATGGCTGCTTTATCCCACGCGATAACTAGTTTAAATACGGCTCGTGCTTGCCCTGCTGAAGTCTTTGTTTTTTTTCGATGGGTGTTTCGTTCTCCCTTACGCGACTTTTCCTTAAAGCATCCTTTGCTTTTCTATATAGGCCCGCAGGTAAACAAAATAGTAACAAGTAAGCTAAAGTCATAATAACAAATATTATAACTACCTGTTAAAAAAACTATAAAATAAACGGACAGTAAAACTTATCTCTCAAAAACTATCACTAATTCACTAAAAAAACTCAGAGTGATTTAAGAACTTATCACTAAAAAGTATAAAATAAAAAAGAAAAACAAAAACTTCAAATTAAAAACTAAACAGAAAAATTAAATATTATTATTTTTTATTTAAAAAAGAACCGCCTTCAAAAATCCAACTGAAAAGTATAAAATATTTTTTATTTATTATATTATGTACAACTCTATTCAACTTCTTCTTTTTGAAGTCGGTGCCAAACAGACAAATTCAAAATGAAAATTGCTACATAGAGAAAACCATACGAATAATAAATCAATCGATAGTGCCTCAACAACAGTAGGTAACACAATCGCGCTCAAAAATCAAGAAATTTCTTCCGCTCGCAACGACGTCGCTTTATAAAGGATGGAATTGGGGGACAGTGAGCGGTGCTTAGCCTGGTGTGCATGCGTCGCACTCCGCAGAGAAATTATCTAATATACATGTCACCGTAAAACTGTAAATACTAGTAAATTATAATTTTAGATAGATAGCGGGATAGTAAACTAACGTTAGGTTAGGTTATGTAAGATTATCAGATTTCAAACTAACGGAATTAACAATTCGACAGAGACATGCATGCACCGAGTTGGCACAACCAATACTTCTAACACTTTGTAAAAAGACGATCGAGAATCTAAATCACTACATAGTATAAAACAAAGTCGCTTTCTCTCTCCCTGTCTGGGATATACGGACATCCTTATGTATACTTTAATCTGTAAAACTACGAAATTAATTTTAATGCGATTTTTTTTATTAATTGATTAAAAAGGAAGGTTTATAAGGATGACATGGAGAACTCACTCAACTTGGGCGGGCCACTAATATTCGTTCTTCTTTGTCATGAAAATTGGTTTGGCACCGACTTCAAAAAGAAGAAGTTGAATAGAGTTGTACATAATAAAATAAATAAAAATTATTTTATACTTTTCAGTTGGATTTTTGAAGGCGGTTCTTTTTTAAATAAAAAATAATAATATTTAATTTTTCTGTTTAGTTTTTAATTTGAAGTTTTTTACATTTACTATACAGTTTAGCACCGACGTTTCTACTATATAGTTTTCATACATACATTCAAGAACACTATTAATTCCCATTGAATTAGTAAGACTATCATCTATCGGTTCATACGATCCTGGAAAAAATTACATTCATAAATGCCGTCCTGGAATTCAGATTTCAATATTTTTATTTTATTTATTTTCTCAAATAAGTAGAGTTATGTTTTGACTTAACAACTGATTTAGCAGAAATGCCTTGAATTAAATTTTCCCAAAGTCAAAGGATGGCCTTATATTAAACATATTTTAAAGACGAAAGTCTATAGCTTCTACAAAAGTTTCACAGTGAAAACGTTGATATGATATGTCATGGCACATGGCATATGGCACGTTATTTAAAAAACAACTTTTACCATGTTTTCAGAGGTATCCAACTAGTAAGGTGTGACTTAGTTTCAATTATATCTGTAAAATTATACCTATTATTATAAAAATTAGCACCAACGTTTCTTTTTTTTAATTTTTCAAACATACATTTACGAACAATATTCATTCCCATTTAAGCAGTTTGACTATCAATTATCGGTTCATACGATCCTGGCAAAAATTACATTCATAAATGCCGTCCCGGCCTTCAGATTTCAATATTTTCACTTATTTTTATTTTATTTGTTTTCGTAAATAAGTAATATTATTATGACTTAAATACTGATTCAGCAGAAATGTTAAGATTTAAATTTTCCCAAAGTCAAAGGATGGCCTTATATTAAACATATTCTAAAGACGAAAGTCTATAACTTCTACAAAAGTTTCACAGCGAGAACTGCCTGCAAAATGGCAAAACTGGCTTTTCTATCGTAGGCGAGTTTTAAAACTTCGTTGAATCTCTTATACGCCAATAGTTTTCAGAATCTGTAGATTAAAAATTTGTGGAATTTGTTTAATTCTAACGTATACTTGCTAGAGCCACAAAAATGGTTATCATTTCCATTCAGACAGAGATAGATTCTCCACAGTTCAAAAACTATCAAAAGATATATTGCTACATTACGTTTTCTTTTAACTAGTTATTTTTAAACATGCCATATATCTGATAAAAAAGTATATTTCTTAGTATTGCTAATAGCAGTTAAAAAAAAACAGCCATGTCGCATAAACTATGTTACATCTGAAAGATGTGGTTTTAAACACAATGCATTTACAAAAACTTTGTCACCGAATAAATGAAAGCCCTTAGCAGATAGTTTGTGATATCATCCAACCAGATCACAACATTAAGTACTTAAATAGCCTCGTACTCTAGCCTTCTACTCGTCTCGTACTATACTCATTGTAAAAATATGATGTAAAGCGAATATAGCATTCATTTAACATGGCTATGGACTTTTAGAGACAAACGGAATACATTTCACTGCTCTACAAAACAGTTCAGTATAACCAAGAACAAACGTATCAAACGCCTAAAAATTTTACATAATTGTTTAAACACATTAGGCAAATGGGAAAAAACAATGGCTTTACAAATAGGCATTTCGATATTTTCTGCCTGATTTTGAATTAGGATATTTACTAAATGAGTAATATACCCTTCACTATCGATACTTTACTTCTACCATCTTGTCCCCAATCAACTACTAAGTGTGGCTGAAGAGTTTCTAGCTCTTAAGCTCTTGCTACCCCTTTTTGGGATTTATGGCCCTAAGTATATGTTTGTATGTAATTTATAAAAAAATCAATGTTTTCTTTTATGTTACAAGCTAAAACTTTCTACATGAGAACATACTATCGCTACAAATATAAAACCAAATCAACAGCTTGAAATTCCTCCCAAGTTTAAGTTTAAATACGGCAAAGCTTCGTACACTGTGCTCATTTGCTTACACTAGTGACATCGAGAAACTTATCTCGTTAAACCTAATGCATCGGACTCACCAGCTTTCGCATCTGATTAAGTCCATCGTCCACCACCAGTCGTTTGATGATTTCGAATTTGTTAGCGGAAATAATTTGTATCATGTTAATATCGTACCAAATATAATCCTTTTTTTTAATTTAAATATGACGTATTTTCCGACAACTGATGATGCATAAAACAGTAAGTAAAAGCATATTTTTTTAGTTTTTAGACAATGTTTAAACTCTTCACAGTTTAATATTTTATTTCTATTCTAAACGACATGATAATCCAATGGGTAAAACACCCGCCCGAAAACAGAAGGGCGTGAGTTCCATTCCTGGGTCGGACCTACACCAATTTGCCTTTTCTAAAGTCATATGTGTGGTTAATTTATCATGGTTATTAACGGTGAGGGAAAACATCGTGAGGAAACCCACATGGCTGAGTTGTACTTAGTCCTGTGACAGAGTATTCGTACAAAACGGCGATAGGCCAGCCCCCTATCACGTGAGTACACTGTCCAAGCAAAACGTGGGTACCTTCTCTGGACACTAGATGGCGCTGCCATGTGAGATCAGAAGTATTGGTACCTCTGCCAACCCCTTCGGGCTAAACGGCGTGAACGTTAATGTAATGTTATGTTATATTCTATTCTAAGTCATAATTGTCATCAAACAACAGTCAAAGCAGCCCTTTTTTATGATCTTTACAAGCAGCTCTGCACACACACATAATATTCCCACTTAGCCGTGCCTTGATTTCAAATTAAGTACACACATACATACATATACTCACGGCTATAAATCCATAGATGGGGTAGCCAGAGCTAAGGAATTAGAAATTTCTCAGCCACTTATGGAAAGTTAAGTGGGGAAAAGATGGTCAAATAAAGGTTGTTGGTGATGGGTCTCCAATCTCATCGCCCAAAAGTCCCTTAAAGCCCCAATACCGTTAGTCCGCTTCTTACGTACACCCACCGGAAAAAAATGGGGTAGTGCTATTCTAAGCCGACACTACACAGTAAAGCAGTATTAAGTTTACAGTAATATATATTTATTATATAGAAAATTGGTAAAAGGTATCTTTAGAGCTAATGTGGAAGGTAATGTTAGTAGAGGACGGCCTCGATAGACACACTTGGACCAAATTGAAAGTGTGCTCAAAAAGGCAGGCGTCCGAAGTATGAAGAATAAAAGAGCATGTATGAAAAGATTGATGGATGTAGACGAAGCAAGAGAGGTTTGCCAGGATCGTGCAAAGTGGCGATCGATAGTCTCTCTCTACCCCAATGGGAATTAACAGCGTGAGTATATGTATGTAATATATATTTTTTGTGGTGAATTCATTAAAGATTCTCTTTTTTATGCTGTTAAATATTTTTGTTTTATAAGCTCCTAATTGTTTATTCGCTTTCACGTATATACATATACGCACATCTATAAATCCCTAGGAGCCAGAGTTTCAGAATAAGGAATTTCTCAGCCACTTTTGGAATATGCTATATAATATATATGGACGTTAAGCCGTCGATCCCGGCTACTATCACGGTAGCAGTCGTTAGTCTGCCAACCCGTAATTGGCCAGCGAGGTGGACTATGGCCAAATTGCCCTATATCGGAAAGGCTCGAGCCCCTTGGTGAGGACATATATGGGCTGTAACGTGAGGATGGGTCTCCAACCACATCGCCCAAAAATCTGTTTGAGAGTCGCAACACCCTTAATTGCCTCTTAGGAATACTCACGCTAAGAAATGGGGTAGTGGTTTTCTAAGCCGATACTATACAACAACAAAGTTTTTATTTTAATTGATTTATAATAATAAAAGAGAACCCAAACCAATGTTACCATCAATATAAAGAACTTGTTGTCATTATCAACAACCCAAACCTGCGTTTGGTAATTATTTTATAAAAACGATTAAAATACTTCAAAAATTATGCCATATAAACTGCACAAAAACTACATTCATAAAAACGACAAAATAAACGGAATCTCGATTTCGAGGACCAAATTCAATGAATCTCAGTCACGAATGACTAACTGCCACTCGCTTTCTCTAACTTTTAACGATTTATTTTTGTAATAGTGATACGAATACGTGAAAACTTTTTACCGCACACGATCACTGTTAGTTCTAGAATGCAATTTAAGTTTATCTCACTATATTTTTGTCGGAAACTGAATTTTAAAAAGTAAACAGGAAAGTTGAACCATTATTGAGTTGTCCCAGTTATTTTGTTCGATTCAGTGCTGAATAATAATTTGGATATTTGCCAAATGTATATCAATGTTATCGTATCCGTAATCCGTAATCCTTTTTATAAATGAAAGCCATTAAAACTTGTAAAATCTGTAAAATATTATGTTATAAACTGATAACCTACAAATTGATCAGTTTATGGTAAATATCGTAAAAACTCTGTGTGGATATAAATATTTGGTTCAAATCAACAATATTCACAAAAAGTCTCGATAACTTTAATTATCAAAAGCCAATAAACATCAAATGTTTAGTGAGAATTAATACATTTCTATAACAATTTTTGCATAAGTTCTTTGGTTGCTTTTAATAATAAAAAAACAACTTTAAAGTGTTGTATATGCAAGACTCAAAAAGTTCAGTTAAAAACCGCAAAACAGTATTGACAAAAACCATCCACTGTTTATATAAATGGGAGGTACACTAAAACAATTGTAAAGTGTTTTGTAATAAATAGCATTTTTGTCAACTTGCTTAGCTTTATAGCTTTGTATACTCATATCAATTGACTACTTCCTAGACCAAAGCGTCTTAGAGCTATCGTACGGACGGACAAACAGACAAACAGTCGGCCATGGCGATACAATATTGGTCTCTTGTTCAATACAAAACTCTAATATTAACTAAGTTTGAAGATAATGATTCTTATTATTACAATTCACAAAAGTAAACGGTGACTAGATCTTGTTTAGTGATGATGTTAAAAACGTACATTTCTTTTTCTATCTTATTATTTGAACCAATAGTGATAGCTCAGTGGATAGAACGGGAGTCATACGTTTCACCGAATGTCGCGAGCTCGACGCACGCGAGCTCGAAAAAATATTTGAGTGGTACGCCAGCTCGAAAGTACGTGAATTCGAAAGCCGCCAGCTCGAAATACGTTGGCGCGAATCACGTTTCACCGAAAATATTTCGCAATGGTTTATCAGTTTGAGAAGCAGATTATAATTAATGTCTTAATCTTATTAATATTAAACATTTTTTCTTTTAAGGTACTTTGATTTTTTAGTTATTGATGTTATTTGCATCCACCCTCATTAAAATAATGTAGAACAAAACATATTGGTGCACATAACTTAGCGCAGTATATAGCTGTAGCTACTACTCATCTTAACTGATTTTTAATACAATTTGGTTTTATGTTTTTTTTGTCAAAACAATGTTTCTTATATATAGCATTTTTTTTGTTGAAATTTTTGTTACCTTGTTGTAAGATGATGGCAGGAGTTTACCTATTTTCTATATCAACTTAGTATTTATCATTTATTTATTTCGAATAGTTTTATATTCATTTATTTACGCTACGATTAAAGGGCAAAGAAACAATAGTTAGAGTTTCATTTCATTGTACCAAAAATTAAGTTAAAGCAAAAAAACAGATGCTGTTTAGTATCGGTTTAGAATAGCACTACCCCATTTCTTAACGCGGGTGTACGAAAGAGGCGACTAAGGGTATTGGGGTTTTAAAGGCTTTTTGGGCGATGCAGTAGAAGACCCATCACCAACAACCTTTATTTTACTATCTTTTCACCACATAACTTTCAAAAATTTGCTGAGGAATTACTAATTCTCTCTCTCTGGCTACTCATTTAAGTGATTTATAGCCATGATTAGATGTACGTATGATATCTAATTTTGTGGCTCTGCCTACTTTTTAGGGTCTTGTAGGTAAGTTTAAGTAGGTAGCTAGGTGATTTCCCAATTAGCGTAGATATTTTACTGAGGGTGGATGCAAATAACATCAATAACTAAAAAATCAAAGTACCTTCAAAGAAAATATATTTAATATTAATAAAATTAAGACATTAATCATAATCTGCTTCTCAAACTGATAAACCATTGCGAAAGATTTTCGGTGAAACGTGTTTCGCGCCAACGTATTTCGAGCTGGCGGCTTTCGAATTCACGTACTTTCGAGCTGGCGTACCACTCAAATATTTTTTCGAGCTCGCGTGCGTCGAGCTCGCGACATTCGGTGAAACGTATGACTCCCGGATAGAACACCGCTTATCGTGCTGACAAAAAAGGTTTCAAAAAAAAAGAAACAAAAGACATATGTGTGGTTAATTTATCACGGTTGTTAACGATGAGGGCAAACATCGTCAGGAAACCCACATGGCTGAGTTGTACTTAATCATGTCACAGTGAATTCATACAAAACGGCCAGCCCCCTATTCCGTGAGAACACTGTCCAGACAAAACGTGGGTACTCTGAACACCAGGTGATAATGTCACGTAATGTTCGGAAGTAATAGTATCTCAGCCAACCCCTTCGGGGAGATACGTCGTGAACGTTTGAGTTTGAATTGGGTTATTTGAAATAAAGCACGAATATTATTTACAATATCAATAGCATTATCGTGTTTCGCAAGCATTGTTGTGTAATAGAAGCTAACAGTGCGAATACACTGTCACATGACTAAGTACAACTCAGCCATGTGGGTTTCCTCACGATGTTTTCCCTCACCGTTAACAACCATGATAATTTAAAAACATATTTATCTTATATCTACTTTGACTGGGACCTCATAATGAGTTAACGTTTTCTTGAATAAGTGTAACTGCATTTATCATATCGATTTTCATTGAGCCACATTGAAACGAAATCTACTTCGGTACATTTGAAATATTTTCGAACTTTGAATAAGATATTTTTATCAGAAAAAATATAAACATAAACATAAACATAAACATAAACATATATTGTCATAAAAAACGCATATTTTATTGATATCTTTAAATTTTCAGTAAAATGTAAATAAAATCCAATAAAATATGTGTAAATACATTCAAATATATATTCATAATCATTTTCCACAAAAAAAATATTTTTCGAATGTATGAAACAATACACAAAAAGCTACTGTTGTTTTTTAGGAGAAAAACTGTAGCATTATGGTGGATTGTAGCTTCAGACAGCTGTCAAAAGAACTCTTAAAAACGCTTAGAATACCGATTTGGTGAATCATTCGTTCAATCATCATAACGCTGAAAAAAATCGTTAATTTGCAGAATACCAAATACGTCAATGTGTCAAAAAGTGACGTAAAATGGCCTTGTAGAATAGCAAATAAGATCTTAGCTGTTTCACTATTGTAACAGTGACACAAATGACATTTGTCAATTTTGCTTCGAGAATGCCAAAACCACAGTTTTGATACACCTAAGACCGACATACAGAAAAGATGGTCGTGTAGAATTGGGCCCCTGAGATTGATTACTAGCAAAACTTTTTTATATGATAGATTATCTAGTCCTTGAGGAATAGATTTTTTCTGTACTTTTATACGAATACAGAAAACCAAACATCTATATGTTAGATTCAAGCGCTGCATGTTTGATTTTAAAATAATTAAGAATTAATAGTAGGCTCTTAATCATTCCCCGTATTTATACTAATAGAAAATAAATTATCTAATATTGTAAACTACATATAACTTAACTGCCTTCTCTGAGTCATGTCATCTTTTATATGAGGTATATAATTATGGAACTTTATAAGACACACCTCACGAGAATAAATTTTTCATACAGATATGCTCCAAGAAATCAAAACTTTGGATTAAATAGTTAAGAGTAATAATGAAGGATATGATATGATAATTATCAGTGAAAGAATAACTTTAATATTCAATTATTTTTCTGTGATATTTTAAATATATCTTCGTATTAAAATATTATTCAATTATTATGTATTAGCCAATATGCTCAAATTATAATTTTCCAATATTTGAAAATTACTACAGCATTTTAGCGATTCGCTTTAGAAATATTAATTACTGTTTCTTACTTAAGGGATAATTTATCCTTTCCAGTCACTGAAATCTGTTATCTGTGCTTAGATTATATTGAACATAGTTGCTTGTGAGAAGTTCATTACAATGCAAAATTATCACTGGTTTAAAGTTCTAGTATATACAGTGAACCATACCAACGATACTATATTTCTACCATCTTGTCGCCTATCAAATTCCAAATGTGGCTGAGGAGAATCTAGCTCTAAATCTCTGGCTACCCCGTTTTGTGAGTGGCCGTGAGTATATATATGTATGTTTTGTGTAATTGGTTTCTCCATATGACTTTCAGTTGTAAAACACACCACAGCACAGTTTTTTTGTAACCGCCTCTGGGCTCTGGTTCTTTTTTCTGAGAATCGTAGTCGGCACAACCAACATAAGTACATTTTAATGATAAAATAATAAATCAGTTCTGCTTACTTTAAACTAATGTCGACTTGCTCTCTATTTCGTTACTTCGCAAAAGTTTGGAACAAAAATTTAACCTTAGTTAAAAAAGTAAATAAAAAATAAAAAAATGTTTATTTGATAAGGCATATTCACAGTACAGATTTGAACAGGTTCTAAACACACTTTAAACCTTTACATGTGGGATAAGTATTTAAAAATTGGCATTATTGTAGCTGTGTAGAATGTATTGTAGCTATCGGTTTAGAATAGAACTACATTTCTTCCCGTACGTGTATGTAAGAGACGACTAAGGGTATAGGGGCTTCTTGAGTGATTTTTGGGCGATGAGGTTGGAGACCCGTCACCGATAACATTTATTTATTATTACCATCTTTTCCCCAATCAACTTCCAATAGTGGCTGAGGAATTTCTCATTCCATAGCTCTGGCTACCCCGTAAGGGATTTACAACCGTGAGTATATGTATGTATGTATGTCGCTCGCGGATTAGACTTGCTGGAGCTCTAAATTATATCCCTTTACTAAGCAGACCTCCCAAAAATATTATAGTAAGTGTCAACAGTTTCTTGTAATCGTCCATGGCTAGAAATCATTCAGATGATTATCATATCATCTGAATGATATCATTGGCTAAGAAATTTTGTAGTTCTTTATAAAACATTGTTTTTAAGTTTTTCTAAATGTGCTGTTGGATATCATAATAAAATAAAAATAATAAAATAAAATGATGTTCAGCAAATAAAATTGTGCTGCCTGCCATATTTTCTACGTATTTAAAATGTTAGAGTATGAAAAACTGTAAAGAATGAATTTTTATCAATGTAAGACCAATCGGATCAAAATCGTTTAAAAACTTTTCTTTCTGGTCCACTTGATGGACCTAATGCTTTAACAACGATCGCTTCCAACATTATTTCCATGACATGGTAACGAGACGACCAGCTAACCAAAGAGCGTCTTTTCTCATTTTTGCTCTAATAGGGGGCAAGCACCTGCTCTTAAGCCGGTGTTGACCACAGTTGTGTCGAACCAAATGATTATACATATTTTGTCACTCAAGTTCCAAGAAAGAATAGTGTCATGAATAGCTGAAGCACGCGCCTCCCCAGTTCCGTGGCTGAGTTTGGGAAAAGTTGATCCACGCACTGTTTTGTGCCCAGTTATATCTTATACAGGTTGATTTCGGGGTCGTGATCCCAACCATTTTTTTCTAACTCAGTAAATGATTGCGATGCTACCTGTATTTATTTTAATTGAAACAAAGATGTTTCGTAATTTACTTATTTTTATTTACTGACTCAAATGCGTGGTCACCCTACTTTTTATATTACACCTTTTTAGAAAACAAACTCTTTGTTAGAATACTTAATAATTTATGAGTAATAATGTGACAACACGTCAAATTCAATAAACGATAACAATAAATAATAACGAAACAAAGATTTAAAATAAAATAAATTAATCAAGCCACCGCCGTGCCGTACCCATTTTCTAATATCGAGCGATCAGATATGGTAATGTTTTACTATCAAACACACAACACTACCAGAGCAAGTGAGATGTTTCATCAGCGACATCCCATTTTGCCAATACCAACTAGACGTAGGTACGTACCATTGCAGTAGGCATCGAAGAAAATTCTTATCTGTCTATCAATATCGTCATATCAATTGCAACTACTGCAACGATTGTTAAGTCCATGCACTTGACAAAAAATTTCTTGGGAAATAGTAGGGTGACCATGATCTCGAATAGTCGCAGTTTTTTTTTTTGTAAACTTAAATAAGTCGCTGGTGTACTGTTAGTCCTAACCTATCGTGATGCTTAGGAGAAAGTAAGTTAAATGCTTCTTTCTTGCTCCACGACCCCGTAATCACCCTGTATATCAGTTTCCCGCCCCAATGAACGTTAAGAGGTGTATTTGGATTAAATTATTTCTTCTGCTACCTTCGGCCTTTGTTTCATACGCTGGCGACCGACGGATCGGGGATGAATTTATATTGTCCTCTGATGGTTCAGTACCTGTACTTTTTAGGGTTGATGACTACTTGGCGGATAAAGTACATACTTTCTTTGCAATGCTTCTTTTTGTCTTTTTTTTCGATCAAGAAAACGTTGCAGGCGAGCGTTTTTTGCCATTTCTTTCTCATTTTGTTTAAAGTAAACTATGTCAATCCCTATTGAACCAGGGCGTCCTCTCTTTTGTCTGTTCAATTAAAAATTAACTAACTCCTTCAATGTTTATCTTCTTTAGAGTATCAGCGTGTGCCATATCAAACAAGTCCTCTAAATTGCTACACTATCTTTTATTTCGTAAACTTTCAGAGCGTTTAGTTTCATTTTTCTTATTTATATAACTTTGAGACATGGTAGCGAACCTTAAATGTCGGTCAAAAAATAAAAAAATACAAGTTAGTATTTCCGGTGATAGAAGCAAATAGCGGGGTGACGCAGTACATTTTCAAAAGTCGATAAATAATAAGAACCCTATTACATTTTTTTGAAACATTGAGTATTTTTATTGATAATATACTTTTTAAATGCTTTTACATAAACAGAAAATTATACTGTTTAATCTATATTCTCACTATTTCAAAAAAAATTAAACCAATGAAGCAATCGAAACCGATTAACATTTTCTCAAAAAGAAAACCAACCAGGCTATTAACATTTCTTGTGCGATTTTATAAAATGTAATGAAAGAATTGTAAATTACCTTTCTCGCGTTTCAACCAAGTTTTTATATCTCTTATTTCAGAGTTTTCTCATCCGCAAACTTGTAACACTCATAACGGAGATTTATATATTTGTAGTTTTGTTTTGGTTTTCGCTCATTTTGTCCGCTATCAATCTTGTGTTCTGTCTTTCTGTAGTTGCAAAAACTAGTTTTGTACCGAAACAATCTCCGTGCAGTGCAGTTTATGTCAAGAAGTTTTTATTCAATTTCTTCATCTGCTTTGTCTAGAGAATACAATATAAAATGTAAATTAATTTCTACGTTTCTCGATTTCGAGAGCATTTTTTATATAATTTAATGTAGGTTAGGTTTTTCATATTGTTACGACATCTGTTCGCAAGTAGGAGATAGGATTTGCCACTACTAGATTATACTAGATGGCGTTACTAGTATTTTAATAAGTAAAAAAGGGAATTACTAGATGTTTCTCGAATATCGACTTTTCGAGAATGTGGTACTAGAACTTTCTGTAATATTCGCGTATTTGAGATTTGGCATATATAAAGAGCGACGCGTGCTACGGAGTATTCGAGTGCGAAGAACTAAAGCGAGAACAAGCGAAATACTAGAGCGAAGAAATTAAATACGACAGTGCAGTGATATTCGGATTACGGAAATAAGCTTAACGGTGTGGACAGTGTTACTATAACGGAGTAAATTAGTGTTGTTAATTAGTGCGAGTATCGATAGTTAATTATCGATAGTGATTGTTGTGTTGTGTAGAGTGCGTTATTGGTCAATAAATATAATTACACCTTATTGCACGAAAGTGTTACTGGTATTTATCAAATTAAGAACCCGGTACGTAACAATTGGTGACAGAAGTGGATTTGAAGATGCCAGTTATGCCGAAGGAAGACGGAAGAGAGGGTGTGAAGACACGCGCTCAGAAAGCCGCAGAGGGTGAACAGCTGTCGGAAATGAGGTCATCGGTCACGAACCCTCGGAGTGACATTCCAGAGGAGACGTCCGCGGTGACTAACGCGCCGTCTACATCAACGGCGCCGGCGGCCGCAACTAATACTGACTTGGCGATGATAGTTGAAATGTTTCAAAGCATGCGTGAAGCACAACAAAGCATACAGGATCTTGTGAAAAACATACATTCGGAGGTACAGGGTGTTGTGAAACAAGAAGTTCGTGAGTTGCGCGAGGAACAGCAAACTAAGTTCTCACAAGTTCTCACTGCGGTCAATGAAGTCAGTGGTCGGGTGGTTACTGTGGAAAAAGACGTAGAGCAGATGAAGGAGCAGGTAACCACTATTGAGAAAGATATCGATGACATGAAGACCGACTTCCGCGGAATGGAGAAAAGGGTTCTGCAGCTTGAATCACGACCGGTCAAGGTTGTCTCCGGTGAGAATGTAGTAGCTGTCCATGGTCCTCGTGTGAAGGTTCCTCCCTACGACGGAACAACATCCTGGTCGGCGTATAGACATCAGTTCCAGACTGTTGCGGCTGCCAATGGTTGGACTGATGAACAGTGTTTGACTGCACTGACGGTGGCGCTCCGAGGTCAAGCACTGTCAGTAATAGAGGCGCTGCCGACTCCGAGTGGTGGTTTCAAGGACCTGCTGGATGCGTTGGAGTCTCGCTATGGAGACCGACACCTGGAGCACGTGTTCCGCGCTCAGCTGCGTGATAGGGTCCAGCGTTCCGGAGAGGGACTTCAGCAGTGGGCCCTTGAAATCGAGAAGCTCGTCCGCAAGGCCTATCCCAGTGTAGATCCGAAGACGGTGGAAATGAACCTGGTGCAAGCATTCGTCGACGGCATCAGAGATATCGAAGTGAGAACAGCGGTGAGACTTCAACACCACACGTCTCTCAAGGATGCCTTGGCGAACGCTCTAGAAGTTGAAGCTTGCCGCCAGGATACGCGCCAAACTCATCGACTTCGTGAGATTGCGGAAGCAAATGAGGACGTCAAGGTCATTAAAGCACCCGTCGGAAGGAGTACTGGACCGATTTGTTATGGCTGCGGGAAAAGGGGCCATTTGAGATTAAGTTGCCCGCTGAGGAAGGAAGAAAAGAGGCAGGCAGAGGCTCCTGCCGCAAACGTCCAGGGAAACGAGCATTAGCCAGGACCGGGGGGCAGGTGCTAGCTAGAGAGGAGAAAGCCCCGACAATGACCATCTCACAAGACTGTAAACATTGCCGGAAGCAAGAGTCGAAGGAGGAGGTCGTGAAAGTGACTCGAATTTGTCCATTGGATGGATGGGAAACAGAAGCTATGCAGAAGGCCCAAGAAGAAGATGAGAACCTCAGACCCATCATGAAATGGAAGAAGGAAAAACACGATCAACCGGCTTGGAGTGAAGTAGCGTCCACAGGAGTGAGTACGAAAGCTTACTGGGCGCAATGGAACAGCCTGGTTCTGATCAATGGTCTACTGTACCGGAGGTGGGAGAAACCCAACGGTAATGAAGAGCACCTACAATTGGTCGTGCCCAGAGCCAAGGTTAAAGATGTACTGCGGGAAATACATGACGGTGTTTCGGTCGGGCATCTTGGGGTAAATCGTACGTTGCAGAAGGTTCGTGCGAAGTTTTACTGGCTTCATTGTAGGGACGACGTACAGGACTGGTGCCCGAAATGTACAACGTGTGCCGCGGTGAAAGGTCCGCAGACCCGGAGAAGAGGGGGATTACGGTTGTACAATGTGGGAGCTCCCTGGGAGAGGATTGCCGTTGATGTGGCTGGACCGTTTCCACAATCAGAGTCCGGAAATAAATATTTCATGGTGGTGATGGATTACTTCACTAAGTGGCCTGAAGTGTTTGCCATACCCAATCGAGAAGCAATAACTGTGGCTACAAAACTGGTCGAGGAAGTGATCTGTCGATTTGGCGTGCCCCTGGAGATACACTCTGACCAGGGAAGAAATTTTGAGTCACAAGTATTTCAAGAGGTGTGCAAACTACTTGGAATGCATAAAACCAGGACGACGCCATATCATCCTCAGTCAGATGGAATGGTGGAGAGGTTCAACCAAACACTGGAGAGACAGTTGGCGAAGATGGTTGAAAAACATCAGAAGGACTGGGACAAACACATTCCATTATTTTTACTGTCTTACCGGTCAGCTGTTCACGAAAGCACGAAGGAAACACCTGCTTTCGTCAATTTCGGAAGAGAGCTACGATTGCCTGTAGATTTGTTGACAGGAGGGTCACCAGATGAGCCGCAGAGTGTAACTGAATATGTAAGCGATTTGAGGGAAAGAATGCAAGATGTACATTCCCTAGTGCGTGAAAATGGTTTACATGCTAGTGAAAAGATGAAAACCAGATATGACCGTAAAGCTAACACGCCGCGTTTCGAAGAGGGTATGCTCGTCTGGTTACACAATCCAACTCGCCAGAAAGGGAAGTCCCCTAAGTTACAAAATAGGTGGGAAGGACCGTACAAGGTGGTCACTAGAATAAACGATGTAACGTACAGAATTCAACGCCAACCTAGAGGGGCTTCGAAAATAGTTCACATCGATCGACTTGCGAAGTACCATGGAAGCAATAATACTCGGGACGAGTATTAATGTAAGGAGGGGGTAATGGTACGACATCTGTTCGCAAGTAGGAGATAGGATTTGCCACTACTAGATTATACTAGATGGCGTTACTAGTATTTTAATAAGTAAAAAAGGGAATTACTAGATGTTTCTCGAATATCGACTTTTCGAGAATGTGGTACTAGAACTTTCTGTAATATTCGCGTATTTGAGATTTGGCATATATAAAGAGCGACGCGTGCTACGGAGTATTCGAGTGCGAAGAACTAAAGCGAGAACAAGCGAAATACTAGAGCGAAGAAATTAAATACGACAGTGCAGTGATATTCGGATTACGGAAATAAGCTTAACGGTGTGGACAGTGTTACTATAACGGAGTAAATTAGTGTTGTTAATTAGTGCGAGTATCGATAGTGACAGTTGTGTTGTGTAGAGTGCGTTATTGGTCAATAAATATAATTACACCTTATTGCACGAAAGTGTGACTGGTATTTATCAAATTAAGAACCCGGTACGTAACAATATATTATAATACATATATTTTTTAAACTGTATATATAGTAAACTGTATATAAGCGAAGTATTAAAGCGAATAAGTGTTTGCCGTGTAGTGCCGGCTTAGAATGTCGCTACCCCTTTCTACCCACGGGTGTCGTAAGAGGCGACTAAGGGTATTGGGGCTTTTTATTGGATTTTTGGGCGATGCGATCTTTTCCCCACTCAACTTCCAAAAGTGGCTGAGGAATTTATAATTCCTTAGCTCTGGCTACCCCTTCTAGGGAATTATAGCCGTGAGTATATGTATGTATGTATGTATGTATATAAGCGACATGATAGTCCAGTGGGTAAGAAGCGACATGATAGTCCAGTGGGTAAGAACACCCGCCCGAAAAACAGAAGGGCGTGAGTTCCAATCCTGGGACGGGCCTACACCAATTTGTCTTTTCTAAAGTCATATGTGTGGTTAATTTATCATGGTTGCTAACGGTGAGGGAAAACATCGTGAGGAAACCCACATGGCTGAGTTGTACTTAGTCATGTGACAGTGTATTCGTACAAAACGGCGATAGGCCTGCCCCCTATCACGTGAGTACACTGTCTAAGCAAAACGTGGGTACTTTCTCTGGAAACTAGATGGCGCTTGCTATGTGAGTTCAGGAGTATTGGTACCTCTGCCAACCCCTTCGGGGATAAACGGCGTGAACGTTTATGTTATGTTATGTTTATGTATATATAGTTAAATGTGTAAATAAATTTTTTGTTGTATTACATTTCTACGTAGTTTGCATAAAGTCAAACGTTACCTTATTTATTATGGGCAGTAATTCGTGAAGCTTTAAATGAATCATGACTATTGACGTCCACTTTTGTACTCCCTGAGCCTCATCCATCGGCATCCTGCAACCTTCATCAAGTCATCAGTATATATCTTGATATCAGGATGTTCGAGTCCTGAACATTGTCTCTTAAGTTATGCATTTACATTATGTATTTTCATCATCATCATCATCATCAGCCCACACTCGTCCACTGCTGGACATAGGCATCTCCCATGGCGCGCCACCTCTTCCTATCCTCGGCCAGCCTCATCCAACCACTCCCGGCCACCTGCTTTAGGTCGTCGGTCCAGCGGGCTGGAGGGCGCCACACACTGCGTCTGCCAGTGCGTGGTCTCCACTCAAGAACTCGTCTTCCCCAGCGGTTATCGGTTCTTCGGCAGATGTGACCAGCCCACTGCCACTTCAACTTGCTGATCCGATGAGCTACGTCCGCCACTTTAGTTCTCTGTCGGATCACGTCATTTCTGATGCGATCCAACAGAGTGATGCCGAGCATAGCTCGCTCCATCGCTCTTTGAGTGACTTTGAATTGGTGGACTAGTCCAGCCGTGAGTGTCCACGTTTCCGCACCATACGTTAACACGGGCAGGACGCACTGGTTGAAAACCTTAGTCTTCAGACATTGTGGGATGGCCGAGGAGAAGATATGCCGAAGTTTTCCAAAAGCAGCCCAGCCCAGCTGGATGCGTCTTGCAACCTCTTTGTCGAAGTTGTTTCTACCGAGTCGTAGCGTCTGACCTAGGTAGACGTACTCCGGCACAACTTCGAGCTCTGCTCCCTCGACAAGAACTGGTCTTGGCTGAACAAGACGATTGAACATGATTTTCGTCTTGTCCAAGTTCATGCCAAGCCCCACTCGCCGAGAGGCTGAGTTTAGGCTACTAATCATCCCGCCGAGATCCTCCAGCGTTTCTGCCATAACGACTATGTCGTCCGCAAACCTGAGGTGTGAGATGTACTCGCCGTTGACACATATACCTTTTCCGTTCCAGTTCATCATCTTGAAGACGTCCTCCAACGCATTCGTGAACAGTTTCGGGGATATGACATCCCCCTGTCTCACCAATCGCTGCAGTTGGATGGGTTCCGTCTTTTGATCCTGTACTTGGACGGTCATGGTCGCAGCATTGTACAAGTGTCTCAACACCTCAATGTAGCGCCAGTCGATTCGGCAACGCTGTAAGGATTGTAGAACAGCCCAGGTTTCGATGGAGTCGAAGGCTTTTTCATAGTCCACGAATGCTAGACACAGCGGCTGATTATACTCTTCGGTTTTCTGTATAATCTGCCGTACTGTGTGGATGTGGTCTACGGTGCTAAAGCCTTTTCGAAACCCAGCCTGCTCCACGGGCTGGAACTCGTCGAACCTCTGGGCAAGACGATTCGAGATGACCCGTGAGAACAGCTTATATACGTGGCTCAAGAGCGCGATCGGTCTGTAGTTCTTGAGAAGGGTTTTATCTCCTTTTTTGAAGAACAAGACCACGACGCTCTCGCTCCACGCCTCCGGAATAGTTCCACTGTAGATGACGTTGTTAAACAGATCTTCCAGGGCTCTCAGTACAGGTGTACCTCCTGCCCTTAGAAGCTCTGTCGTTACCCCGTCATCACCCGGAGCTTTGCTGTTTTTAAGCTGTCTCAAGGCCGATCTTATCTCGTCCAGGTCGACGTCTGGGATATCTTCGGTGAAGTGGCGAGTTAATGGAGCTCTGGGGTCGGTGTCGTGTTCCTCAGGTGGTGCAGCATGACTGGCATATAGCCTTCCGTAGAAGTTCTCAACTTCACGGAGAAGCTCCGGCTTCGAGACAACGATCCTGCCGTCTTCCCTCTTAAGCTTCGTCAGCTGGCTTCGTCCAAGCTGCTGACTGAACACTTTGGACCCCCGGTTTCGCTCTATGGCCTCTTCAATGAGGCGCGTATTAAAGCTCCGGAGGTCGCGTCGAATCAGCTTTTTAATGCGCTTGGACAGAACCCGATGCTGCGACGAATGCTCTTGAGTATACGGCAGTTCGTGTCTTTGTCTCATAAGCTCTAGAGTCTCCTGGGAAAGCTTCGACTCCTTGCCATCGCGCCGCGTTTTAAAATGTTTGTGGCCCACTTCACGTAGAGCTCCTATCAACTGGTTGGCCTTCTCGTTAACGTCGTCTGTGGTTTCCAGCGAGTCGAAACGGTTCTGTAGGTCCATTTGGAAGTTCTCGCTCCCAGATAGCAATTGGCGCAGGTTAGGGCGAAGAGTAGATCTCATAAGACGTTTGCGCTCGAGCTTGTAGTTGATACTTAGAGTGCCTCTGACAAGTCGGTGATCGCTTCCGGTATTAAACCTGCTTATCACTGAGACATCTCTAAATATGTGCCGCTTATCCGTCATAATGAAATCTATCTCGTTCGCCGTTCGACCATCGGGGCTTCACCAGGTCCATTTTCTTTGGGGTCGCTTCTGAAAGAAAGTATTCATCAGATACAACCCCTGGTGCTCGAGAAAGTTTACCAGCATTTGCCCCCTTTGGTTCCTGCAGCCAATGCCATGTGGACCTACCCTCGTTTCGTCGCATTCTTGTACTCCCACTTTGGCGTTGAAGTCTCCCATAACAACCGTGAAGTGAGTGTTTGCGGTATCGTTGATAGCCCGGGAGATATCTTCGAATACCGCTTCGACTTCTGTGTCATCGTGAGTCGAGGTCGTTGCATAAACCTGAACTACCTTGAGAGAGTATCTCTTTGTAAGTTTTATAATGAGGTATGCTACCCTGCTCGACACACTGCTGATCTCCACAATGCTGCTGATGAGAGACTTTTTGACGAGAAAGCCAACGCCGCCTTGGGATTGATGGTCTCCCTCTCTGAAGTAGAGCAGGTGTCCGGATTCCAGGACTATCGTATCCTCCCCCTCTCTTCGGACTTCTGATAGTCCCAGGATATCCCACCGTATCTTGGTAAGCTCCACCTCGAGTTCCTCCATCTTTTCCGCCGTCCGCAGTGTGCGTCCATTGTACGTAGCCAGGTCTAGTTGGTGTTGGCAGCCGTTTCTAACCCGGTGATTCTTAGCACCCTCTGCCCTACCGGTGGGACCCTGACCGCTGCCAAAATGGCCAGGACCGGCAGGACTGCCGGGAATTGAGGGCCGTTGGATTTTCGTCGCAGCCATAAAAGTAAAATGCCATAATCACCACGCTTGGCAGGCGGATTGGTGATCGCAGTGGCGGAAGTTTTATCGCAGGCATGCTGCTGCCCATGCCTACGTTGGTATTTGCTTCCGCCTAGTGTGGAATGGATTGACCGCCATTTTCGGTAGACTGACTGCACCGTTCGGTCCAGTGTGATTTCAAGATCACACTGGATCGCACGGCGGGCGATGGGGTCGTTATGTATTTTACTATACTATTATTCTTATGATATTAACAATCTTTTGGCCAATTTGGAAAAACCAATTAAATAAAACGAAATATGTGTCAACTATGTATTTGTCGCCTAACATACATCGGAGTAACTTAGTACAACACGAAAAGCATTAATACAGTAGACATTATTCAAACTAATTGACACAATGTTTTCATACTTGCTAAAATATACTACGTGTATTAAAATAGTACAAACACACGCGAGTTAGTTTGATTCAAACGAATTCTTTGTAATAATATGCAGCAATAGTAAAACCTTTAATCAAGCAAAGCATATTTTCTCATAGAGTAGAATGCACGTGCCAAAAGCAGAGGTGCAAATTTAGATTTGGCAAATTAATAAGGAGCTTTTAGCATGACGGCTCATTTCGCGCGCTGCATTACGTTGCTAGAGAGCGTTTGTGTATATCATGTTCGCTTGATTCACATTCTGCTCTGTGAAAAGCAGTTCATTTGGAAACTATTCTTGTATTTGTGTTCTACATGTACGCTTGTAATTTACGTTTCATTACCTTTTGATGTTGGGACTAAAATAATAAAGTATTTCAACTGAAACTCAATCGTTCACGCCGTATATCCGAAGGGGCTACCAGAGGTAGTAATACTTCTAAACATCATGTGACTATATGTCCGAATACACTGTCACAGTAAAACTATGTAAAACTTAGCCATGTGGGTTTTCTCACGATGTTTTCCCTTATCGTTAACAACCATGATAAATCAACCACACGTATGACTTTAGAAAAGATAAATTAGTGAAGGCCCAACCCGGGATTTCAATCCTCATCGTATACACGATCAGGATCAGCGGTGTTGTAACCACTGAGCTATCACGGTTGCCAACGTATTTGTTTTTCGTTATTATTGAATAAATAAATCGTAAAAATTATTATCCAATCTTTACAAAAAGGATTTTGAAATGGTGTTTAATCAATTAAAAATATATATATATATATATATATATTAATATTTCTTGTGTAGTGGCGGCTAATTATAACAGCTTTGTTAATTGTTATCTGCAGAGGTCTTATTAGACAAACAAAGATGCTGGATTTTTGTTGATCGATGGGGGAAAGGGTTAGATCCCATACCAGCGTACCTTAACTTTTTTTTTGAAACAATGGCTAATATTTTTTAAAATAATGGAGTAATTTGTTATTAATGTTTTTCATAACTTTCCTATTAACCTTGGGATTATTTGCAAATTTTAACTTTGAGTTTTAAACTTCGTACCAAATGGCAAGTAGGGCAAGTACCCTTTATTAAGTCATGACTAGTTATACTTATATAAAAATACAATTCTATAATATTTTTAAGACGACTACGTTCAGTATGACTACGACTTTTCAATCAGCATATAGGTGGCGTAGCAGCGGAGCGTAGCGTCGTAGATCGTACGAGTAGCACAAATAAGTCGGAAACCAATAACAGAAATACAACCGCACATATTAAATTTCTCGTTACTTTCGCAAAGGATGAGCCTAGAATACAGCTCCATATGAGTTCTTGTTGGAACTGAAAATGTTTATCTTACTATGTTGTTTATTTTACTTTTGCTTTTTCATTACAATTGTATTATTTTTTGTAAATTATATTATTGACATGAAGTTATAAAGAAAATAAATGAAAAGGAATGTTAAGATGGTTTGGGCACATAGAGAGGATGCATGATTGTAAATTGGTAAAAGAAATAGCTATAGAGCCAATGTGGAAAGTTATGTAAGTAGAGGACGACCTCAAAGGACACACCTAGATCAAATTAAGAGTATGTTCAAAACAGACTCTGAAGTATGATCACTAACAGAGCATTTTTGAAAAGCTTGATACAAAGCTAGAGAGATTTGCCAGGATCATACAAAGTGATAAATAATGTCGTGAGTATATGAATATATTTATTTTTAACATTATATCATGTATTTTACAAAATTGTGTTAATAACTAATTTTTACGAAGAATAGTTATTCAGAATAATTATACTTATGATTAAGTATGGCGCCGCAATCACTCGCCGTATGGCTTCGCTGCAGCATGTTTGAGCGGAGTGTTTGAACACCAGTAATTAACTTATTCAATAAAATATTCAATATTTAATTGCACGCCTTTGAAAAATTATACTTTAACCGACTTCACGACACAGTCTTCAAGTCGCTAATATACGCGACCAGGGTAATTTCGCAATTTGATTCGATTCACGTGGGCATCGCTCAATAAATGAGGGTGTTTTTTAATATATTTTTACAACAATTTTAAATTATCGAAACTTTAGCGGAAAAAGCCACTTGCCCAAAAGCATAGTAATGTATTTTTATGATATTTTTAACCTATTTTTTGTTGTAAACGAAGCCAGAGAGGTTTGCCAGGATCGTACAAAGTGGCGATCGATAGTCTCTGCCTACCCCAATGGGAACTAACGGCGTGAGAATATGTATGTATGTATGTATGTATTTTTTGTTATTGATACAATGATTTGTTAATTATTTTGTATTTTGGTTTTAAATGCAGTGAAACGGAGAGCCTTGAGTTAAAAGTGCTTCCACGCTATTGTCGGTTTTTAATATCATCGCTTGCTCGCCAAGTTATTGGAGCATACAGCTTTAAGTTAAATGGACTGTTTTCATTTAAAGCAAACTACTCTGAAATACAAAGGGAAAACTTTAGGTACTATGAATCAGGCTCATTATTTTAGTGCGACATTTTTAAAATTGCATGATGCTTTTTGTTTGGTTGTTTGAGTTTCGTGTGCCTGACTAGAAGTTTACATGTGTATTCATAAACACTTAGATATCATATTTAGTCATCTTTTTAATTAGTAATCGAACATTCATAAAGCACACAGTGTACTAACGTGATAGGGGGCATGTCTGTCACCGTTTTCTACGAATAGACTCTCATACGGCTATGCCACAGTCTCATCGTACGAAACGGCGATAGGCCTAGGATGTAGGCCTGCCCTCTATCACGTGAGTACACTGTCCATACAACACGTGGGTACTCTGTACACCAGTTGACAATGGCACGTGATGTTCAGAAGTATTAGTACATCTGTCACCCTTTCAGGCATATACTATATATAAGGTTTGAGATATTATCATTTTAAATAGGAACTACTGTAAAGTTTCAACATTTCAGTTAAATCTAAAGTAACTTAATACTTGAACTGAAAATGTATTAAATATGAAATATACTAATACTCATGGTAGAGGTGTAACAGACGGCCGTGCGTCTGAGCACTGCTGGTGAAATGGGACGTGAAACGATAAGACACAGTCACCGAGAATAACTTGTTTCAAACTATAATATTTTAATATGATTCTTGGAGTTATAATGCATTATGGTTTATATTTCATGTAGTTTCCTATTACTTTGTAAGGTATTTGTTGCGGATGCCCTATTTGAACTGGAACTGCTGAGGTATTAAATAAAACCAAAGTAGTTTGGGCTTAATTGAACTTATTTATTAGAAATTGCATTTAGCTTATATAATAGAATATAAAAACTTCGCTGCCGCGATGTACAAAATGTACAGCGCCATCTAGTGAAAAACTATGAAACTAGGGTCTTGAACATACCGCCCCCTTAGGACATTATTGACAGAATGTCCTAAAAAAAGTAACATTATACAATAGTATAAACTTAGAATCACTTAGAACAAAAATAAACAATCTGACTTAAACAAAACACTATTCTCTATTTAACACTATCACAAATACATCATTATGCCATTCTTACTTCGCTAATGGCAAAATACAAATTTTAGAAGTAGGCCTCTTAATAATAGACAATTTTGTTCGTAACGTGACTACACGAGTTATATTGTCAGAACCCGGATGTTTTTCAATTACTCGTCGCAAGAGCCAATGACTGGGAGGCAATATAATTGGGACTACTATAAGGTTGGATATAAACCCCAAGTAGCCTGATCTTAAAATTTGTACTGAATGGGACTGCTATGAGCTTTGCAACAATACCACACGCAGCCAGACCTAAGAATTTGAGCTAAATGTGACTGCTATGAGCCTTGCAACAATACCACATGCAGCCAGACCTAAGAATTTAAACTAAATGTGACTGCTATGAGCCTTGCAACAATACCTCATGCAGCCAGACCTAAGAATTTGCACTGAATGTGACTGCTATGAGGCTTGCAACAATACCACATGCAGCCTGATCTAAGAATTTGAACTAAATGTGACTGTTATGAGGCTTGCAACAATACCACATACGGCCTGACCTAATAATTTGAACTAAATGTGACTGCAATGAGCCTTGCAACAATACCACATGAAGCCAGACCTAATAACTTGAACTAAATGTGACTGCTATGAGGCTTGCAAAAATACCACGTGCAGCCTGACCTAAGAATTTGCACTGAATGTGACTGCTATGAGGCTTGCAACAATACCACATGCAGCCTGATCTAAGAATTTGAACTAAATGTGACTGTTATGAGGCTTGCAACAATACCACATACAGCCTGACCTAATAATTTGAACTAAATGTGACTGCTATGAGCCTTGCAACAATACCACATGCAGCCAGACCTAAGAATTTGAACTAAATGTGACTGCTATGAGGCTTGCAACAAAACCACATGCAGCCTGACCTAAGAATTTGCACTGAATGTGACTGCTATGAGGCTTGCAACAATACCACATGCAGCCTGACCTAAGAATTTGTACTGAATGTGACTGCTATGAGACTTGCAACAATACCACATGCAACCTGACCTAAGAATTTGCACTGAATGTGACTGCTATGAGGCTTGCAACAATACAACACGCAGCCTGACCTTAGAATTTGCACTGAATGTGACTGCTATGAGGCTTGCAACAATACCACATGCAGCCTGACCTAAGAATTTGCACTGAATGTGACTGCTATGAGGCTTGCAAAAAAACCACATGCAGCCTGACCTAAGAATTTGAACTAACATTCCGTGCAAAATTCACTACTAGGACTATGAGAATCATTAGTAACCAATAGCGATTTAGCTTGATCAGTCAGCGGTCGTTTGGAGTCCAAACACTCCAATGCTCTGAACCGGTTTTCTATAAACTCATTGAACTGTTTGAGTGTGGGCAATTCATTCGAGTCATTATAAGAAATGTTTAACTCCCAATGTTTACGTGTCTCAGGATCGAGCTTGAACGTAACGATGTGTATTATTATAACATCCCATGTACTCACGTTTACATGCAAGTTTTGCAGCGCACTTAAACAATCAGAGGTGTTGTCCAACAGTTCCTTTAACCCCGAAGCAGATTCAAAATTCAAAAGTCTTTGACCAAACAATATCTTTAGTACACAATTGGCAAGATAGCGTTTATTGTTATAACGTTTTTCAAGTAGTTCCCAACATGCAGTATAATTCGCTTCCGTTATAGTAGTATGCCTAATTAACTGTTCAGCTTCCCCTGTAAGGTGTCCTTTTAGATAATACAATTTTTGCACGTTATCTAGCGTCTTATTTTTATCTACAAGCGATATAAACAAGTCCCTAAATGTGGGCCATTCGGAGTATTTTCCAGAAAATATTGGTATTGAAACCTTGGGTAACTTAACAAAGGAACCGGAGGACTCACTCTCAACAGTATCTTTAACATTAGAATCTTTATTTAAAGCTAACAATTTGTTAATCTCAGTTTTCATACAAGATTTATATATTATGTATGCGTTTTCACATTTATCATAGATATCCTCACTTATATATGAACATTTATCAATATCAGTTGATGAGTAGCATTCGTACATTTTCGTGTTATTTTTTCTAAATAATTGCCAATCTCTCTCTAAATTCTCTAACCTTGTTTCAATATATTCACGATTAACTCTGTCCTTAGGACTTTTCTTATAATTAACATAGCCTTTTTCTATAGATTTAACTAAATCGCGTTGAACATTGATTATACTATCCATTGTTGACACAAATCAATCACAACACAAATAACAATCGCACAGAGAAAAACCACTTTCGCAATATAAGTGAAATTGTGAAAAAATATTACTAAGTGTTTTAAACAAAAAGATCTATGAAAAATTGGGCATAGGTTCCCTGTACTTTCATTTTTTAACAACAATATTCTAAGTCCTAGAACATGCAAGTGAATTATACTAAGTTATGGTTTTCAAAATTTATTCCAATTTCTCAATTCCCTACATTTTCTTTAAGTTTATGAAGTCATACATATAAGAGTCAAAATGCCTGAGCACTATCTTCTTATCAATCCTCGGTTTGAAAACGTCTATTTGGATTCTTCCTTAAGTAATAACATTCGAAACTGTACTTACAAGAGGCACTTCAGTTCTCACTTACAAAAGTTTTCATGCTCCTGTGACGTAACAACGGCTCCTCGATATGCCGGCGTCCTGTCTCGTCCCCTCGATGACGTAGTGTAGTATTTGCACATGTGTCACTTTATCTTGATAGCTCCTCCTTGGTTTGATCTTCTCCACACCGTTGAACTGGAGTTTCCGCTGAGTAGGGTGCTGCGTACGTTTGTTAGTACGCCAGAGACGATCTTCACTGAACCGCGATCTTTAGAAGTTTAGTACTAAAAACTCGCAAATCCGGCTCGAAGGACCAATGTTGCGGATGCCCTATTTGAACTGGAACTGCTGAGGTATTAAATAAAACCAAAGTAGTTTGGACTTAATTGAACTTATTTATTAGAAATTGCATTTAGCTTATATAATAGAATATAAAAACTTCGCTGCCGCGATGTACAAAATGTACAGTGCCATCTAGTGAAAAACTATGAAACTAGGGTCTTGAACAGTATTTGCAACGATAATAATTTGAAATAATATTCTGATTTAATGTTGTATGCGTGATGATGACCAAGTTGTAACCCAGTGATGAAGCAGAAATACTAGAAAATAGAGTTTGATATTCATGGTTAAATCCTTATAGATCCTTATATACCTTGTTACAAAAAAAAACATGTGATTTGATGAGAACTAATATATTTGTACGCTTCGGCCTACATATCAAGTGTAATAGAAAAAAAACTTGAGCTCAAAACGATTGGAACCTTAGTTCGTATTTCATTCCAAATTTGTAATTTCCATGAAAATGTTCGGTAACACAATCTCTCTGCGGAGTTTATTAGACAGTTGAGAACATATTTCGGGAAGTGGAAATGTCTTGACCTGTGAACGTTGACTACGATTTGATTCGTAGACTTAGCATGTTCGTACATTTAGCGAAAAGTTACAATGATAAAAACGTTCCCCAGATCTGGTGACATCTTTTATCATTTTTAATTTGGTTATTACTGCTACAAATTGTGTAATATCAGCTTAAAATAGCATTACCCTATTTGTTCTCGTGGGTAATCGTAAGTGGAAACTAAGGATGTTTGGGCTCTTTCAATGATTTTTGAACGATGCGGTTGGAGATCGATCACAATCAACCTTTATTTTCCAATCTTTTCCCCCTCTCAACTTCCAAAAGTGGCTGAGTAATTTATTACTCTGAAGCTCTGGCTATCTCTTCTGGGATTTATAGCCGTAAGAATATGTATATCTTCTGCTACAAAATGATTTTTACGTATCTAAAAATAATCATTTTACTAACAGGTGCGAGTTAAACATAATCTTAAAATAACTTTTAAATCTTTACGTTATGTTTCGTAACAGAATCTCAAAAAGTGGTATTTAAGTAAACTTATTATTATCTTTCGAATTACAGTGTAATCAATATCATCCCATTATTATGTGTAAAAAACGTATCTATAAATATATATATACTTATTATGTTATTCTATTTTGTACACTCCTACAAAATTACAGTTTTCATTTAAACTTTTTCAAGTTATGGATGCCTTCAAACGACAGACAAACGGACATGGTGAAACATGGTTAAGGGTTTATTGTGATCTACACATCAATAAAAACGTTACAAAAACAAATTAGTATCAAAATTGCTTTATTGACTTAAAGAAAAATCCATTGAATAACATTTATTTACTTATTTTATATTAGACATAGTTTTTATAGTTATGGTTTACCTGAAACAGGTAAAGACATTGGAAAATAATATACAGTTTAGTTACATGGGTACTCTTTAGGCACGTGTATTTCAATTGTAGTTCCTATCAAACTTTCACATATCTATGTCACTCGATAACTCTGCTCAAAATATATTAAGGGCTATAATTACTATCATTGCCGAGTAGTACCGGCTTAAAATGTCACTTTCCCTTTCTACCCATGGGTATGGGGATTTTAAAGTGGTTTTTGGGCGAAGCGGTTGGAGACCCATCCCCAACGTATCAACTTACAAAAGTGACAAAGGAGTTTCTAGCTCCAGCTCTGACTACCTATATGTATGTATGTGTGTGCTAATAAACACTACTTTCCTATTGTTTATTAAAAAAAATAAAATATTTTAAATCAAAAAAAAGTATCTCATGTCAAATTTACTCACTGTTTAAAAATATTGAATATTAGATGATTGCTTATTAGATAAGGAAATAAAAGTGACAAATAAAGTAGATCTTTTTGCAGTACAAGAGGTAAAGTTAATAAAAAACAAAAGATGCACACGGATGTCACTAAGGGCCAGTTTTTTGATCCGTGGTTAACTCAACAATTTGTTAAATATCGTAACTATTAGTTAGATATCAGCAAAATGCATTTTTTGACCCGTGGTTAGAGTTACTAATGGTCAAATATCGAACCAAAATGGAATTACGATTTAACTATTGGTTAGTCATTTAACTATAGTCAATGTAACAAATGGTTATATTTTTAACTCCGGATCAAAAAACTGGCCCTAAGAGTTTGAACTAGGTCGAATATTAAATGGTGGTACACACATATATTTACGCCATGAGTAACTATTGGGGTAGGCAGAGACTACCTTTATTCTTCGTAAACATTCAATTTTGTAGAAAAATAAAAGAGCAAGTATGAAAATAATGATGGTCGTGAACGAAGCTAGAGAGGTTAGCCAGGATCGTACAAAGTGGCGATCTATAGTCTCTGCCTTCCCCAATGGGAACAATAGGCGTGAGTAATAGTAAGTAAGTAAATAAGTTACTATTTGGTCTTTCCTAAGGAGGACCTAAAACCCTCGATTTTGTACATTTTCATTACAAGAAACTTCATTCAAGCCCTTCTGCACCTTAAAAAATACAACCGTAAACAAAGCATAACAGGGTTTCAGGTATTTGTTACTGTATTAAAAACGTGAATATCTTGTAAAACTGATTTCAAAGGTTGAAGGGTCTGATAAAACATCTTTCAGTCCGAATGCCCAAATAAAGTCGTTTCTATATAATTTAAATAAACGCAATAATTAATCAAGAAAACGTCGCTAAATAAATATATCGAAGGAATTTTCTTATATTTTTGAACAAAACTGTTTTATACACCAACTTTTATAAAAGCACCGCCTGTGGGCTCTAGCACTAAATTGTACTTAAATATCTGTGTCTATTCTAAATTCAAATGTTCAATACAAACTACAGAGGTTCTTAGCGGTACAAGAAACGACTGACATTCTTATTCTTGACCTGCCCCCTATCACGGGAGTACACTGTCCAAGTAGACGTGATGTGCAGAAGTATTAGTACCTCTGCCAACCCCTTCGGGGATATACGGCGTGATCATTTGAAATTTTTTAGTTCAGTTGAGTTACATTCTTAGTTACGAGATAAAGTAGTCATTCTCACAAAGCTTCAGGAGGATCATGCCCTTAAACTGATAAAACATTTTTTTCCTATTTTTCTTTTTGTTTCTTTTTTATATCTACTAAAGAAAAAGAAGTGATTTGGGACGTCCTTACTCTTAACTTATGAATGAAATGCAAAAACGAACAATAATTTCCTGAAATGCCGACTCTACAAAGAGATCGTCGGCCATCATACCTGATCCGGACACAGGGAGGAATTTGTTATTAAGGTTTTATTAAGATACGAGGTAGCCTTTACTCTTGGCATGCAATGCAAGAAGCAGGTAAATAACAACCATGCTTGAGAACAATAACTTATATGCTTAAGTTGCAAAAAGTTTTATTTTCTTGTTTCTAGAACAAATAACACATATTTACCGATAAGATTAATGGTCAAGTTCTTAAAAATTTCAACATAAAATTTAAGGTCTTGATGAAATTAAAATCAAAATAGACAACATGTAATTTCAGTTTCATGGAAACACATCTCGTGGGTGAGCATGTTTTACATCAATTTTTAAGTCTTTACGTCAAAGTGCCAATTTTTTCACATACTATCATAATCTATACTAATATTATTAAGCTGAAGAGTTTGTTTGTTTGTTTGAACGCTAGGATCTCAGAAACTGCCCAATCAAATTGGAAAATTCTTTTTTCGTTGGATAGTCCATTTATTGAGAAAGGCTTTAAGCTATATATCATTACGTTGCGACTAATAGGAGCAAAGAATTTGTCAAATATTTATCGTTATTCAGTAAAACCAAACACGCACTTCTGCGTAAAAATAAATAGTCCATATTGTTTGAATCAAAATATATGTGGGTATTTGCAGAGCTTGCAAACGACTCTAACAATAAACGCTTTAACCACTCATTTGATCTTAAAATGGCGGCCTGTACTCAAAATCACAACAACATAAAAAAGGGTTTGAAAGTAGGCAGAAAGTACAAGCAATTTGGATTGAGAGTACAAAATGGTAGAGGTGGTGTCGTGGTCCTTTGAACCAACACTTCATGCCTTTACTACTCTTAATTACCTCTTTTATTATAAATAGTTTATTTTCCAAAATAACTGTGCATGGTTCTTCACAATACATTTTCCCGATTTTACCACGCACTAGGCTGAGCCTGTTTTGCGTGGGACAATTTTTAGTTCAAATATTTGCATTAAATTCATACAGATTCGAAGTTTTAATATAAAACAAGAAATAAAAACATGTCATTAAAATAGAAAACGCAATAATTAAAACGTAAACGATAAATTAAAATATCAACACAGAAAAATCATAGTTTTTATTTTTTTGTAATGTAGATGTCTTAAAACGAATATTTGTGTGTATGTGCGTGTGTAATTGTATGTACGTAGTATGTGTGTGTTACTTAACTAACAACTACAAGTAGTGCCTCGCATTCTTCGTAGCTCATTATCTCAGGGATTTCATAAACAATCTTTTTACAATTGAACATATTAGTATTACGTATTTCATTTGATACAAAACGGGATCGGAATCTAATATAAACACATACATACATACATCATACATATACTCATGGCTATAATTCCCTAGAAAGGGTAGCCAGAGATAAGGAATTATAAATTCCTCAGCCACTTTTGGAAGTTGAGTGGGGAAAAGATCGTAAAATAAAGGTTTTTGGTGATGGGTCTCCAACCGCATCGCCCAAAAATCCAATATAAAGCCCCAATACCCTTAGTCGCCTCTTACGACACCCGTGGGTAGAAAGGGGTAGCATACATTCTAAGCCGGCACTACACGGCAATATAAATATAATTTAAGGAATGTTAGTTACAATATTAGTTAGTGCCGTGTAGTGTCGGCTTAGAATAGAACTACCCTGTTTCTACCGATGGGTGTACGTAAGAGGCGACTAACGGTATTGGGGCTTTCAAGGGATTTTTGGGCGATGCGGCTGGAGACCCATCACCAACAACCTTAACTTTATCATCCTTTCCCCACTCAATTTTCCAAATGTGGCTGAGGAATTTCTAATTCCTTAGCTCTGGCTACCCCTTCTAGGGATTTATAGCCGTGAGTATATGTATGTATGTATGTATTTGAATTAAGATCGCACTTTCAAAATTGCAGTTAAGTTGACTCCGAATGTTATTCAATGAAATGTATGTTTATGAGATTTATACATAACTGAAAATGTTTTTTTTGAAAGTTGATGTAAATCTAAATTATGTAACACTTTAAATAAATTTATTTTCCAACGATGTCTTTGTGGAAAACTTGTAACATAATACTATTGTGAGTATTAATATCATTGTAACACAATGCTGCTCAAATATGAAACCAAAATCTTTCATCACAGAGCCAGCAGCGGTTTCAAATGAGCTTTAAAAGGGTTTATTCCTAAACAATATTAAACTATTTTAATGGAAAACTGAAACAATGAGATTATTTTAAAACTGGATCCGTTGCGAGAACCGCAATGTACGTCTAAAATTAAATCTTCAAACACACATAAACCTCAACAAAGCTTTGCCTCTCACGCTCTCCGCCACAAATACTTTGAAATAACTAATTAAAATTTTTAATCATATTCACGGTAACTGCGTCCATCCCCAGCGGCAAGTATTAGCGACATAAGCTTGGGATCATAAAGTTTCTACTGACGTTAAGGTACAGCCTTGTGAGACCAACCAAAATACTAAACATGCTAATTTTATACGAAACTAGCCTTATACCTTTACGAATAAAGTCGAAACAAGTAGTACTAAAAGTTTAGCTTAACCTCGCCCATACAAAATGTTCAGCCGAGTAAAGAATTTACAGGTCGATTTATCGTGTTACAGCCTTCTCGTTGAAATATTCTGGACCAAAATATCATTCGTTCTTGTCTTTGTTGTGTTGTTTGACGTAGATTTATTATAATCACGGGGTTTTAAACAATCTTGGGAACAAAATCCTTCCATCGTCTATACACCATCCCCTATTAATTTAGCTTTTAAAAGTTGTTCTATAAAGTATTTAGTTACAAAGTTCTAAAGGGTATTGAATAAAATATAAAATATAAGCATCGGATGTCGCGTGGATGATGTTACTATAAATAACATCAGTTACGCTGACGATATGGTCTTGCTGACACCATCAGTCAGAGCTCTGAATGATCTGCTTCATATGTGTGAAGAGTACGCTCTGAAGCACGGTTTGGCGTATAATCTTAAGAAGAGCGAGTACATGATCTTTAGGGCTGTCGGTGGAAAGATTCCTGATCATGTTCCAACAATTAAATTAAATGGTGTTGAGCTTAAGCGAGTGTACCAATTTAAATATCTAGGACACTGTTATTTCGGATATAAAGGAAACGCGTGTTAACAGTTACAGCTATTTATTCTGACTGACTAATTCAAAAGTAGTACAATTATTGTTCCACCCACATACAATTATTCCTAATACTAACATCCCTCCCCCTATATTTTTGAAGTAGTAACATATACATTTGTCACACTAAACATATTATTTTAAAAATGGTCTATAGTCTATAGGCTTACGCGGTCTCATGTTTCTATTTGTGTTAATGGTAGTTGTAGGGGAGGCAGATTCAGTAGGTAGCAATGGAGGAGAAGGTTCCGCCTGGATTTCTATTGCCGGTTCCTGGTCTTGGCAGTCTTGCCAACTCTCTGGTTCTGGATCCGGTGATGCTGGGTCTGTCCTGTCTTCCACTGAGGCAGCGGCGAGTGGAGCTTCACCCGACGAGGTCACATTCGAGTTTGGTTGCTGGCACTCATCCGAGACTTGGGAAGGATGGACTAGGGTTGCAGTACCAACACGGAAAGTCGGTAATTGACCAGTTTCTGGAGCACTCCGTTTTTTAGACGATGATGCCACCGCTGTTTGATACTGCCCAGTGATTAACTTTTCATCTACCATTCTTTCCCCTTTTAATTTAATTATTTGGTTTTTATGCCGTTTAACAGTCAAACCATTATCTTCTAATAAAACCAAATAAGTTGATCTACCAATTTTTTTCTTTATCACTCCCTTTGACCACTTTTGTTTTTGATTGTGCATAGTTCTTATATTTACTATTTCATTAATTACAAATTCTACATTTCGATTACCTCTGTAATATTTAGCCTGTGAAAACTGATTTGACTCGACATTACTCAACAGTGTTTGATCGGTAGGCGACGGTGGTATGGGTTTTAAAAAATCTAACCGACACCTAAGCTTCCTACCAAAAAGAACCTCCGCTGGTGATTTTTTTGTACATGAATGTTCAGAGTTCCGATAATTAAATAAAAATTCGTTAAGTTTTATACTTACATTATCATTATTGGACAAAAAGATTCCACTCAATGCTTTTTTGACTATCTTTACATAGCTCTCGGCCTGCCCATTACTAGCGGGATTATATACTGGAGATGTTAAATGAGTTATTCCATTACTTTTACAAAATTGCTCAAACTGAGATGAAACAAAAGATGTGCCATTGTCAGTACAAATAGTATTGATTAGACCAAATCTAGCCATAAGATCACATAACTTTTGTATGACCACTTTTGACCCGTAACCTGTACTTACGTCGTATACTTCAACCCATTTAGAATACGCGTCTACAAATATTAAAAACATTTTATTGTTAAATGGCCCTAGAAAGTCCGCATGAACTCGGTACCACGGTTCCGGCGGGGGCGGCCACGAGGTGAGCGGCGCGCGGGCGGGCGCGGGCCGCAGCTGCGTGCACACCGCGCAGTCGGCCAGCGCGCGCTCCAGCTCTGCGCACATGCCCGGCCACCAGAACCTGGCGCGGGCGTCCGCCTTCATTTTCACAATACCAATGTGGCCATTATGTATTTCCTCAAATATATAATGACGTAAGGAATTCGGAATGACCAGTCTTGAACCTCGCATTAAACAACCTTTTTCAATGGCCAACTCAGATTTACACAATAAATATGGTTGAATGTCTCTATCCCGATTATTCTTAGGCCAACCGCACATAATATACTGGTACACTTGTGATAAAATCTTATCCGAATGAGAGTATTTAGAAATTTCAACCAATGTTAACAAAGGATGCCTTGGTTCATATACAAAATTAACGTAACACGCGTCATCTAAATCCTGATCACAATTGTTCGGTGACAAAACCAATCCACCACTCGACTTCTTATCGTTCTCAACATTTTGAACCATAGAACGACTAAGAAAGTCGGCACTATTTGATGCGCTGTTTACATATTCAATGTTGTAATTATAAGCTCCCAAAAATAAAGCATATCTTTGAAGTCTATTAGCAGTCACCTCCGGAATACCTTTTTGAGGATGGAAAATCGACAGCAAAGGTTTGTGATCCGTTTTAAGAATAAAAGGATTTGCTCTCCCATATAAATATTGGTGAAATTTCCTGACCCCAAAAATTATAGCTGTCGCTTCTTTCTGAATTTGGCTATAATTTTTTTCAGCCGCATTCAGTGACCTTGATGCGTAAGAAACCGGCTGTTCGATTCCGTTTTCACCAATTTGCGAAAGAACTGCCCCTAAACCCCATGGTGACGCGTCTACCGTTAAAATTATTTTTGTATCTGGATTAAAGTGAGCTAGAGTTTTTTCTGAAGATAGATCGGATTTTATTAAGTTAAAAGAATGTTCGTGTTCTTTATTCCAGTGCCACTTTGTGTTTTTCTGGAGTAATTCGTGAAGTGGAGCTAAAATGGATGATGCATTTTTTATAAAAACTCTGTAATAATTAACTAATCCTAAAAATGATTTTAATTCCGATACATTTTGAGGTCTTTTAGCATTCACGATAGCAGCTACTTTTTCAGGACACTTATGTAACCCATTTTTATCTATTATATAACCTAAGTACGTAACAGATTCTTGAAAGAAACTACATTTTTCCTTTTTGAGTACCAACCCCGCTTTTTCTAACCTTCTGAAAACTTCATTTAACCTATCCAGATGTTCTTTTTCTGTTTTTCCGGTTATCAAGATATCGTCTAAAAACTGCAGGACTCCATCCCGCAGCAATCCCACGGGAATATTGCTGGAAGTGTCATCAGTATCGGGTGCTGTGAGAATATTTGCTAGCGTCCGTTGGAAAATAGCCGGTGCGCTAGACAAACCGAACACTAGTCTCGTATACTTATATAATCCCTTGTGAGTATTTATACAAGTATATTGTTGAGACTCTTCTGCTAATAATACCTGATTGTACGCGCCTGACAGGTCCAATTTTGTAAATTTAACCCCATCATGTAATTTTGAAAACAATTCTTCTATACGAGGTAACGGATATTTGTCAACGAACAATTGCTTATTAATAGAAACTGAATAATCGGCACAGAGACGTATTTTCCCATCTTTCCTTAACACGGGCACCACAGGACTAGCGTATTGAGAGAACGACACAGGTTTTATAATCCCTAACCCCTCTAATCTGTCGATTTCCTCATCCAACTTGGGCCTTAGCGAGAACGGAACAGGCCGGGCTTTGCAATAAATGGGAACGGAACCGGGTTTTAAATTTAAATTTACTTTCAAAGCTGAGCAACATCCTAACCTTTCCGAAAATAAGTTCGGAAATTTTACAATAAAATTACTTACTAAGTCAACTGTATGACAATTGTTAATAGAACATATTTGTAAATTAAATTTTGATATAAAATCTCTTCCCAGTAATGGTGGCCCACCATTTTTCACAATGTAAACATCAATATTCTCCGTTTTAAACTTATAACAAAACGGTAGTATGATCTTTCCTAAAATCTGAATATTACCGCCATTGTAACTTCGCAAAATTTTTGTGCTATTTTGCAGTGGGTACTTTGAAAAATATTTGAAATAAATTGTGTCTGAAATAACTGTAACAGCTGACCCCGTGTCAATTTCAAACTTTAAATTAATGTCATGTACTTTAACCGACTCCTGCATTGGTTCTCCTTGATGGGATCTAATATTAAATAATAATCGCTTACCATCGTCGCCGTCATCCGAACAACACTGTAGGAAATGTTGATTAACCTCACTCATACATTTGTTTTTACAAATACGTTTCATATGCCCCTTTACACCACATTTATTACACACAACGTTTTTATAACGACATTTATTTGCGAAATGACCGTTATAGCCGCACACTGTACACTGAACACCATTACGTATCGACTTTGATTCTTCGCTCGTAGCACTCGAAGTACCAAGATCGCGCGCCGCTACTTTGTGAACTGCGAGCTGCGGGACGCCGTGCTGGGTGGCGGCGGCGGGCTGGCGCGCTCCCTCGCGGGCGCACTGCACGCTCTCAGCTAATTGAAGTGCTTTTTGAAAAGTCAGCTGTTCCAGTGACTCCGCAAATAATTTATCGCGAGCCGGGCCGATTGCTAGTCCAAGCACGAATCGATCTCGAAGATTTTCCTCCAAAGTACTGACAGAGAACGCACAATCTTTAGCTAAACTACGGATCCGCGCTGCCCACGCCGCGAAGGATTCACCGGAACTCTGCACTGCTGAATGAAACCGATGTCGTTCGGCAAAACTACATCGTTTCGTATGAAAGTGTCCGTCCAGCAACTCGACCACTTCCGTATAAGACAGGCTGCCCACTTCTTTAGGTAGGGCTAGATCCCGAATGAGTCTATAAGTAGGTTCCGCTAGACTACTTAGCAAAATAGCTCGTCTCTTCGTCGAAGACTTGTCAACCACGCCGTCAATATCGTTCGCAAGGAACCATTGCTCCAACCGTCCTTTGTATGATTCCCATTCTTGAGACTCATGGTCAAACATACTTAATGAGCCTACTGTAAAAGACATCTTGTAATATAATTTAATACTCGGGAACGACAAGTTCAGACTGCGCCACTGTTATTTCGGATATAAAGGAAACGCGTGTTAACAGTTACAGCTATTTATTCTGACTGACTAATTCAAAAGTAGTACAATTATTGTTCCACCCACATACAATTATTCCTAATACTAACAGACACTTTATTACCGACGACCTTAAGGACCATGCAGATATAGAGAGGGAACGTATGGCGATGGCAGTCAGGTGTAATATTCTGGTACGCAGGTTTGCGCGTTGTAGTCAGTCTGTTAAAATAACACTGTTTAAATCTTACTGTCAAGTCTTCTACACGTGCAGCCTGTGGGCCAGCTTTACACAAAAGGCTGTCAACGTTCTACGCGTTCAGTACAATAATGGATTCAGAATGTTGTTGGGGCTACCTCGATTCTGCAGCGCATCTGGCATGTTTGCCGCGGCGCGCACTGATGACTTTTACGCGATAATGCGCAAAAAGGCAGCGTCATTGCTCTGCAGAGTTCGGGCTAGCTCTAACTCCATTCTGAAAACCATCGCAGGAAGGTACGTCTCGCCAATCTTTCGTCATCTCTCCAATGTATTGGTTAGGAGGAATGAGGGGCAAATTTATAGAAACTGATTTTATGTTTAATTGAGTTTTAGTTTTGATTTAATTTAATTTTTAATTTGATCTAAATTGTAATTTATTTTTATTTTGTTTTGATTTAAATCGTAATTTATTTTAATTTGATGTAATTGTTAATCAAATTTCATTTTAATTTTTAATACTAATATAGCTCTTAGGTGTTACTAATACAAATGGATCCATTGATATCTGAAATAAATAAATTATTATTATTATTATAAGTTAAAGCTTTTTCAATTTATAATCGCTCAGTACAGCAAAAAAATATATTTTCTATAACCTATTTTCTTACAGTATTCAGCGCATTAAAGTTCAAAAGAAACTTAGAACGAAACCTCAACGTTTTCGTTTAGAAACAAAAGCTTTCCAAAATAAATAGCTGTGTAAAAAATACAAAGGCAAAATATACTTCAACTTAATATTAAATATCTTACTGCAAAATATCAAAGTAACAAACCGTAAAGACTAATTGAGTAGTAAAAAGTGTTTAAGTGTGTTTTTTAATTTTTACTGGTTATTGTATATGATATATACTTCTTATATTTTCTATACCTTCGTGGATTTTGATACTGCGCTATTTATATAAAAAAACACACTATAAACCAGTGTGCCGTGTTGTGTCGGCTTAGAATAGCACTTAATTTAAATCTTTTTGTTCATGAAAACCTCATGTGGGGATTATTACTACTAAATAAAGATTAAATAAAGGAAAGAAAAATTTCGACACAGGCGGGAATCGAACCTGCGACCTCGGGTATACGCCCCCGTCGCTCTGCCAATTGAGCTACCGTGTCAATGGCTGCGACTGACAGCTGGCGGCTGGTTCAATTCCCGCCTGTGTCGAAATTTTTCTTTCCTTTATTTATTAGAATAGCACTACCCCGTTTCTACCGAAGGGTATACGTAAGAGGTGACTAACGGTATAGGGCTTTTAAGGGATTTTTGGGAGATGTGGTTGGAGACCCATCACCAACAACCTTTACTTTACCATCTTTTCCCCACTTAATTTCCCAAAAGTGGCTGAGGAATTTATAAGTCCTTAGCTCTGGCTACCCCTTCTAGGGATTTAAAGCCGTGCGTATATGTATGTATGTATGTTTTTTTTATGTTTACTGGTACTTTTACATAATACTCGTATATACTTCTCATATTTTCTTTACCTTCGTGGATTTTGTCACGGTGTACAGCATTGTTGTCTTTCAAACTCTGCACTCGCCTCAAACTTGTCACCTTGATAGACTGGCTTATTATCTAGTAATCGCAACACTTCCTTCCTTAAACTGACCTTAGATCGACTAGATTTATTGTGTATTTAGTATAAAATGCCATAGCTTTGATAGCATAATCCTAAATCGTGGTTTCACTTAAGTATATAGATATACTTACACATGTGTGTTGTTTATCTATCGAGTTTTAAAATGTAAGCCAAATTATCGTGGAGGAACCAGAGTGACTGAAACTCAGACATTTGTCTGAGCATTCGTACAAAGCGGCGATAGTGTTGTCCATACAAAACCAGGTGGCAAAAAATGTCACGCAAAGTTTAACAATATTAGTACCACTGCCATCCCATCGAGTTTTTTGAAAGCATTCTTTTATACTTTTTCTTACATTCTTTTATACTTCTTGCGACCCGCGCTGAAATTTTAGAGCAGTGATATACTGTCCTATGTTTGCTGTGCCCCAACCCTCAAATTGGCCTTACTTCGTCTTGCTCAGCTCAATAATACATATTATTTTTCATGGGAGGAATAAATACATTTGAAAAGGTTTCTTAGATAACAGAGGTTGTTGGTATTAAAAAACATACATACATACATATACTCACGGCTATAAATCCCTTGAAGAGGTAGCCAGAGCAATAGAATTAGAAATTCCTCAGCCACTTTTGGAAGTTGCGTGGGGAAAAGATGGTGAAATAAAGGTTGTTGGTGATGTGTCTCCAACCGCATCATCCAAAAATCCCTTAAAAGCCCCAATACCGTTAGTAGCATCTTACGCACACCCACCGGAAGAAATGGGGTAGTGCTATTCTAAGCCGACACTAAACTCTACATACCAGTGCTACATATAGTGATTCCTTTGCAGTCAAAGCGGTCAATTTGTGGAACTCACTACCAGTTGACATACGGCTGTCATCATCTTTAAACATATTTAAAGATAAATTAAAATCTCATTTTTTTAAGACCTTAGGTTGGAAGATTTTATAATGATAAGTATATGTCTATATTAGTATTTATTATACAATATAAAAATATTATATATATATATATTTATATATATACATATGTGTGTATATTTATAAAGAATAAGTATATTTAATATAATTATTATACATATTGGATATATAAATTAATATTTGGGTTAGGGTTGTAAATAGGTTGTGTGTGTTTAGTTAAGTTTGGTTTTATTTGCATATTAATTTTCAATGACTTCTGTTTAAGAGTTTTATACTTGTTTTTCCTTACCATAAAGGTTGACTGGAAGAAATCGCGTTAAGGCGATAAGTCCGCCTTTGTGTACTTAGTCCTAATGATCCGTACCTATATAAAAAACATTGTATTTGTATGCAATAAAGTGTTTAATAATAATAATAATAATCAATTCCAACCAGCCTCGCGACCAACTTGAGGCGGTTGGATTTCTGTGGCGTGTCGGTTCCAGCACAGATGCAGAAAGCGGTGCTGCTCGATACGGCTCGGATCGTCCGTCGGTTCTTGAACCTGACTCCCTGACCCCGACCGACTGTGCTCTTGTCGGGGAGTACCGCCTCTCCCATTTAAAATTTATATTTTCTTTTTCGGCCATGGGAGAGGCGAGGAACTAAATGTCATACCCAAAAATAATAATAAACAACAAACTAAAAATCTTATGTAGAAAATAAAATCAACGCATGCGTTAGTGTGTCTCGATGATAGAGAATAGGAATCACTTAAGCTTAGAGCGATATTTGTACATACATACATACATACATACATATTCTCACGCCGTTAGCGATATTTGTATACACCACATATCCTTTCGTCTATTAGTATAATACAATACAATACCCAATGATGAAAATTCCCAGTATCATATAATGATCCTTAGACATTCAGAATTCCGAAAAAGTTCCAAGTAAACTGTTTTGTGTTTTATCCGATGACGGCTCAAGACACGTCAGATTTACATAGAGATCGCGTTGACACGTTCGGTAAGCGAACTGATAAACAACCCTTTTCCAGACACGTACGACTCGCTGTCACACCTTTCAGTAAAAGATTTTAGGATAAGGTTTTCTGCGGACAAAATGGACAATGTCCGAAACGAGCTTTGCAGTTCTGTGTCACGTAGTAGAATCGTCTTTTGTTTTGTTTGTACTATTGTAGGGTCGATGAAACAAATAACATCGCCAGGGCTATCGTTATTCAAATCAAATCGGGTTTTACATACATATACGTTATATGCATGTATGTAGTGTAATGACGGCTTAGAATAATAATAGAAGGCTTAGAAGCTTTTTGAGCGATGCGGTTGGAGACCCATCACCGACAAATTTATAATACAGTCTTTTTCCCGTGCAACTTCCAAATATGGCTGAGGCGTTTCTCATTCCGAAGCTGTGGCTACCCCTTTTAGGGATTGAAAACCCAATCCCAAATTCTCATAAAAAATTCGATAAACAACAATGTCGGCTACGTATGCATTTTGTTATTTTTTAAATATCTTTTTAACTTTGCAACCAAACCCTATAAGAATTAAATGGGACCGCCTCGGAAAAACACAACGCATATCATCGCGCAATCCAAAGCCTAATAACGGAGTAATCGTGTAACATACAAAAAAAAACATACAATCGAGTTGAGTACAAATTCACAATCTTTTCTTGGCCGGTAAGGGCGTCGCTGTCAGCGATATTAGTATTGTCAGTAAATAAAAATTAACCATTATAAGGGAAATAATTTTACATCATACAGGCTAATTTATTTATGTATTGAAATGTCTTAATAAAACGATTTATGTAATATTCATTTATTTAATAACTTGTTGCTGTGTAGTGTCGGGTTAGAATAGCACTACCCCATTTCTGCCGGTGGGTGTACGTAAGAGGCGACTAACGGTATTGGGGCTTTTAAGAGATTTTAGGGCGATGCGGTTGGAGACCCATCACCAATAACCTTTATTTTACCATCTTTACTCCACTGAACTTTCAAAAAGTGGCTGAGGAGTTTCTAATTCCTTAGCTCTGGCTCCCCTACTAGGGATTTACAGCCGTGAGTATATGTATGTATGTAATAAAATAACTATTATTGTAAGTAAACAAGTTCGTTTTAATGTTAGTTAATTATATTTATTTATTTTTGCCCTTGTCTGGTATGTCTACCCGAATGACTGTGTATACTAAATTTGCTGATCTTACCTCCCAAATGTTGTCTGGAAGAGATTGCTTTTAGGGATAACACTGCCAATTGTTCTTCTCTGCAAACTGTTTCATTATTTTATACTCAAGGATTTGTTATTTGTGACACTCAGAGTTAATAAGTGGGTAAATACATAAAATCACTTTTTAATCCTGTAAATCAGAGGCTTACCTTGTCGTGAACTGTTTTTTACATTTCATATTCATACATAGATCCCCCAAAAAGGTGGCACAGAAAAAATAATTGTAAACATTAGTTATCGTTTGGGTCATTCATTTTGCTGGGTCAGTGAATTTATGGGCACTTTTTATTGCTGTTAACAGCCTTGTAACATATATCATAACATAAACCTTCACGTCGAATACCCCCTAATGGGTTTGGCAGAGGTACTAATACTTCTAAACATCACGTGACTTTGTCACCTGGTGTTCAGAGTACTCACGTTTTGCATGGACTGTGTACTCACGTGATAGGGGGCAGGCCTATCGCCGTTTTGTACGAATACACTGTCACACAACTAAGTACAACTCAGCCATGTGGGTTTCGTCACGATGTTTTCCCTCACCGTTAATAACCGTGATAAATTAACCACACATATGTCTTTAGAAAAGACAAAATGGTGTAGGCCCGATCCGGGATTTGAACACTAGTCGCTTGCACGTTAACCGGTGTTCTATCCATTAAGCTATCACGTCGTATTTGCTTTGTATTTTTATATATATGTCAGACAGTTATGACTTAAGAAATGACACATTGGTATAACCCCGCATTAGGATTAGAACCCACGCATCAGTGTATACGAAGTGAAATCTTATTTGTGTTAGCCTACTTAGATAAAATTTAACAAAATAAATTATAATTTTCATAAATTTTTATATTGAATACTGGAAATAAAAGCGTTTAGTAATAAGCAAAGATACATCATAAAAAGATTGACTTTAAAAAAAATCCACTACAAAAAATATTAATGATAGTGATAATTTATTATATACGTAGGTCACCCTATAATTTTGATTTAGTTGAGAACTAACTGACAATGACAGGCTGAAAATTCAAAATGGCGACAGTAGTACCAGAGTCGCCGCCGGCCAAGAAAAGATTGTGGATCTGTACCACTTTTCTCAGAGGCTATCTCTGTGTTTTGCTTGTCGGAACAGTTTTTGTTTTATATTCTGTGAATTTGATTGAATAAAGATAGTGAATTGCGTATTGCGTGCCTAAACTAAAATAGAAACAGTGTTTTATTAATTATAAATACTTACTTGAGTAAGATAAGATACCCGAAAACGACAAGAAAGAGAAGAATTGTTTTCATTTGGCGACCGTGACAGGACGTATAAGATAGAACTTACAAGCTATACAAAAATATTATACCTACTGCAAAATAGGTTAATGGAAACATAACTTAATTAAAAAGGTCGATAAAAATTATCGGTTTGCAAGTCTTGTAATTGTAATAACCAAAACAAATTATCCCAACAGATTATATGTACCAACAATGTAACATACATGATATTTTGTTCCGCGTTCTACATTCTTCTCATTCTATCACTCGTCCTTATATACACGTCTAACTCATCCATACATACATGTACGTTTATATTATTACTAGAAGATCAGCTTCGCAAAGGTAATGATTTTTAAATAGGATACAATAACTGCCCACCCCTTAAAAGTATTTTGGAGGTTTCAATTGATGACTAATTTTTATTGGATTGAATCAGGCGTTACTTTGCGTAAATCCATAGCAATACTAATATTAATAAATTTCTTCGCTTAATTCCGCTAAATAATTATTATTTAGCGGAATTAAGCGAAGAAATTTATTAATATTAGTATGACTAATTTTTAACTAATTGTTTTCATTACATATGACTAAACTTGTAAATTACTAGTTAAATTATCAAAACATTTTGCAAAATTTTCAAGCTTCGTATTTTTATTGAAATTAAGCAAATTAAAACAAAAATTAAACTGTATAGACTCAAATCGCAACTTTGTGTAAAAAACTAAAGTGAAATAACCGATCCAATAGTATCACATATTTTTAAAAGCAATCTGAAATAAACTATCAAAATTATTTTACAATATATACACTGAAATGAAACATAAATTCTCACCAACATAAAAGGATTAACAGCTCGGACCCCTTTCAATCGAATAGGGTTACTTAGAAATATTGCATTGGTGGAGAAATGGGTCCCGGCTATTTATTAATAGTTCCGTCTATTTTGCAAATAAATATGATTCTGTTTCTGAGTGCAACGGTTTCAATGGTGGAGTTATAACATTTAGTTTTAATTACACTTTAATATCCTTTTTATTTATTTTAGGAGTTTATAACTGAAAAGTAATTTCATGATATAGTTTGTTAAATTTCGGTGCATAATAAAAGTTATATTTCGCAACTCTATCCTTCGTTAAGAGAAATAAGATCGTGGGGTGGGGAGGGGATTCACACTAGTTGTATTTGTTATATATCTTGAAATGTAACTTAAAACGATAAACGATACCTGATACAATGTAAAATACCTACCCAACAATGCAGAATTACAATTTCGTCGCTTTTTTTTAATCAACTCGCATAATATTTTTAATAATATAAAGATTGTAACAAATTGGTATTTCGTGTTGAGATTTACTTTATTTTATAATCATCTATCTATTCAAAGCAACATAGAAACCTAAATATATAGGGTAGTAAACCGTCACATATTAAGGGTTTTGTAGCCGAATGGCCAAAACTAAACCGTCATAGATTCGTCATGTCTGTCCACTGTACGTCTCTCTGTTCGTGCGATACAGCAATTAATTCCCAGAATAATTAAGATTATACTGTTCAAACTAGTTTAATAGATGTATTCTGTACCACGCTTTAATATTTTCATCACTTTTAGATATATAGAATTTAATTAAGATATATTTTGAAATCCATTCCATAAATATTGGGTTAGGACACATTATATACTCTGTAAAAGGTACATTGAGTACCATTCGTAAACATTAAATTGTAGTATATTGCATTTCGTACGTATAATTTATTGAAACGTGTTTTTTTTTATTTCTCACATTAAAACACTTTGTCTTTAAAAACAGAGTAACCACATTTTGCGTGGATAATAAACAACTCAGCCATATGGATCGCCCCACGTGTTGTTGTGCCTCACCGATGACAACCTTCATTAATTATTAATATATGACTTTTTAAAAGACACGTTATAGTAGACCTGACTCAGGATTTGATACCACAAATCTCAGCCTAATGTGTGGATGTTCTTTCCATTTAGCTATTCCGATTGTATAAAAAATTAGCTTACATCACAAAAGATACAAAAATGGTCTTCTTAAAGGAGTCAATAGTCTGAGAGACAGTTTCCCATTTATAAAGACCAATAAACAATGTTTTAACCACATGTTCCAAATAAATCATGAATATTTAATAATCTAATGACATAAACAATAAAACAACAATTATACAAATAGGCAAAACATTAATACGTTTTCATAATTCAAATAAATTTGGATATTTAGTAATCGTTCTTTCTAAGTGAATTAAATGGTTAAATTTAATTAGGTATTAATATTGTTTTTATTTACGTGGATGTATTCAACAATTTGTATTCGTACATATAAAACTATTATACTATATTTAGCTAGCCTATCTTTATATGACACTTAAAAAAGATATAAATAACAATATGATTCCTGTGTAGTGCCGGCTTAGAATAGCACTACCCCATTTCTTCCGGTGGGTGTACGTAAGAGGCGACTAACGGTATTGGGGCTTTTAAGGGATGTCTCCAGAGACCCATCACCAACGATATTTATTTTACTATGTTTTCCCCACTTAACTTTCCAAAAGTGGCTGAGGAATTTCTTATTACTTAGCTCTGGCTACCACTTCTAGGGATTTATAGCCGTGAGTATATGTATGTATAAATATATGTATGTATGTATAAATAACAATATTCTTTTAGTCTATTAAACTCTCGATTATACGCAGAAAATCTCTTTTTCGAATGAAAGAATCTACATACACACATACATATACTCACGGCTATAATTCCCTAACCTGGGTAGCCAGAGCTTTGGAATGTGAAATTCCTCAGCCACTTTTGGAAGTTGAGTGGGGAAAAGATAGTAATAATAAATGTTTTTGGTGACGGGGCTCCAACCATATCGCCCAAAATTCACTTGAAAAGTCCCTATACCCTTAGCCGCCTCTTACGATCACCCGCGGGTAGAAATGGGGTAGTGTTATTCTAAGCCGACACTTCACACCTCTAATCTATTTTGTTCGTTTACGTGAGGGTCATCCGAAAGAATCCATTTCGGATGACCCTCACGTATGCATAATGTAAATCCACTTTGTATTTTTCTTTACACAAAAATTTAAATTTGGGTTATTCTCAAAGTTCGCGCACTAAACCCTCTGCTTGAATCATTTATCACCTCATTGGAAAACCCCAAAAGTGCTTTCTCTAGGGTCTGCCCCAAATTGAAATGCGGAATAGTAAGTAGGCATTTACTGCCATTTAGAATAACAGCTTGAATTTCGATTCAGTATCGCTCTGACTATTATGGGATTGCTTTAGTTCGTAATTCCATACACATTGCAGTATCGGCCTAGAATAATATTTTTTTACATATAATTAACTGCGTTCGTGGTCATGCGGCAAAGCGTTCGGCTTACAATTCGGGTCAAGTGCCCGATAACTATTCATTGGATAAATAAATATATGTCTGGTTACAAAATAAATGACATAATAAATTCTTTTAATAATTAATAAAATATATAAAAAAAAAATTACTAACAAATAATTAATAACGAAATTGTTTTATTACTTATATAATATAGTTAATAATAAAATAATTTGTATAATTAAAGGTTCAATCACCTAATAGTGGTATATCTAAACAATTAATAGACAATGATGTCACGCGCTGTTCAGAAGCATTAGTACCTCTGCCATGACTTCAGAAATGTATGGCATGAATGTATTAGTTTGAGTTTCATTTATAATGTTATGTATGTATAGGAAGACTATATTATTTTACTCTACGTAAACATTACTTTAACCGTAATAAATCCTTTTAAAGCATCTTACATACATTTATACCACTTACGCTATTTGTTCACATTGGGGTAGGCAGAGACTACATTTTTCATTTAGATCCATCAATATTTTCTTACATGCCCTTTTATTCTTCATACTTCGGTCGCCAATCTTATACAGAACATCACGCTAATATCTATGTAATGGTAACCAACTTCATATTCAAATTATAATTTTCAATCTTTTGAATAATGTCTTGTAATTACACATATACATATATTCACGCCTATAAAAATCAAACAGGGGTAGCTAAAGCTTCAGAATTAGACATTCCTCAGCCAGTTTAGGAAGTTAGGTTCTTCAACCGCATCGTCCGACAATCGTCTGAAAAGGCTCTTTATCATAAGTCGCCTATTACGAATACCCACAAATAAATTTTAAGAAGAAGAAGAAGAAGAAGAAAGAAGAAAAATTGTTTATTTGGCACACAATAATAAAATACAGAGTAAATTTACAACAATAAAAAAAAATGCACCAAAAAGGCACCAACTCAGCATGTGTATGAGAAAGTCAAACAACTTGGTTGATGAATTTCCCATACGCTGGTTTTCAGTTAGCGCCATAACTAAAACTAATATTACAACTTAATATAAATAAGTTAAACAAACAAAAATAATAAAACAACAAAAAGAAAAAAAAACTAACAGACATACACAAAGAATTTTTTTTTTTATTATTATTCTCTTCAAATTAATGAATTTAGTATATAATATATAACTACTTTCATACGGCATAACCTCATAAATAATTACAAACAAATACACTGCTTCTCTTAAGAAACTAAATATTTTGTGTTTATAAATATATCTAAATTATATAAAAATAAAAAAAATAAAAAAGTAAGAAGGAAAAAATATATATAATATAAAAACATATATAAATACACCTCCTACACATATATGTTTGATAAATATTAATTGTATGGGTGTGTGTGAATGTTGTGATGGGATAAAAGTTATTGATTGAGTTGTAAGAATGCTTTCATTTTCAACCTAAATGATGACAAAGAGCTTAACTTTTTTAAGGGAGGGGGTAAATCATTCCAGCATTTCGTGGCAGCAAAACGAAAACTACCCCGAAATGCTGTAGTGCGATGGCGAGGTGTGACAAGTAATGTAGCACATCCACGAGTAGTGTAATGACTCAAATTTTTTGACCAAACCAGTTTTTCATTTAAGTAGAGTGGGCTTCCACGTTTGATGATACCAAACAAAAGAGTGGCCAAGTGTAATTTACGCCTTGATTCTAAATTCAATATCTTATTTTGATTTAAAATAGGTGATATATGACTTCTAGGGGCAATGTCGTAACAAAACCTGATACACGCATTCTGCACTCTCTGTATAAGCCGTTGTGTACGAGCGAGAAGCTAATACTATACAGCTCAATACTGATTTAAAGCATTGATTTAGGGCTTTGTTTAACACACGTTGACGTGGTGAAACACAATACAAAATAATATATTCAATATTTATTTTTAAAAATACTACCTTTAGATAACTTATTTCTACCTATTCAAACAGTGCCAATTTTCTGTTACAAAATTTAATTCCGTTACTTTAGTCACGTTCTCGTTTTATGTTCACACTTTTGTTCAGTGCAAATATGACAATCGTTGTGGATATGTGGCCAGGAAACTTGGAATATCTTGAAAGCTTCTTGGTCACTCCTTCTATTGGTTTAAACATTGAAAATCAGTTTTTTTTTATATTAAAGGGAAGATGATTCTACCAATAGTTATATAGATAAATTAAATTGTTAGAATGACAAAATACTTTAAAATATAACAAAATTTTGAATTATTATTATCCTAAAATAGAAGAGACTAAACCTTTTCAAATGCTGCTTATATGTAACAATGTATCGTTATGCATGCAACTGATGAATATAAATGACAAAAGTATAATAAAGTTGTAAGCTACTACAGTTTCATTTTCATACATATATACATATACTTACGGCTTTAAATAGCATGCAGGGGTCCTTTTAAAAGTTGAATAAGGAGGAGATTTGAATTAAATGTTGTTGATGATGGGTATCCAACTGCATCGCCCAAATGTGACTTCAACAGCCCCAATTCTCTAAGTCACTACTTACAAACACCCATGGGAAGAAATGGGGTAGTGCTGTCCCAAATCGACTACCCAGTAAGTTAAGTAGTGAGCGAAGAACCCGTTTATTCATTCGCAGTAATAGAAAAAATGTATTCAATAAATGTTAGTAAATAAAACATGAAACTGAAGCTTAAAATTATTTACACGAAAGTTATTAAATGAACAAATACAAGGCTATAAGGATTTTCAGTGAAAATCAATTTATAAACAACTTCAACAAAAATAGGTATATTTCCTCATAAACAAAGAACTTGAAATGTGGATATCACTCAATTAGATAGATCACCAATATATTCAGCGCACACTCAAAGAAAACATTTGATAGGAAACAAAAAGTTGGTAAAAAATAAACTCATTACGTTAAGTGTTTGTATTAGAGACACTCGTAAAATTTCTGCGAGAATACTACTTTCTCCAAATCAATAATAAAATGCTTAAGTAATTGGATATCTCGATACTAAATTGAAATACGAGCGTCCAATTGGTTAAGGCAACAATTAAATTAGGGATTGGATAAAGTTACTGGTAATAGTGATTTAAATTATAATGTTTTGAATTTTTTAATCGTAGTATTAAGTGCTTATTAATGTATGACATGTTATTAAGAGTATACACCTTATACTAACTGAAAAAAGTCGATTAAATGTGTTCCCAGAGCTACTTTTTGGAGTTAATTGATTAAAATATTGTAGAATAGCGGATAGCTGCTAATGTTTTTTGAAGCCACCTCGCCTAATATTTTCCCGCAAAGCCTTAAAAACCTCAAGCCGCCTGACAAGGCGAGAAGAGAATGGATTAGTGTTATTCTGAGCCGATACTACACATCTAATCAAAGTTTTGCCGTGGAGAAAAATATCTTAAAAAACAAAAAAAAAAAAACAAAGTTCTGAATGCAAAAGTATCTGTTTGCAACCTCAAAAGCATTTTCTGATGCAACGCAACCACAAAACTATTCTCGATAAGTTTTAATGAGTAAATTATTATTATCATGCCATCTAGACGTGTAGGAGAGTTACGGTAAAAATACCTTTTTCATAGAATTTTTAGCTTTGTTAATATGTATCCTTATACTAATTGACATCTTTCTAGACCTAAAGATCCACGAGCTATGCCGCGGATAGACAGACAGAGGGACGTGTCATAATAAGTGTTTCTTGTTGACTAAAACTGTACTTATATACCAATGTATTATATACCAATTTACCGTAACACTATTCACAAAATTCAGTAAGTACAAGGCAATTTCTTCAGACTGTTTGAAATTCAGCCTTCAGAGTCCTTAAGTTATACGACCAGCTACTCATGTTACACTTAGCTTCATAATTTAATGTTGATGAAATCATAAAACTACGGTTTAATATACCCACTGAGGTAAACATAACTATCGCGCGTTTGCCAAATACAATGTGTCATGGTAGTAACAATCTTAACAAATTAAAGCTGAATTACATTTATTAACCATGAAAAATAAAAATTAGCAAGAAGTGATTGTAGGGTCAACTTCAGGGAGTGTGGAGGTTTTGAAATAAAACCCAAAATAGCGGTACACTTCGTATAATTTCATCTTTCACAACCACTTGCCGATACAACGGACTACTGACAATTGCCCCCGCAAAAACAGAGATCGTATATTTATACCTTACCTAACCTTAAGTCAGTTGACTGTCAGTTGATTTAAATCAACTGACAGTCTCATCAATAATACTCCACTCAAATCTACATAATCATTATCACAACTCATTTATAAATAAATAATAACATTTTAGAAATGAGTATTTACCAAAATTATGGATTTAATTACAATCATTATTTTAATCAGCGTGAGCTGTTTTGAAGTAAAGTCAAACTAGTATCTCATTATTCATACACGACACCACTAATACTTATTAAATAGGTAAATAATATGATTACACAATAAAACTATACAGTTTATCAATTATAAATAGTATAAATTATACAGTACAATAGCCAATCATAGCACACTCATTATTATAAGCTTACAGCTCGGCCTTCCTGTTATAAGCGAGTCCCTTCGCTTTTGGAAATATTTTTAAAGAATTAATAAAACTTTATTATATTATATATTTTTTTATACATAGGTAAGTTCTTGAAATAACTTGTAAATCCTGGTAACAAGTGATTCAAAATTAACAGGTCCTAATGTGTTAATCCGTACTAATGTTTCATAATTGCGATTGCATTAACTTTTTATACATATATATGCACACACATATCATACACATAGTTTTACAGACATTTACATATCATTTACACATTCAATATACATATATATTTTTATTTACATATTCTACACATTACACACTAACAATGTATTTTTTTATTCTTTATTTATACGAATCGCAATATTAAGCACATAAACATAGAATAGAATAGAACTCGTAATGGTACTCATCACGTACCTCCTCCTCACAGTCCATATATGTCCCCACCAAGGGGCTCCAGCCCACCCTACATAGGGCGATCTGGCCACAGTCCACCACGCCGGCCAATTGCGGGCTGGCAGACCAACGACCACCACCGCAACAGTAGCCGGGAGCGACGGCCCAACGTGCCCTCGGAAGCACGGAATCATCTTAATTCTCGGATAGTCAGGTGATTCAAGCCTGCAATATCCCTCCAAACTCGGTCAAATCTTACAAATCAAATTTGTAAGGTGATCACCCCCCCGGGGATCGAACTCGAGACCTCCGCACCCGAAACCAAGCGCTCAACCGCGAGGCCATGGAGGCAGTCATCACAGTTAAAACATTTTACAAAGATTACACTGCTAAACAGAAGCACAATTGGTGGCTTAAAACTATCTCTTCCAGACAACTCTTCAATGGAGAGATCAATACGTTAGTAAAAAGAATAGGCAGATTCACAACTCACATACTCGTGAGGTTATAACTTAATTATTAATTATTTGTTTATATATTATATCGTACTTATGTGATTTTCTTATATATATTTTTTTATTTATTCACTATTTAAATCGCTTAGATCATTACTGCCTTCTAGGTATGACTGTCATTAGGGAGTGCTTTTAAGACGCGGTACGAGCCTTAATGTCACAATCAGAACTACTATGGTGGTTGCTATGGAAATATATTATACTGTATGGGACCCCATGTATCAAGTTTATATAAAAATGCTTCAACAAAATCGAAATAAGTGTATTAAACACCTCACTATAGATTTCCATATTTAGACAACCTTCCTAACTTCATCATCATCATCATCATCATCAGCCACTGGACGTTCTAACTTTAAAACCCTTAAGATGTACAAAGGACACTAGGGATCAACTAATTTTATTGAAAACCATCCATAAAAAGGACTTGTAATCAAGGTTAAACTTCAGCTGTTCGTCCTACAATACTAGAATCCGATTCACATTCCGCACCCCATTTTCCGAATATGACATTTTTTCTTTTTTTATTGAGCATTTATTCATTTTAAATACTTTTGTAAACAGTTGGACTTTGTTGAATCAGCCGATCAACCTTTAATGTTCGAGTCCTAAAACTTTCTCATGATATAATTATTTAGATTATGAATTTATTTATTTTAAAGTATGTATTTTAAGTACTTTTATCCATCAATATATGTATCTTATCTTGCCATACAACGCGGTAACGCTTCCAGCATCTTAGGTACCCTTTCCCGATAAGAGGAACTGGAAGAAGTTTTTAGATTTTAAGTTAGGTTTTTTTTTTTTTTTAATAATATAAAATTTTTCTTTTTTTAAATTTATATATGCCTGACCATGATAATTTAATGTACAGGGTTTATTAATTTTTCCTACCTTGACTTTTATTTAGTAAGCTTTATGATAATGGTAAGCTAGTTCTAAATAAGCTCTTATTGATTGTGTACCGAAAATAATAATTTCCTTGGAAAATAATAGTTGCACGGGGATTTGCTATAACTAACTCATATGGCCAATAGAAAGGAGTTTCCCGTTTCTGATTTGACTCAAGAGCATTCTGCTCCCGGAAAAACTGTCCGTCCACTCTTGGTCTTAGTACCTATGCTGACTTGTACCTAGTCAATATACTTCGTACCAGATACCTTAAGTTGCTAGATTAATAAATCGCGCGCATAGCACACTATTACGCTGAGCGATTTCTGATTTATTCTCTGATTGATTATTGTTACTTTTGTGTTTAAATTACACCATCTGAATTTATTACTGAATAAACTTTTGTAACATAAATTACCCTTTTATTCCCTCAATATGGATAACTTTATATATTATCTTACATATATATCATACAATCTTACATATATATTTCTTTTTGTATTTGATGTTTATTACCAGTTTTTAAATATAAATATACCTACTTCAAAATTAGTACCATATATGACAAAGAATCTTATTTAGGTATACTTAATAATAATAATATCATAATTAATTATACATGTACATGTTTTTAAAATCTTGTTATATTCGCTTGGTCTGGTGGGGATGACAATCTGATGCCTTCAAACGAATTCATCTCTATAAACCATCCATATCATAGCCGATGTACAATTATTTTGTTTTAAATACTTATTTTAATTTGCAATTTTCTATATCAACTTCAAAATTAGTATACTATACTATAACTATTGGTAGAAACTTTAGAGGTCATCCTTGCTTGAAATATTGTGTACAGTTTGTTTCTCTAATAAATATTAAGCTATGGTAAAATGTACATAATTTTGATTTATACCATTTTAATTTATTTTTACCTTCCCCTGCTCGTGGTTCTAATTATATTTTTAACAAATGGAAGCAGGGCGAAGATTTGAGGTAAAATCTACAGTTATAGTCTTGACAGTTATGATGAGCGGCACTTTTAAAGTACAGAAACAATGTTAAGATTATATATTAATTGTGCTTCACTTATGTATATAGATTGACAAGACAAAGATGACAGCGATATCCAAAGTTAATACACGGTGTGCTTAAATAAGTGTGAGTGGGTGACCCTAGTGTGGCGGATTCTATACTAGCCCTATAAAAATTCACGTATTTGACATTTTAGCCCGTATCGTACACTTTATCGTAATTGATATATTGTGATGATAGAAGTTATTATTTGTTTTATAATATATTTGCATCGAAATCTTTTATTTCGGATCCAAAGCAAAGCATATAAGATGGTGATAATTACAGTCTTAATTTGGACATGAATGGCTAAAAATTTAATATTTCCCGAAGGATATGCAATGGATTTAGATTCTGTGCTAATGATTATGACTTAAATACCAGAATTAACGAAAATAAGACAATTATAATTCACACAGACAGTTCATCTTGATGCCTAAGTCGTTGTAGGCAGCTATCGTGTCCGCGAGAGGATCACAGGTATGCAGGAGGTATACCCTTGTTGACGTTTATGCTATGATGTTTATCACTCTCTACCAACCCATGCACCTATACACCAGCATATCTATTATGGTTAAGATATCTCAAAACTACTAAAGATTTTGGCTAAAAATTACTTAAGATTTAAGAAAACTTCAGAAGAAAAGTATTGAATGTTTGATGTTGATTTGGTTTATATGACAAATAAAACATAGTCTCCACCGATGTACGTCTTTATCGTTCGTTTTACGTTCTGAACTTCTACGTTGTAGTTGTAATGCTCACGGGATTTATCAGAGCCCTACCTATAGCCCTGAGTAGAGGTATACCCTTTGGAACTATCATATCAAAGTTGAGCTCTCTGGCTTTAGTAGGTTTTATGATAGAGCGTGACTTACAACCTCTACACAGCAATTTAGTGCTACCCCATTTACTTTGATGTCAGTTAAGTATTTATCAAGTTCCAGGTCTAAAGCTGAACTTGAGCTATTTCATTGTTTTTCATTTTTATCCTTCGGATTACCCTTCTTGGTATGTATATATTTTTTTTTTTTTGTTCGCTGCAATGAACTGACAAATGAGAAGACTTTTCCAGCCAGACCAGGTGAACAAGGCGGTCATAATTATAATAATTTATCTTTGATATTGTTGATATTATTTAATTTAAGTAATGGAATTTAGTTTTATTATTGATATTCAAATACACTATCTTATTAATTTGCAATACTGAACATTAATGCAAAAAATATAAAATGTATACAAAACAGGAACAATACATTCACAAATTGTAACTATGATCAATTTTTGAAACAGAATATTCAATTCATTAAATCAGTAGTAGTCCCCATTTGATGTAAATATTAAATATTGGTTTCAACATCATTACATCAATAAGGCCTCCGCGACAAAGTGAAAACTCCGGCATCTGCCCAACAGGTTCGCCCAGTCCGGAGACACAAATATAACAAACTTTTTGAAATTACCCGAAAATTCAAATCGTTTTCTATTATTATTATTTTAGATTGAGCTACAATTAAACACATTCGTAAAACCTTACATTAAGAATTTGTAAATCTACCTAGCATTAATTGAGTTTATATAGTTAAATAATTACAAGTTGTATTTTGCCCTTTTCGGTAAATAAATTTGAATTTGAAGCATCTTGTCCATCGCAAAAGCAGAGTACATTTGCGATCAATTTTTCGCCTTGAGAATCATTCAAGATGTTCACCATATTGACCAACTTTAACCGTATTAAAGAAATTAAAAACTTGTTCGGGTTTAAGCAGCTGCCTGCGCACCTACCCTACACCGTGCAGCAGACAATCTACATCCTGGCGCCCATTAATTTTACATTAATTTAGTAGATTGTTTTTGGCGTAATAATATTGATCAAGCGATTCTCCGTACTGAACTCTTTCAGCCAGCATCTCAGACAAAATAAACAATAGCTCATCCATTATCATTTACCCTACGTCGTTTCAAACTAAGCGACCCAACCAAAGAGCTGCGGTTACTGTCTATTTTATTTTGGGAATAGTATCCACCCTCGCGTTTGCGTGCACAATGCTGTGAACATCGCTCCCTGCTATTTTCTCGTCCTCGCGCTAGGCGAACGCTCTTACCGGCTTACGAAGAGACCTCTCCGCTGTTATTGGACTATTCGTTGTTCACCTGTTCACCTCGATTGACCTCGGTATCACGCTCCCGTAATACCCACGGTCGATTTACCTCGGTATCACGCTCCCGTAATACCCACGGTTGTCGATTGACCTCGGTACCACGCTCCCGTAATACCCACGGTCGTTCAGCATAGCGCTTCCTGTCATCTCCAACACCTCCGTGTTGACTGGCTTTTTTTTTTTTTTTTTGGCACCTCCATGCCAATTCTGCGCTCAATCTATCGTAACTGAGGCTACGACTCCTGCTCTCTTCTCGATCCATGGTGGAGAACTGAAACTGACAAATTTCAGCTTAGTAAACAATCAAGCCAACCCTCAGTACACATACTTTAGTTTCTTTGATCTCAATGGGCCTAACAATTAGTATAACGCAAATCCAATTTTCTTTTATTGAAATGTAAGGCGACCTTCGCAAATGTAACTTAAATATTTCACTGATAACAAATGTACGGCTGACTATTTTATTAGAAGGTAGTTGTTAAAAGTTTCAAAATGTTTAATTCTTACTTTGTATTGCAAACTAATATTTAAACAGTTACTTTATTAATCCTTGGTCATGTAATTCTCTTACGGACTCACGGTATTATCTTACACACGCTTTGTACAGCTTTACAGGGGACCGAAGAAAATGTATAATACCTACTTGGTTTAATAAAGAATATTTTGATTTTGACGTTTTTACCTCTTACGTGAATAATATGAAGACACTACAATAAGCGGGTGACTATCTCAAATTTAAAATAATTAATTAAGATATTATGCATCATGATGAGTATTAAAACAACTATGTGTTCCTTCGTATTATGTTCCAAAACTAGATTTATAAACATAAAAGGCCTCAATATTTTTCTATTTTATTTTTTTAAACTTACAGGTTTGCTAAAATTTTAGTAGCAGTAGTAGTAGTAATTTGTAGTAAACCTATGGTAAGTTTGCAGTTGAGTTGTACAAAATATAAAAAAACAACCTGGATACTCACAACCAGGCATGGTGTAAGCAATGCGAGCAATGCATCACACGTAATATCGCTCGGACGCGTACTGATACATTACACATTACTCGACCGTTCCAAACATCACACTTAGCATGGCCTTACATTTCATTCCATTACACTACCATAGAGCACTGCAGTGTGATGCTGCGTGATTGATCGGTAACGAACGTATGGGTAAGCAAATGAAAGTGATACTTAAAACGATAGCAATAAAAATATCCTAAAGTCAATAGTTGTTTTAATTATAATAGCAAAAAGTTTTAAATTGTATTCAAAGAGTTCGGTTAACATCGATGAATCCCGTCAACATTCGTCTCAGGCATGTATTTTATTTAATTCAGTGTAACTAAAACTCTTACTACATTAAAATCAAATTGTAGTTTTCTAGGTTTACAATTAATGCATTAAGTTTTCATAATTTTGGATTAGCACCGGGACATTCAATTTATTTCTAAAATCAAGTTCAATATAATTTATCGATTGATTTTGATAATTGTTTGATATTTAAAATCGTGTTATCTTGACATACATTTCGAATCTTTGTAAACATCAAATGAATCCATGCACATTGCTAGTCCTAAGCCTGGACCACACTTGAGTTAAATAAACGCGAGTAAAAGTATGATGACAAAATAACTTTATTCAAAAACGTATAAATATTTAAAAAGTAATGGATACATTTCTTCTCTAATCCCGTCTTACTCGCTCACGTAATTCTATAACTACCTATAACACTGCTATTCTACCTCATGTGATATATTTATATTCCCATTACACGAAATATTTAATTAATTACACAACACCACACGCCTGATAGTAGGAATTGTTAGATCGTAGCATCACATGTAATGCTTTAAACAGATGTTGCAATGCCATATGTCATAATTTCAAAGTGTACTGTTTTCGCACGTGTACTCACAATCATAAACGAAAAATGTTTTAGAAAATTCACTATACTGTATATCGATCCAACATTTCAATATTATTCGATAATCAGAGATTCGATAATAGCTTTGAAAAAAAAAACAATCTGAGCTATCGGGAAAAAAAGGACTAGATATCAGGCTCAAGTATGTAACAGATTAACACTCTTATGTATCGCCCCTATGTTTTTGAGAATAAATGAAAATTCTTTTAAAATACTTTCTTGCCTTCAATTGAAATAGACTTTATTATTTACGACTGTTTATGGATGCTATTTTATAAAGAAGAAGGCAATTTCACCATACCAAGGATTCTAATTACGCAAACACAAAAAAAAAGAACAGGGTACTTACGTAGGCGCAGTACGAAAAACGTGATATTTTTCGCCTATCCTCACTTCTGAGTTGTAGGGTCAACTTCAGGGAGTGTGGAGGTTTTGAAATAAAACCCAAAATAGCGGTACACTTCGTATAATTTCATCTTTCACAACCACTTGCCGATACAACGGACTACTGACAATTGCCCCCGCAAAAACAGAGATCGTATATTTATACCTTACCTAACCTTAAGTCAGTTGACTGTCAGTTGATTTAAATCAACTGACAGTCTCATCAATAATACTCCACTCAAATCTACATAATCATTATCACAACTCATTTATAAATAAATAATAACATTTTAGAAATGAGTATTTACCAAAATTATGGATTTAATTACAATCATTATTTTAATCAGCGTGAGCTGTTTTGAAGTAAAGTCAAACTAGTATCTCATTATTCATACACGACACCACTAATACTTATTAAATAGGTAAATAATATGATTACACAATAAAACTATACAGTTTATCAATTATAAATAGTATAAATTATACAGTACAATAGCCAATCATAGCACACTCATTATTATAAGCTTACATGATACATTATGGAGATTGCAGCTAGTCAGAGGGCATTTGAGAGGAGCATATCGGAAAAGTAGGCAGCTTGATAGTTTAATACTTGTGCAAACATTCGTATAAACTCTGTTTTATGGATTTTCAATGGTTTAATGGGTTCATCTTAAACTGAGACAATGTTTATCTAAGCATACCATTTTAGTAAAAAATATACTTGTATTTAGAGAAATGAAATGAAATATGATTGTTTAATTAAGCATCATTTTATATACCGTTGATAATGTCTTGTACCGTCAACTTTGCCTCAATAAGATTTGTTCTAATTTGGGATTGGAATAAGTATTGTTCAAAATAGGACAAAAAATCAATATTCCTATACAATAAAATAATAAAATTTAAGCGCATCAGGAAATATCCTACTAAGGAATTATTTTTTTTATAACTAATAAATAAAGGAAAGAAAAATTTCGTTACCAGCGGGGATCGAAACCACGACCCCCGGTTATACGCCCCCGTCGCTCTGCCAATTGAGCTACAGTGTCAAGTGGCTACTAGTGCAAAATTCTTCTGTCCTTAGTTTCTCTTACACTTTTCAAGTTGTGCCCGCGTTCCCTACCTGCCTAAAAATATATTTATTTCGTTTATATATTACTAATAAAAAAACCCACGTGAGGTTTTATGAACAAAACATTCTAATTATGTGATAGTAAGGCGTTCTCAACATTTGCATTCTATCTGTAAAAATTCTAATTATTCTACTAAGAGCCCTGAGAAGATAACACATACATACATATATATATATATATATATATATATATATATCCACGCCATTATTTAGCCATTGGGGTTAGTAGAGGCTAATGATCGCCACTTTGTAAGATCCTGGCAAACCTTTCTAGTTTCGTTTACATCCATCAATCCTTTCTTTCGTATTTTCTTATTCTTTCTTCATCCCTCATAACACAATCAAAACATGTTTTTTAAAAAGCGCTCAAATACTTTCACACATACATAATTTGGTGCATTACCAAAACTTGCATCAGTCAGCAACGTAGCTCAAATACATTCAAGATACCTTAGAGTGCAAAACGGCGGTTTTGAGTAAGCTGTAACAAGTTATCCGTTCCAAAGCAGCTTCGGTGTTGGAATAAGGTTTTGCTGCACACAAATTACACGGCAAAGTTTCTCTTTGAAGCGGTCAGAATGGTCGGCCCGGTTTGGTCCGCCGCCGGCGCGCGCCAGACATGGCTCGTACGTGTGGTTTGTAGAAGTGTTTGTATATTTGCTTTTATAATTACTATTAAATTTTTGATTATTTTCAAGGCATGGACCGTAGTAAATATTTCAGAGATATGGATCTTATAACCTTGTTATGGGAGTACAAAAAAGAATTTTATCATAATGTGGAGAAAAAGGGAAGATCTTCCGCCAGGCGGTGGAATGCCTGGGGATATAGTAAACATTTTAGAAACTTCGATCGCGCGATGTAGGATTTGTATGGCGAGTTTTGATGAGGAGTGTGACGTATATTGCTTGGTTAGGTGTTGCTGTGAAATGCGATTCTTCTTGCACTGTCAGCGTTTCTATGTAGTGCGCGTCATTGTATACAGACAGCGCGTCGCTACAATAATACTAGCAAAAATGTACATCTTAACTTTAAATATTCACAAACTTGACGCAAACTGGTACACCTGAACGTATCTGACGCATACATTATTGTGTAAGTGAGATTATATAACTAAGGCTTAGTATAATATGAATAATCGTAGAAGTTCTAGGGATGGAATATAAGAAGACTACCACGCACCACTTTTTTCGTATTCGGTAACTGTATAGCCCCTGAACCCGTCGAGATCGATTTCAGCGTAAGGCAGGGAGTGGCCATACTAGAGGTATATGCAGTAGTCATTTTTATACTAAGGTAGTTGTATTCATATAATTACAGTTGCTATATTAAGTTTTCTGAGATATCGTAGGGCTATTGCTCTCTGTGGGTCTTTCTTTATTACCCATCTATACTATACTCGCGACTATAAATCCCAAAAAGCGGGAATATTTCATTTTATTTCATTGGGATCACTTACAGCTAAATCTATACTTATAATAAATCTGTAGAGAGGTCAATTCTGTACATGAAATATATTTTCAAAATAACTATCAGGTGATGATTAGGGATCGATACTGATGCCAAAAATGCAATTAGTAAAATTTTTGTCTGTCTGTCTGTCTTTCTGTCTGTCTGTCGTATCGGACTCCTCGCGACCTGCCAGTGACGGCAAGGCCCTCGGTCCCAGCAACAGCGGCTACAACTGTTGCTAGGGTTACGATTTGCGTCGCTTCCCCTGTCCCCTCTCCTAATGAGAGGGATACTGGGAGCGACGCCACCTCGGTGCATTAGCTTCACCCCGGGTGTCTAGTCCGGGGCTACTGAGCCCCCACGCCACGACAAGGCTGCACCGTGTGGGGGGGATATATAATACCTAAGTCAACCCGTACGATCCAGAATATACCAAATACAGCTGCAAAATGTAAAACTAAATTATATCATCCAGTTGTTTGCCATTTTTAAAACTGAATTCCGCCTTTTGTGAAATTTAACTAAATTATTTTTAAGCATCCCAGATGGAGTAAACCACAATGTTTTTTCGCAACAGCCTTAAGTGGGTTATTTATACTGCGGGTCGCATGTGACTATGCAAATTAGTGAAATGCTCCAACAAAAACTACGAATAATTGTGGAAATCTTTTATTAAATGAATACTCGTAAGCTATTTTATTCTCTTTAAAATGGCGTTTTTCGTTTACGATTGAGTTAACTTTGTTAAAACTGTTTCTTTTCAAATATTTAACAAGTTTAAATATTTTTACACCGTTACATTAATAAGCCTAATCAGTTTGGAATACATACATATGTTTCTGTAAATTAAAAGGTTTTTGAAGCCTTAGTAGGCCTTGTTATAAAGTACACACTGTGGTTGTATTTAAAAAAAGCCAGTACATTATTCGATATATTATACTTTATTTATATATACTTTATAAGATATTAATCTGTAATAAAACTGTTGAAAAACTTAATTTGGATTGGTCGGGTACAATACATGCAGAACAATATTTTGGGCAAGGGGTGTGCTATTGCAGCAGTGAAGTTCTATTATATATGGTTGATGATGATTACAATTACACCTATTTTTTATTTTGTAGTAATTTAGGACATTATACTATGTAACAGTTATTTGCAGCATATAATCAATCTCATCAGTGTTAAATTGAATAACTCTCATTACATAACCTAGATATGATCTTCAATGAATGAGAAAATTTGTGATTCTGCATTTAAAATATGTTGGTTTTTCAACAAAAAACAAACAACATAAAGTAAAAAAATAATGAAATGAGATCGTATTTGTCATAACTTTGTATTATTTCTGAGAATTGTATTTGCTTTTGTTAAGTTTGATATTACTGACTGAATCCTTAGTTATTGTTTTTAGTGAGCCGCGCGCTGAATTTTTATGCATTAAATATTTGAGTTGGGAATTTTAACGTAAAACGTATTTAAAATACCTTTGATAGTTGTTTTTAAATACACTAATTTCTTAATAACATCGTGTCTTGTTTATAAAATATTGAGGCGATTTTATTTGCTTTGATCTATTATCAGAGCTTTCGGCTTAAAACCAGAAACGTGGTGGCTTGTTTCACTGCAGATTGGCTGTACTAAGGATTTAAATTTTAAAAAGACAATAGTTGCTGTGTAGAGTATCGGCTTAGAATGTCGCTACCCCTTTTTACACACGGGTGTCGTAAGAGGCGACTAAGGGTATGGGGGCTTATTTTTTGGATTTTTGGGCGAAGCGGTTGGAGATCCATCACCAAAAACCTTTATTTTTACCATCTTTTCCCCACTCAACTTCCAAAAGTGGCTGAGGAATTTATGATTCCTTAGTTCTGGCTATCCCTTCTAGGGATTTATAACCGTGAGTATGTCTGTGTATGTATGTACAAAAGTTAAAGTGACTACGGAGACAAGTTTAAATTGAAGGATGCATTTATGTTGTGGCTTATAAATTTAGAATGCCATTATAACGTACTCATTTTAAAATCTGACATAATACATATACCTTTAAAAAATAGTCATATTAGAATTGAATAGTGCTTTTAAATCCCGGTAAAATTTTCTCTTCAGTTATGTTTCTATTAAATTTTACAAACTATAACTTTTCTCATTTTACGCATAATAGCTTAACAATGAACTCATCTTTTTATAATATAAACAATTGCATCATACTAGTTGCTATTTCAAGAAATACAAATCCTAAATATCAACATTTTAACAACCGTGATAGCCCAGTGGGTAGAACACTCGGTTATCGTGCAAACGACTAGTGTTCAAATCCTGGGTCGGGCCTACATCAATTTGTCTTTTCTAAAGACATATGTGTGGTTAATTTATCATGGTTGTTAACGGTGAGGGAAAACATCGTGAGGAAACCCACATGGCCGAGTTGTACTTAGTCATGTGACAGTGTATTCGTACAAAACGGCGATACGCCTGCCCCCTATCACGTGAGTACACTGTCTAAGCAAAACGTGGGTACCTTTCTCTGGACACTAGATGGCGCTGCCATGTGAGTTCAGAAGTATTGGTACCTCTGCCAACCCCTTCGGGGATAAACAGCGTGAACGTTTATGTTATGTTATGTTATGTTTACTCAACCCTCTCCGCCTATAAAACATTCCTTCCAAATTTGCCTCTAGATTAGTCTGTTCCGCATCAAATACTCCTCACCCACATCAGTTTGGACCACGCATACGAAAATTCAATGTTCCGTCTACGCAATTTCGGTTTTCCACTCTATCGCCTTCCGTAATAGACTGCGTGATAACACCGCCCCGGATAATTTATGTCATTACATCTGATTTTCATTTGCTTACCGCAACTGAGGATGTCGGGTGGACTATAATTGATCGCTTGTGTAATTTGTGTGCACCAACTAAACTAGCGAGGAAACAATGATGGATGAAATTGTTTATTTGTATAGTTAATGCAAAATACAGAAGAGAGATATTGATTGTATTAGATAAAAACATAAATAACAATAATATTAAACATTTCATACCTTTTTAAATGATAAGAAAACGTTCACGCCGAATATCCCCGAAGGGGTTTGCAGAGGTACTAATACTTCTGAGCATCACGTGACTTTGTCACATGGTGTTCAGAGTACCCACGATTTGCATGGACAGTGTACTCACGTGATAGGGGGCAGGCCTATCGCCGTTTTTGTACGAATACACTGTCACATGACTAAGTACAACTCAGCCATGTGGGTTTCCTCACGATGTTTTCCCTCACCGTTAACAACCATGATAAATTAATCACACATATGTCTTTAGAAATTGGTGTAGGCCCGACCCAGGATTTGAACACTAGTCGTTTGCACGATAACCGAGTGTTCTACCCACTGGGCTATCACGGTTGCTCATGTGGGGATTATTACTAAAATGACTCTTTTAATAACGAAATATGTGACTTAAATATTAAAGTCATCCATTCTACTTAGTTACTTATTACTCAAGTCCTTTAATCCCTTTGTGATATGTAGAGACTATCGACGGCTAATTTACACGATGCTGAAAAAATATCTTCTGCTTCTCTCACATTCATTGTCCTTTAATTTGAGTACTATATAGTACCGGCTGTTTTGTTTTTTTTACTGCAAACTCTCCCTTTTGTATGTACGTATCCATTTTTATGTAATGTCGAAAATACGTTTTTTTAGTTAGAATCTCAAAAACATCTACAACACTTTGGCGCAAACAACATTCCACTCACTTGTAAGGAAAATAAAATTTTATTGAATTGTTTTATGTCAAATCTTTGTATACAATGTGATAAAATTCTATTGATACAACATGACTATGGAACTTATCAATAAATAGACATAATTAATCTTGACTCTAGATTCTAGAGTAATTCATGAAAAATTTAATTTAAAGGCACTTCCCGCATGTTAGTTGAAGACGCTCAACTAAGATTAGGGTATTGAATAAATTTTATTCTCATAATTTAATGTTTTTTGACATGAATTCCTCATGTGGGGATTATTACTCATAAATAAAAGATGTTGTTAAAGGAAAGAAAAATTTCGACACTGGCAAAGGATAGAGAAATTTCGCGCTGGATGCCAACTGACACTGTAGCTCAGTTGGCAGAGCGACGGGGGCGTATACCTGAAGGTCGCGGGTTCGAACCCCGCCAGTGTCGAAATTTTTCTTTCCTTTAACAACATCTTTTATTTATGAAATTTTATTCTCACTGTAAACACTAATTTCCGTATATTGTGTCATAATCCCTGATAATTATTTTACTCATAGTTTGTCAAGACGTTTATTATGAGCTCTCTATGATTTTGATAGAAAGGCAGTATAACTTAACTTTTCTTATCAAAACAAATATGTTAGTGGCATAACACAACAAATTACAATATCATTTCAAAACATAATTTGGTAAAATTCATGTGATTGAAAATTTCATAATTATTAAGTATTTAATCAAGACGTTAGTAACAAAGTTTGAGCTACCCTTCAACCCGACTACCCTTATAACATAAATGTAAACCAACAAAATGGCGTCACCAGTTAAACAAATAATAACCCTGCTACTTTCACTTGCTACTTTTCGCATGGCCCCCCAGGGTAATGCCCAGCATAGGCCGTCACTCCACAAACATCGAACCCTGACTACGGTGAGATAAAACGAATTGTAAATTTATATTTACTTTTATGCAGGAATTTTAGTAATAAAAAAGATAGAAAAAGGAATGTTGAGATGGTTTGGGAACATAGAGAGCACGGATGATAGGAAATTGGTTATACAAATCTATAAAGCTAATAAGAAGGGTGATGTCAGAAAGGACGACCACGGGGGACGAACACACTTGAACCAAATTGAAAGTGTACTCAAAAAAGCAGGCGTTCGAGGTTCGAAGAATAAAAGAACATGTCTGAAAAGATTGATGGATGTAAACGAAGTTACAGAGGTTTGCCAGGACTGTACAAATTGGCGATAGATAGTCTCTACCTACCCTAATGGGAACTAATGGCGTGAATTTATGTAATTTTATGATTAAGTAATATCTGGATTTCCAATTAAAATAAACCTCCACTTAAACGCTACTTGTTAATATTCTCGATACTTCTCGAAACATTAACAGTAATGCCAATTTTTCTTTGAAACAGAACGCAACTTAAGTAGTTGAGTACGCAATCAAAAGTTTAGATTGGGTGGCTAATTGGGCCGGGCGACAAAGTGCGACTAAACAAACGAAAACAACTTCGCTTCAAGCCAAAGCTCTAACGCCAGGATTGAAAAACTAAGCATCAACAGAGCTCTCCGGATTCGCAAAGCTTCGTCACGTCAACTTTTAAGGCATACATGTTTGTACGACGTGGCTTTATCCTCTACTGAAAATTCTGTTGGCAATTGCGGTTACAATTTTAATGATGCAATTTTTAGTTCCTTTTCTTAATTGGGCCGTGGATAAGTACTAAAATTATATTTTGTTTAGTTTTTAATTTATATGTTTATCTTGTATAGGTTCAAAGTAAAAAACCTGCATGCAATTAATAACATCACAACAATGAATATCATAGGGTGGGAAATCCTTATCCTAAAAACCCTTTCATGTTAGGTACTTGCAGAATAGCATTTTACATACATATACTCGCGCTCGGTATTGGGGTAGGCAGAGACTATCAATCGCCACTTTTTACGATCTTGACAAATCTCTCTTGGTTTCCTTACATTCATTTTTTTTTTCATACATGCTTTTTCTGGTCTAGAAATTCAAATTCAAATCATTTAATGCATTCATGTGGTGATGTTCAAGATGATACAAGTTATTTTTATACATTTTGCCTAAACATGAACCCTGATGCGGCCCGTTGAAGCGTTTTACGCAGCCGTCCACTACTAACAGAACTATCCACATTGGCTCTATATATCTCTTTCGTTACTTTATTTTCATCTTTATTTCACCTTAACATTCCTTTTTATCTTGCATACTACGTCACCTTTCACACCTACCTACTCGTTCAAGAATGACATTTTCATAAGCTAATTAAAGCTAAAAAAATATATCAAATTTTTTCTTATGTTTTTTTTTAACTTATCTGTTGAACTTTCGATCCAAACTTAAATCTAAGCTGATATTGTAAAGCTACATAGTTTTGTTTCTGGAACGCGCTTATCTCTGATCTTATTAAAAATATATATTCATTTATTTATGTCATATTAAGTTCATCCAAACTAGTAGTACTATAGTATTATTAGTCGTAGTTATTAGTAGTTATTATATAGTTAGTATATACTTAGTTAGTGGTTATTAGATATTATTTATTAGTAGTATTAATAAAGAAAAATAAAATAATCATAACTTTTTAATTTTCATTTTTTTAGTGATAGTAAATTAATAATATAATTTTACATTTATTTTCACTTATTTTATTTAAAACGATTATTTTAGTTTCTAATTTAGTAAATCATTAAAATCTCACTGTATAAGCAGAATCAAACGCTGAACAAGAAAAAGTTTTGATTACTTCAAAGGAATAAAAAAGTCTTTACGTGGCAAGCCTACACAGGCAAAAAATAATGAAATGAGATCGTATTTTCCATAACCTTCTAGCGTTCTCACAAATTATGCTCTTCTTATATTGTATACCAGTCTAAAAGATATCCTAGCTTAATAGATAGGCAAAATGTGGATACTGTTCACACAATACGTTGACTCAAATTAATGAGAGGCTTATTTATTTTAAAATAAATTTATATCATAATTTAACCATTTGGCTATAAACACACTGATGTATTTTAATACAACCACCATATGATATATTCTATATATATTTTCGAGCTTACCTCCGTTTGGACCTTTTGATCGGTTTATTGAAAGAAGTTTTAGTTGAGACATAACAGCATAGACAAACAAACAATACCTACAAGTGAATATATTGTTCACGTGACGGTGTAGTTGTTCAAAGTAGATAGATTAGACCAAAAGTGTGTACTCTGTACACCCAGTTTAATAAAGTTGGTGATCTGCTCATTTTAGATTTAGGCGTTTGTATAGCTTCTTAAATATATGAAGGGTAATATATACATACATAAACTCACAGCTATAAATCTAAGAGGTAGCCAGAGTTTCAAAATAAGAAAGTTTTCAGCCACTTTTGAAAGTTGTTTGGGGAGAATATTAAAAATAAGAATAGTCTTCATGAGTTTATAATTACATTTTAAATGTTGAACGGAGATAAAACCGATACCAAGACAGAATCGAACAAGAAATGCAATAACCTACAACCAAAATGAAATTACGGTAGACGTTCATCTCCTAATCGCCTCGTTAACTAAGAAAACAGTATTATTTTGCAAATTCCCTTTCGCTGAAGGATTTTGTTGAATTTCTCCGATAGGCATTATTGAGAAAGTTTTTCCATTAGTCGGAAGCTCGAGGACTAAATTCGGCGATTGTGGTCATCAGCTACTCGAATTTTCGAACGTTACTCGGAATTTGCATTTTCAACGGGAAAATAAGACTTGCTTTTTAACATTTCCGAAGCTTGGTGACTAAAGTGTCGACACTTCGCTTTTATCCTATTTGAGAATGATTTAAGGTCGAGGTTATTTAGCAATGTACAACAAATAAATCTTATTTAATTTTATGGTGAGGGAAAACATCGTGAGGAAACCCACATGGCTGAGTTGTACTTAGTCATGTGACAGTGTATTCGTACAAAACGGCGATAGGCCTGCCCCCTATCACGTGAGTACACTGTCTAAGCAAAACGTGGGTACCTTCTCTGGAAACTAGATGGCGCTTGCCATGTGAGTTCAGGAGTATTGGTACCTCTGCCAACCCCTTCGGGGATAAAACGGCGTGAACGTTTATGTTATGTTATGTTATGTTAATTTTATTGTTACTGATATCATAAATTAAAAAAACTCTTTTGAACGATTGGAAAAGAGGAAACGTTAAATAAAATGACATCTAAAAAATGTCAATACATACATTATTCTCAACAATTAAATTTGACTTAACTGTGAAAGTTCAAAGTATTTAATGTTAATAATAAATCTTTCTTGGTGTCCAAATGTTTTATTCAAACCTAAAATTTTGATTATATTAAAAAACTAGCAGTTGACAATAATATATACAAAGTTATCTTTAAATTGTGTATATTAAAATACTCAAAGATAATATAATCAATTGTACAGATTAGCACAATACAGTCCTTTAATATTCATCACACCAAAGCACAAAGGAAATTTCAGGAAGGAACGTACACATTTTCCGTGAATAAAGCATCTGCTTTACAGTATTATTAACCAAACGCTCAAGAAAACAACACAAAGAAAGGAAAACAAAAACAAAAGAAGCCTGACTTGGCAAATGGTTGAACGAATATAAATGCAATCGGAGTAAATTCAGAGGACGCCCACTCATGTGTCTTTCGGAACGTATGTCCTAAACGAGTGAAGGTATTGTAACAATTTATTCCCGACTGCAAAGCTTTTTAAAACGGATCGAATATATTATCCTTGTTGGGCACCCAATTCGGTGACGAAGTATGTATCGTAGGACTTATTTCTCGAAAACGATGCGTCCGGATTCTGTTCCACGAATTCTGCTGAAAATAACTCTAACTTATGCTGTGGTGAGTGAAGTTTATTTATTCCTTAAATAAACCATGTTAGGTTCGGGCGTGGGTGGAACACAAATTTCTAATAATACACTTTATCAAAATAGAGTTTATTATCTTATTTGCAAACTACATGTGTTATAGCGGTATTGCAGTTAGTTGTACAGAACTGACTTTTGAAGTAGGTCTTTCGGCCGTGGTTTGTGATAAAGTGCTTTAGGACACAACAGTCATGAAAGGTGGAAAATAAAAAAAGTATAGAAACAAACACTGGGTATTTGCTGTATTCAACCTTATTTAATTTCTTTAACACGTATCCTATGAGCTATGTCACTAATCACTATGTGAGCAAAATGATTTAAAATACAATGCTTAGGTAGCCTTTTTAAAATAACTTCACAAAAAATTATCTGATCAACAACTACTGTTTTAGTCCCGATAAAGTTGAAAGTATAATTTGAGACTTTGCCAAATTAAGGTATTAAAAGATTCAGAGATCACAACACAACACCAAAAAAAATCGTCTGGTTTTGTAACTGTATTTGAGTATTGATCTATATGTATTAAAGGTATTAAAAATGTAAGACATTAGCCAAAACAAACACACACCAAAGCTTTTTTAATCTGTTTCTGTACTGAGTATTAAACCATATTTAGTAAAAGCGGTTATTTTAATATCATAAACAGAACCTTCACTTTTAAATATGAGTATACAATGTAACAATACTAAAAACGATTAATAACAATTGTTGGAATGCATTTTCTATTAAACAAAGCTACGGAAAGGAAAACCAGCGGCTCCAAGCAAATCTAATAGACGTTACAGTTTCATCGAGTTAAAATATGGCCACAGCTGTATCTACAAGTTTCTTATTAAATCTCCTTCAAGAGAATCAATGCTTACTGCATTTCTACAGCTATAAAAATTTACCAATACTGTGATAAAGTCATTGTAAAAAGAAACAATATCTTGAGTTTCATACGCGCAGTCAGCCTTTGTTTCTAATTCAGACCAAGTAACGTCGCTAAATTGTCATTCTAAATTGTAAATTGTCATATATTGTCCGAAGTAGGAAGAATAAAACAGCATGTATGAGAAGATTGATGGATGTTGACGGGGCTAAAGAGTATTTTCTAAGACTTTCACGATTGCACAACACGATTTGGGGCTAAAGAGGTTCTTCACAACGGAACGTTCAAAGTGGCATTCGATTTTCTCTGCCTACCCCGATGGAAACTTAAGGCGTTAGTATATATATATATTGTATGTTAATTGCATATACAAACATATATTCTCAAGGCAAACTAAATGTCATAATGCGTTTTAGTAATTGTATAAAAACCATTTATTAAACATTCCGTGTTATAGCAGGAATCACATTAACACTATTTTTTTTGTTTCTAATTCCGACAAAATGTCGTCGCTAAATTTTCATTCTAAACTGCATATCCAAAGTTATGTTCGCAAGGCAACGATTTAGTATATAAACAATTTATTGCAAGTCCCCAACATTCCGTGTTCCAGCAGGTAGTCCCTGCAACATTTAACGAGATTCCCACAGCTGAACGGTGTCAAACTATAAAGTGCTTATGGTACTTCAGACAGGTATTTTAAGTGACCATCGTGATAAGATGACAGGACCCGAGGGTTAACATAAATTCTCTTGTCGGTATTATTGCCAAGTCCTTACGGTGACGAAGGTATTTGGGAATTGTTGTGAGTTTCTTTGGAACCGAGCCCAAATATTGTCCAAAGCTATTGTTCTGGAAAACAAATACTCGATCTGGCTGTTATGGAACGTAACGTAATTAAGTATTGAAAGAAAATTCCAATTTGATATTTGGTTCTGATTGTGTGGATTATTTGGGTTGCGTTTATAATAAATTGGGTTGGTATATTATATTATTATGATCTATTGCTTTGTTACAAACGTGGTAAAACATTTATTCACCACATATTCACTTTAATTTTGTCAAACCCTGTGGTGAAATGAACGTTTACAATATTTAATTATTGTTTGTTATATATAATTTTCCATGTAGTGCCGACTCCGAATATCACTACCCCTTTCTAACAATGACTGTCGTAAGAGGCGACTAAGACTATGGGCTTTTTAAGTGATTTGTAGGAGATGCGGTTGGAGACCCATCACCTGCGGTACTTTATTTGTACCATCTTGTCCCCTATCAACTTCCAAATGTACCTGAGGAGTTTCTTGTTCTAATGCTCTGGTTACCTCTTTCTGGGATGTCTTGCCGTGAGTATATATTCTCGTGTGTATAGACATAAATTATCTAGCTAAAGCAGTATTTATATTGAGACTGTAATTTTTTGTTCAAATTTGGATAACTGGAGGATCATTAGTGTTCTTTTAACATTTGATTACGGAGCGCTATAAACTTTACGCCTTACGTATGCAATTAGCATGAAATAACCTATTATATCTGATGTTTATAGTACTACGAGTAAGTAGTATATAGACTCAAAATCACATACAAGCCATGCATTCAAAATATAAGTAAATGCTTATTTCTTTAAATTCCCTTGAACATAATATTTCATTCCAATAAAAGAACACCACCTAAGCTATACAAATAAAAACTTGAAAAAACTAGTTATGATTTGATACTAATCAACTAACTATCAACTTTGTATAATATATTCAGGTAATATAAATGTAATGTCCTTTAAAAAAAGACTCAGTGAGACTATATTGCCTATAGTGACCTTCTCTATGGTTTCCCTAATAGCTTTCACGTAGGATTTTAAAAAGGGACATCGAGTGTGATCATTTTTCTCGTAAGAATGTCTGTATTCAATGAAGTTCACGGAGACGAGGTAATGGAATCTGAACCAGATTCATTATTCTTTTACATCATTTATCAATGCGAGTTGACTTGCAATACAATACAGGATATTTTTGGCTTCTTACATTGTACTCTTCTAAATAGCTTAAGTAATAAAGTCAGCCTTAACTAATATTGTTCTTTTTATTTATGATTTCATTTCACTTGTATCAATTTGTAAATTGTTAGCATTCTGTTACTTGGAACTTTTATAAATTGTTAAATATATGATTCAAGTGATATGAAAATATGCTTGTTTACTGTATTGTTCCAAGTGGCGATCGTAAGTCTTTGATCAGTCCAATATATGAATGTATATGTATCTTGTTTTTGTGTAATGCTGGTTTCTGTGTAAGACTCAAAGATTGATCAATAATAGATTCCATCACTTAAACAACGTTCAATAGTTCTGTGATTTTAAATTAGAGAGACAAAAACAATGTATGTATGAAATTTCTAATTTCTCAGCTCTGGCTACCCCTTTTAGAGATTTATAGCCGTGAGTATATGTATGTATGTATGTATGTAAAAACAATGTTTTACCTCCAAGGAACAAAAATCCATATAAAATATCCTAAACATGCAACATCCGCAACCTAAGCTTTGAGTTCGTAATCAAAGGCCAACAATAAATTAAATTGATCGCAGCAAATGTTATTAGCAACTAGATGTCCTACCAAATAATTGGTGTCTATATGTTAGCGGTAATACGGTTTAGATTTGGCACAAGGTGTTTAGGTTTTGGCTGACCGGCAATAGCTCAAAGCCATATCTGCATACCACAATGAATTGATACATGTGATATGACCGCAATGGGAAATGGTCGCAAATCACTGCATAATTTCTGTGCAATAATCTAAAATCATGTTACTATTACAACTATTGTCTAAACGGGGTGTTTACAATTGGGTGATTAATATCTTCGCTTGCTCAACACCCTATTCTGAAGCCTTAAATTCCAGAAAGAGGTTGCCAGAACAGAAACCCGAAATGAATTTCGAACACTTTTCCAATTTGATAGTAAAAATATAGATATTGATAGTATAAAATATAGGTAAATAAAAAATCGCATATAATTAAGCGAATCATGAAACCGATTTCAAATCCTACTAACTTCCTTTTTCTATATAACCTATAAAAATAATAACGACAAAATAAAATATATGAAAAGAATAGAAATCACTTTTGAGCCTTTTCCAAGACCGCATACAAAGATAAGCGGCGAACGGAATTAATGACGTTACTACACATTTGCACTTGTATTTTTTTATTATGATGTTTAGTGTGGTTGCAGATTGGTATTTCTTTTCGGCCAATTTTAAACTAACTTCAGAATAAGATGAACTACACTAATAAGAAAATTTGTTATGACATTCTTGATTGGAGTAAATTATCGCGGCATTTTTGTACGGAGCGGGTGAAAAGTTGTAGTACCCGTGATATTGGCAGATAATTTTATATTTTCTTATCATTTTCTTATATCTCTATAAGAATTAAAAATTACAATATGGACAGGAATCTGATATGTTAAGTTACTAAAAGTTTGATTTATCCTGGAACCTGTCGAATAAGAATATTCACCAACTTTATTCAAGCCGAAAATGTAAACCTTTGTGAACTTTGATAGATCAGTGGGAAAACCACCGTTTCTAACTCGAGATACGCGAGTTCTGAGTTCTAAGGCTAAGTCCTGAATTGAGCTTAAGTCATCCCCGTCATTAACCAATACACGTCCACGGCTAAACAAAGGCCTTCTCAAATATCTCCAGAACGAGCGAACTTGTGCTGCCCTCATTCATTGGCATTCCCTGACTTTCACCAATATGTTGGTCTACCTTATCTTTAGTTGTCTGGTTAGTGGCCTATAATCTAGAACGTTCCATTGCTCTAGTCATGTTCTTATGTCATATGAGTGTTTACGTAGAAAGATATTCATGTTTATTAGTTATATGTATGTAAGTATGATATTCATGTGTAGGAAATCATCGTGTGGAGTTTTACTTTGTCATTTAAAAGACAGCGTATTCCAGGGAAAAGATCAGCTCCTATCAAAGTCCATGCAAAACTTGAGTACTAAACAATAAGCGAAAAATCTAATTTGCTGTTCCCTGACGAACACTTTCCCGAAACCGAAACTTAAAAACAGTAAAAAATACTCAACTCAAAGATTCACACGTTCACGAAAAATATCCCCGAAGGGGTTGGCTACTAATACCTACTAATACTTTTGAACATCACGTGACATTGTCACCTGGTGTTCAGAGTATCCACGTTTTGCTTGGACAAGGTTCTTACGTGATAGGAGGCAGGCCTATCGCCGTTTGGTACTATAACACTGTCACATGTCTAAGTACCACTCAGTCATGTGGATTTCCCCACGATGTTTTAACCACAATGACTTTAGAAAAGACAGATTGGTGTAGGCCCAACCCGGGGTTGAACCCACGCCTGTTTGCATGACGGACCAGAGTTCTTATATATCGAGCTATTAGGGTCATCTCAAATACAGAGAATCTTATTAAAAAGACAGCAAAAAGTTAATAAGATTACTCTCAAAAGTCAGTGCCTTATCTATATTCGTCACACCGTCGTTATTATCGATGAGTCTATAATATAGCAATATATCCTTTACTATATTGCTCATTACTGCATATAAGGCCATATATGTTACAGCAAGTTGCACTACGAGTATCTACCCTGATTAAGGTAATCTGACCAACTAGACCGGCGCAGTGCGAGCTAACATTAAAAAGTAGATAGATAGGTAGATAGATAACTCGTTTATTTATGTTAACATAACACCACATACAATATGAAAAACAATACATAAAGTGAAAAAAAACAATATTTTTAAACTTAAAATTAGTGCTATGGTAACACAAACTAGGTCCTAACTCAGTGCTTGATATTGCCAAGTGGCAAAACACTGGTTTTCAGTTAAGGCCTACACAACACATTATTAAATAATATATAAACAAAAAAAAAACTGTGTCTGCCACATTTGAAGTAAAGAAAATTAAATAAATATTAAAGGAGCAGACAGTAAACTAAACAAATGCACAACAAAAAAATAAAAAAGAATATCGTTTAAAATTATCTTTAAACATATGTGCTTAGTCTTAGAACATTAAATAATTAAAAGAACAAGAAAACAATAATCAGTATTCACAAATTCTCAAGTAAAGGTTCACATGAGAAAACCAAGCAATACATTTATACATTAGTTATTTTTATTATTTACTGGAAGTTTACTTGCATGTGTGAGAAAGTCAGGCCTAAGTACTAACATGATAGTAGCCAGAACGGCTTAACGTGCACTCTAAAAGGGAGTTTTTTTACGAACAACTATAGCAAGACTGTTAATCCTAAAAAAGGGTAGCAAAAGCTTCAGAATCAGATAAAAATCGCTTCTGGTAGTTGAGAGGAAAAAGTTAGGTTTAGGAGTCCAAAGGCTAGCTAAAGGGGTGGGCCTTTTACCGTAGGAGTTGTTCAATCTCAATACTTCTCAATACTGTTCTAATAAAAAAATACAAATAAACTTACCTTCTATTTGTATTACACTATTCCAGAACAGAAACACAATTTCTATCAGAATTGTTTTTGAAAATGCTAAATTAATACTATTCTCTTGTTGAATTAAATAACTAGACAGACGTAGTGTACCGAGTAGTGCAACTATTTTCTACCTACACTTACTTCTTCAACTACCTTCTCTTTCAACAGTTGAGGCCAATGCAATTATTTATAGCATAGTTCTTTAATCATATTTCCGTCAAAAACATAGTTCGTAGAAAAGTATTTAATAACGCAACCATCTTTCTATCATGTTATAAACGGAGATATCTTATTTCCAACGTTGGAATATTCGAGGATTGGTGAGCGATATAGGTTTCACCATACCAAGTACTGGAAATAGAGACTCTCTGGAATCTGAGATATTCGAAATCTGTTATTACTATTTTATACGCTGCTTTATAAGCATATGTTACACGACTATGTATTGTTGGATGAAACATCATAGCTCGTTTCTTTAAAATAACATAACATAACATAACATAACATAAACGTTCACGCCCTTTATCCCCGAAGGGGTTAGCAGAGGTACCAATACTTCTGAACTCACATGGCAGTGCCATCTAGTTTCCAGAGAAGGTACCCACGTTTTGCATGGACAGTGTACACACGTGATAGGGGGCAGGCTTATCGCCGTTTTGTACGAATACACTGTTACATGACTAAGTACAACTCAGCCATGTGGGTTTCCTCACGATGTTTTCCCTCACCGTTAACAACCATGATAAATTAACCACACATATGTCTTTAGAAAAGACAAATTGGTGTAGGCCCGACCCGGGATTTGAACACTAGTCGCTTGCACGAGAACCGAGTGTTCTACCCACTGGGCGATCACGGTTGCTATCTTTAAAATAATCGTGTAATTTACGGATGGCGTGTTAAGATATTTCTTTATATATTATATCGTTATTTAATAATTGAATCCAAACATCTGGATTTTAAGCAATTCTCTTCGTTTATGCAAAACAAGTTAAAAATACTTGAGCGGCTGCACATAAACGATACAATTGATTGTAATATATAATTAACAACGTTGGAAAGTTAAATTTGAAGCAGTTTTAATTTGTGATATAATCTACCAAAATGACTGTAAATTGTATCGCGTTTAACAAGAAACAAACACACTTACATACACTAGAAAAACTAAGCCCTCTTTGTGAATCATTTGATTATATCGGGTATAAAATATGATAAAAATTCTGGCATTTAACTTTTTTAAACACTTGAGTAACATGAAAAACTGATAAGACTTCATGAATAAAAACATTAATGGAGTGTCACCACCTCCATTCAAAGTTTCCTCATTAACATCTCTGACATACTTCGAGATAAGCCCAAAAACGTTTCGTTTAATAACGTCGTGTGTTAAGTAGGTTTTACTTTATCACATAAACCATGAACCTATTAGGCGGGCGTCAGCGAGGAAATTGCGAAGAAGATCACTTAGCTCCAAACCTTATCATATTAAGTTCACAAAGTGTGTTGAGCTGTGCTTCAGCATGGCTTTTTTGTTGTATTACCGACTCCTGCTAGATTGGACGCATGGGGATTATTATCGAAAGAAAAATATTGCTTTATCGTTTACTGCGAATACGTGGAACAAAAAAAAATACTGGCAGGCATAGCCCAAACATTCAATATAATGATAATGAAAAAACAAATCCATTCCCTTTTGTTTTTTTAAAAATAGAAGTCATTTGTTTGCGTCGCGTCGGAAAGTTTTCGTAAACATTGAGAAAATTGAATTTCGCGCGGTTATAAAATATATTTTCTTGAAAAATTTTAGTACGAAACCGATAAATTAAGACTTACGAGATACATAAGGAATTAATAATCCTCCATATTCTATGGTTGCACGTTGGTACGCTGAGTTTAAGCGAGCACAAACATCCACTAACGACGACCCACGCACGGGACGCCCTACAACGGTAGTCACTGAACAAATGTTTAAAAAAGTTAAGAAAATCCTCTTGACAGATCGTCGTGTTACTGTTCGTTTTATAGCTGATAAAGTCAATATTTCGATAGGAAGCGTCCATAGTATTAGACACGACCATTTGGGCATGAATAAGTGTCAGCACGCTGGGTACCCAGAATGCTTAATGACGCGCAGAAATAAATGAGACTGCGAATTTCACAAAGCTGTTTGGATCTGATACAACAAGATCCTGACCGTTTTTTGGCTAGATTCATAATTATGGAAGAAATTAGACTTTACCATCGTGATTCGTAAACAAAACAACTGTCCATGAGTTGGAAAAGACCATCATCTCCTACTCCAAAGAAATTTAAGACGATTCCCTCCGCTGGTAAGATAATGGGCTCTTTTCTTGGATAGCCAAGGGGTGGTAATGATCGAATACCTGTATCATAGAGCCAGTGTTTCGGGGAATTCTTATCTCTCATCAGGTAAATACACGTTCTAGGTCTCCTAAGTGGTAAAATTTAAGCATAAATCACTTATTTTTCCAGGGAAGTCATTATAATATGTATATTTGATGTGTATTGAATTTATTATTTGCTTTTAATTTACAAAATTGCATCACATAATAATATCCAGACTCAGCAGAAGATATTAAGAAATGGAAACGACAGCGACACCGATTTTGGAATAATACATCTTTATCGATCCTGCAACACTTCTTTAAGTTACAAGGAAATAAAATGCTTTATTTAAAAATAGATTTTGGTCCTCCAAGACCTCTTTTACTTCGCTAACAATCATCAATTCTCTGAACAACACATACTCAGACTTCAAACTTTGCAGCCTAACAACATAGACTTCGGAGTTCAACAACTTACAGAATAGAACTTCAAAACAAACATATCTACATTATTAACGCCAATACGTGATTGTTGCTTTGTTGGTGTTAGTCTTTATACTTGGGATGTTTTAGTATAGAATTTATTTTACGGAGAGATAATTAAATATCTATACTAAGTAGCATGGGTCCTGAATTGGGCTTAAACTTGTGTGTTTAGTCATATTTGTGTACTTAATATGTAAAGATTCTTAACAATAAAACACAATTATCAATGAGTTATACTTACTCATGTGACAATGTGATTGTACAAAGCAGCGATATGCCTACCCCGTATCACATGAATATACGGACTAAGTATCAAGTTCATACTTTTATTGTCAGATTATAAAATATAACATGATGTTACGAAGATTTCTGATAAATGAAATTTTAATGCATATTTTATCAAAAATAAAATTGTATATTTTTTGCTAATGTTATGGCTACAAACGTGTTAAGAGATTTCAAAAACTATAGCCAATAATCAGTAATAAATATACTCTCCGAATTTGTAAAAAAATCGGAGGTATGGAACGCAAACACACAGAAATGTGTAAAAGAGAAACAAAGGATAGAAGAATTTCGCACTGGACGCCATTGACACGGTAGCTCAATTGGCAGAGCGACGACTGGGGCGTATACCCGAGGTCGCGGGTCCGATCTCCGCCGGTGTCGAAATTTTTCTTTCTTTTATTTATTTAAATATACTCTATTCTAAACAATCAAAACGGAAAAAATACTAAACGCCGAATAGAGTTTCCGGTGTGTGACGCAATAAAGCACGTGGCACTGAAATTCAAACGAAAGTAAAATACAAAATAATTAATACATAGATACATCTATGTATTAATTATTTTGTACCTACCTGGGTACCTACGTAAAATTTTGTGCTCTCTCATTTTATTAATTATTTGCCATAAAAAAAAGTGTGAATTGATTTTTCAAGTGATCAATAGTTATCTTTTAGAGTAGTGCATTAGTTTTCCGAAACAACATAGTAAAAATACGACGTTTTAGTGCAATATTGTGCAAGAATCAAAGTGCTTCATCGGAACGCGTAAGCGACGCAATCTGCACGGCGCTTAAGATCTTTTTCTCACCGACTCTCAAACCAACGGCCAACCGCTTGTGGATTTTTGCACCGCTGCGCGCGAAGATACACAAACATAACAAATCATGTATTTCTGCGTCTACCTCCAGTAACGGATACCGACAAGATCCGAGTTCCAATCCGTAGTCTGGATTATTTGTAATGCATTCGATTTTGTGTGGAGATGAAACGTATTGTCGTTCGTTGATGATTGGAACAGTCGTTGATATTTAAACGATTCCTTAGAAGAGCTAAGTACAGTGAACACCAGCTCCACTCCAAGTTGGACTACATTGTACTACATTGTCCTACTACATTGTACATAGATGTCCAATTCTACAATTTCTTCTTCTGCGCGATACATTTTCTGCACTTATTGTTGCATTTTAGCTAGTAATAAATTGGTTCTTTGTCAACAACGTCTACCCGGAAATATTTGAGTAGCTCGAAGAGCCGGAGTTAGCCTCTTATTGTGATATCGGAGTTAGTCCATGATGACATGTTTGATTAAGACATTGTAATGATAATAGTAAATTATACATTCTTATGTTGAGGTGACACCAAAATAAATTTTATGTTGTTGCTACGTTGATTGGGCATAAAATATTGGTATTTTTTTTTTGTTTTTTACTTGATTTGACTTGGCTCATTATGATTATCTATTTTGTTTTATTTTTTAAATTGACATTTTATTATAAGCTGTGCTTTTTAAGTAAGGTTTTTTTGTATTGATTGTTATTTGTATTTTACTTAATGAGAGATTTTAATTGACTTTATTATTATTTCTAACTAGCAGCCCGTCCCGGCTTCGCTCGGGCATAAATTATCAATAACATTTTGTTTTTTATTTTATTACATGTATTATTATTTTAATTATTTTTTTTTAAGTTTTAAGCTATGTTATATTTTTTTGCTGTGTAGTGTCAGCTTAGAATAGCACTACCCCATTTCTTCCGGTGGGTGTACGTAAGAGGCGACTAACGGTTTTGGGGCTTTTGAGGGATTTTTGGGCGATGCGGTTGGAGACCCATCACCAACAACCTTTATTTCACCATCTTTTCCCCACACAACTTCCATAAGTGGCTGAGGAATTTCTGATTCCTTAGCTCTGGCTACCCCTTCTAGGGATTTATAGCCGTGAGTATATGTATGTATGTATGTTATATTTTTTTGTATTTATATTTAGATATATTTTTTTTATTTTTTTTATTTTTCATAATGAGTAATTACATAGAATAGCACTACCCCGTTTCTACCGATAGGTGTACGTAAGAGGCGACTAACGGTATTGGGGCTTTTAAGGGATTTTTGGGCGATGCGGCTGGAGACCCATCACCAACAACCTTTACTTTACCATCCTTTCCCCACTCAATTTTCCAAATGTGGCTGAGGAATTTCTAATTCCTTAGCTCTGGCTACCCCTTCTAGGGATTTATAGCCGTGAGTATATGCATGTATGTATGTATGAGTAATTATATCAAAAGCCATTCAATTTATAGAGTTAGAGCTTCCCTGTAAACAATATTTGACGTTGTTGTATTTTGGGGCAGCAAAATAAATTGATGTTCAGGAGCTCCCACCCGCGACAGGCCAACGTACAGTTGACCGTGAGTAAAACAATTCTTTCGCAGGTCAATCCCTACTAATTTGAAGGTTTGGCCTTGGGACTTATTAATTGTTAAAGCAAAAGATGTTTTAACCGGAAATTGTAGCCGTTTAAATGGAATTGGCAGATCAGTTGGGATCATCGGTATCCTCGGTATATGAGCTAATTGACCGGCTGCTGGGCCAGTGATAATAGTCGCTACAATTAAATTTTGCTTTAACTCTTTGATAAGCAGCCTCCCGTACCCCTTCGTGACGCCTGCAACAACTTACTATGCATAGCTAATCGAGCGGAGTTTTATCTATTTTTTTAATTCGAGATAACTTTCGAATGGAATGTTCGAATCGAATAATTCAAAAAGTAACATAAGGGTATTGAAGTAGTCTGAAATAATATATACGTTTTTTTATAAGGATTAGATAGGTACAAATAAAGAGCCTTTTCTAAAGCAGGATTTTAAAACCGTGATAGCCCAGTGGGTAGAACACTCGGTTATCGTGCAAACGACTAGTGTTCAAATCCTGGGTCGGGCCTACACCAATTTGTCTTTTCTAAAGACATATGTGTGGTTAATTTATCATGGTTGTTAACGGTGAGGGAAAACATCGTGAGGAAACCCACATAGCTGAGTTGTACTTAGTCATGTGACAGTGTATTCGTACAAAACGGCGATAGGCCTGCCCCCTATCACGTGAGTACACTGTCCATGCAAAACGTGGGTACTCTGAACACCAGGTGACAAAGTCACGTGATGTTCAGAAGTATTAGTACCTCTGCCAACCCCTTCGGGGATATTCGGCGTGAATGTTTATGATTATGATGATTATGATTATGATTTTAATTTAATTTTTAAATAATTTTATATAATGACGCTTGTTGTGAGATAACTATAATAGTTAGAGACATGCTGTCGGGGCATTTTTTTTAGATAATGATGTGTTCTATAAAATTGTAGTACATAATTTTATTCTATTGTCAATAGTTTTCGCAGCGCACGCGATGTAAGGATTTTTTTTGGTATTTCTTTAACACCTTGGGTTACAATTTTGAAGTTTACGTAAGGATCCCTAATTTTTTTGAAAATAAAATATAGCTTATGTCACTTGGGAATAGTGTAGCATCAAAACAGTGAAAGAATTTTTCAAATCCGTCCAGTAGTTTTGGAGCCTATTCAATTCAAACAAACAAACAAACAAACAAAAAATCAAACCTTTCCTCTTTATAATATTAGTATATAGATGTGTAATAGTTATGGATGTTTCTAGGGCCGTTTGCCCTTTTTGCCCCGGTTCCTCAAGGCAATTTGTTATTCCTCGCGGGTTAAATGTTCATTATAGTAGGATTCATAACGGTTGCCCAATACAGCCGTCACAAGTAGCTTTACCTACTAGAGCTGATATTAATACTGATTCTCTAACGTTTGGTGACTTAGCTTTGTTAAGAAAAAGGGTACGGGTCTTAAAACATATCCCTAAGGGCGCGAGGCACTTGGCGGCCGGTAAACTTTCGGAGTTGATCGAGAGGTGCGTTCAGTCAAACAATAATGAAGAATGGTTCAATTTAATGACTTTTTCGTATTCGGGTCTAAGGGTTCCTTCGTCTGAAGATAGAAACTCATCTCTTACCTCCAAAGTAAAAAATAATTTATCAGCTGGTAATTTGACGGGGTTACTTTTGTCAAATTCAACACCTCGAACAGGGTTATCTAATCAGAGTCGTTTTTACAGGACAGTCGAAGATAAGGTGCACAATGGTGACTTGAGTGGTGCTGTACGCATTTTGTTATCTGACAATTCGTTGGCAGAGAAAAATAATGAAACGTTATTGGCCTTACGTGATAAACATCCGGCCCCTAGTCACAATTTGATTTTACCTTCTGAACCGAATAGTTCGAGTGAATTTTTGACTGTGGACACGGCTTCCGTTGCTAAAGTTATAGGATCTTTTAATAGTGGTTCGGCAGCGGGTTTGGATGGGATTCGCCCGGAAATGCTTAAAGAGTTAACATCGGTGGGAGCGGGAGAAAACGGTGCAGTACTTTTGCGCTCCCTTTGCAGTTTAGCAAATTTTATGTTAAAGGGCATGGTAAATAGGGAAGTCTGTCCTTTTTTTTACGGTGCTTCTCTTTGTGCTCTGAAAAAAAGGGATGGTGGTATTCGTCCGATTGCTGTTAGTAGTGTGCTTCGTCGTCTAGTCGCTAAACTGGGTTGTAGTGTTGTTTGTGACACAACTGCTTCACTTTTGCAACCTCGACAAGTGGGCTTTGGCATTCCGTTGGGTTGTGAAGCTGCTATTCATGCTACAAGGTCTTTCGTTTTTTCAAGAAGTGGTACAGATGACGTGATTTTTAAAGTCGATTTAAAAAATGCTTTTAATACTGTTGAACGGGATATTGTTTTGCACATGGTAAAGGAAAAAGTTCCATCTCTTTACCCTTTTCTGCACCAATGTTATTCGAGACCAAGCAACTTATTTTTCGGTGATAACCTGGTGGAGTCGGAGGTGGGAGTGCAACAGGGGGATCCTTTGGGCCCTATGCTTTTTAGTCTTGCGATCCATGATGTGATCTCTTCTTTAAGTTCTTCTCTTAATGTTTGGTATCTCGATGACGGTATTATTGGTGGCAGCCTGGATTCCGTGATGAATGACATTCATAAATAAAAGATGTTATTAAAGTAAAGAAAAATTTCGACACTGGCGGGGTTCGAACCCGCGACCTTCGGGTATACGCCCCCGTCGCTCTGCCAACTGAGCTACAGTGTCAGTTGGCATCCAGCGCGAAATTTCTCTATCCTTTGTTTCTTTTTTTTACACGTTCAAGTAGTGTTGTAAATTTTTCTTTCCTTTAATAACATCTTTTATTTATGAGTAATAATCCCCACATGAGGAATTCATTTCAAAAAAAAAAACATTAAATTATGAATGACATTGTTGTGCTAAGACAAGCTTTTGATCGTTTAGGTTTGCATTTGAATTTTGGGAAATGTGAGTTGTTTCCTTGTTCTGGACAAGCTTCTCAAGAGGTTCACTCGAGTATCAACGCCCTTATACCTGGTGTACAAGTTTTGGACAAGACGAATTTTACTCTTCTAGGTGCTCCAATCTTTTCAGAGGGTGTACCGGGTGTTATTCTTTCGAAAATGAATATTTTGGCAGACACGAAACAACATTTAAAACAGCTTTCTGCTCATGTAGCTTTGACAATTTTGCGTAGTTGCCTATCTATTCCTCGACTAACTTACACTCTTCGTACCGCTCCAGTCTGGCTTTATGTTGAATTATCGCAGAGATATGACGACACCCTTCGAGTATTGCTCGAACATGTTTTAAATATAGAGTTATCAGACTTTCAGTGGTGTCAGGCTGCTTTGCCAATCAGATATGGAGGTTTGGGTACTCGCTGTCTTCGAGGCACAGGATTGCCGGCTTTTTTGGCTTCCTCGCGTGGGGTTTTGGATCTAGTCACTACCATATTATGTATTAATGGTGATGGATTTCGGATTCCTTTTGCTGAGGAGGCTTTAAGAATTTGGCGTGTTCGATGTCCAAACAGTGATTTGCCAGAGCAGCCTAGTCGGCAGCGTGCTTGGGACGAGGAGCTTTGTCAGGTTGCATTGCAGGATATGGTGGAGCAATGTTCTGGTGCAGAGTTGGCACGTTTTAGGGCTGTGTCTCATCTAGACTCTGGTTGTTGGCTGTATGCTTTACCCTCTCCGCAGCTTGGGACCCTATTGGACAACAATTCTCTGCGGATTGCAGTGGCACTTCGCTTAGGATGCAACATTTGTCAACCACATCGCTGTGTCTGTGGGGCGCAGGTGGATTCTTTGGGTCGACATGGGCTTCATTGTGTCCGTAGTGCAGGCAGAATCTCACGGCACCAGTCTATAAATGATATCGTTCGCAGAGCTCTCATTTCTGCTGACATCCCTGCAGTTTTCGAGCCTCAGGGATTATTCAGGAGTGACGGTAAGCGCCCGGATGGTTTGACCTTGGTTCCGTGGGAGAGAGGTCGTTGTCTGATTTGGGATGCCACTTGCGTCTGCACTTTTGCACCTTCCCATATAGGATCTACCTCTGCAGCTCCGGGGGCTGCTGCTGAAACGGCTGTAAGACATAAGCTTTCTAAATATAGTCAGCTTATGTCTTCTTTTTTCTTTGTGCCTCTCGCTGTAGAAACTACCGGAGTTTGGGGTTTAGAGGGGAAATCTTTTATAAAAGAGATAGGTCGTCGCTTGAGGAACCGTGGCTGGGACTACCGTTCTGGGGCATTTTTGATGCAGAGGATCTCCCTAGCTGTTCAGCGGTGTAACGCTGCCAGCGTAATGGGGACCTTTGGGTCGGATATGTCTCGGAGCGGTTTGTTTAATTGACCTTTTTTTTATTATATTTGTTTAATTTTATTGTTAAATTATTTTTAGTTTTAAGTTAGTTGTAAGGTGCTTTTGTATAATGTTATGTGATGTGTTCTTGAATAATATATAGATACATACATATAATCACGACCAAATATCCCAAAAAGGGGTAGCCAGAGTTTTAGAGCTAGAAACTCAGCCACATTTACAAGTTTATAGGGTACAATATGGTAAAATAAAGTATCGTTAGTCGCCTTTTACGAAACCCGTGGGAAGAAAGGGGTAGTGACATTCTAAGCCGGCATTACACGGCATAAATAAATAATGATTCTTTTAAACTAGTCAGTTAACATAAATACTAATAGCCACGATAATAAGCAATGATCAAAGCTAGAGGCTAAGGTGAAAATGTTCCTTACTCAGTGCTAGTTTTCGAAGCAGATAGTCCACTGATCCTTATCAACTTTCCTTAGGTTTTACATCGTTTGAGCCACGAATTGATTAACCGGTGCTTGTATATGTCGTAGGATGATTTGATGTTTAGGTTTTTTGCAAAAAAACCTAGGGATTTTGCAAAAATCCGCATAATTAGACAACGGTTATAATATTTTCTAATTTTACTAGGGTTTTTGCAAAAAAGCTAGTTGGTTTAGTATGACTCCGAAACGAAATGTCAGTTTTTATGAATACTGTACACTGATTGGTCGATTGTAGTGCCCCATAAACACGTCATCTCTGATTGGTTGTTAATTAAGACGTACTTACTTCATTGTTCCTACCTACATTTAATTTGATTGTTATTTTAATTTTAGTTACAAAAATTTCCTAAGTATAAAAATAGCATTGTCATTTCCCTTTATAACTCTAGCTATAATACCTCAATACTACAATTTAAAACGTACTTACTTTATTGTTCCTACCTATATTGAAGACGTTCGTGGGCGAGTGGATAGGTGAGTAGCTTTTCGGTCTGGAGGTTGCGGGTTTGATCCCCGCTGAGAGTAACATTTTTGTGATGATGGTGAGCATATGTGTATTATATTATATTAAATATATCGCTGAGTTAGTATCCCATAATACAAGTGTTACTTAGTTTGGGGGAACTTGATCTGTGTTTAATATGTCCGAACGTGATACTAATTTTACTCCAACAAAAGAGAAAAAAATATATTTATTTATTTATTTACATAACATAACCATTTTATTCCTAGTACCAAATAAGTATTGTCATTTCTTACCCCTTATAACTCTAGCTATAATATCTCAATACCACAATGACGAACCAATCAGAATAAGTGTAGGCGAGCAATCAGAAGTCAGCCAATCAGCATTAAAGAAGTACAATCTTACTAAACCAACTAGTTTTTTTGCAAAAAAACCTAGTAAGATTAGAAAATATTATAACCGTTATCTAATTATCCGGATTTTTGCAAAATCCCTAGGTTTTTTGCGAAAAACCTAAACATCAAATCATCCTACGACATATACATCTGTTGATCTATCGGTATATTAAAATCTACAATGTGAGATCTAAGCCATTACGTTTATTCACATATATTATTCGTGCTAGATATAGATATCGGACATTGACTATTAAATCAGTTAAGAGTCAAAAAAATCGTATCCTAATAACATAATAATAAATAGGTACTGCAATAAAATAAGTGTTGTATAGTAATAACGCAATCTTCGTTTATAACAAGTTTGCGGTCAGTTGTCTCTTCTTACACTAACGGGAACTTATGTCGTGATGGTATTTGTATGTTACCATCACATAAAAGTACGAAAATAAATTAGGTCAAACTTTTTTGGTGTAATATTTTTGCCGAACGGTTGCCAGTTGCGTTAAAGTAAAGAAAGTCTTGTTAGATATCGCTAATAAATTAAACTGTAAGCAAAGAAGATTTAATCGGACGACAAATTTAATTACCACTCCGCTGGTGAATCCTTTGGGTATAAGCCAACTTGAGCAAAGGCCTCAAGCGAAAATAACAGAAATCTTTACAATCTCATAATGTATTTTTTGCAGCTTAATCTTTCTCTAAAGTAAAAACTTTTATACACAAATAAAAGGGAAGCAATAAGAAAAAAAGCTTTTAAAAAGCAATTTAATGGACTGAAGGTTCACATCATAGAAAGTTAATTTTGTACTTTTAATCGATTCTCCAAAGTTCAGCTTCATTTTGTAAAAATTTGGGCGTTTTTTGTAATCTCGTGCGATCATAGGAATACTTTCAAAGGGAATCTTTTGTTATTTTTATTAGCTGATTGTAAAAAGAATGGTATTTATTTCAAAGGAATTATATGTTTATAAATATATTTCTCATTTCATTATTTCAAAAGTTCAATAGATTTAGACGGAATTTATTTAAAATGTGGTACAAAAAATAATAATATTCGTGATGGCTAAGTGGGTGGTTTTGGAAGCGTGGGTTACTCTTGCCAACCATACAGAAAGACGTCAGTTTAAATCCTGCTTCAGGCCTACACAAATGCGTCTTTTCTAAAATCGTATCTGTGGTTAATTTATCACGGTTTTTAACGGTGAGGAAAATCATCGTCAGGAAATCACATGGTTACCTGCTTAGTCATTTGACAGTGTATTCGTACAATACGGCGATAGCCTATCAGATAGAATACCAGGTGGCAATTATGCCTCGTGATGATGATATATAATTATCTCTTCTATTGGGATGTACCCTTTTGAGTCTTTGAATAAAATATGAAATTATCTCTGTCTATATAGTGTTCATTTTATTCAGTTCATCTTTACACATGTTACATGCCAAAACTATAATAGAAGTAACAATTTAGAAAAAACTAACTGAATCAAATCCATTCATATACAAACTGAACATTTTATTGGCCACTGAGTACATACAAACATATACTCATGCCATTGCTCCCCACTAGGTGCTTTTGGGTAACATTTTACTTCAGTATTTCGCTTAAGTCACTTTAATTACCAAGTCTAGACAAAAGTTGTTAATATCAATTAGTAAATATCATTGTAACGTGTAATCGTATTTAATTTCGCTTTAGAGCCATTTTATTCGCATCACGTTGGTTTAATAAAGCTTTAATGTTGATTATACTTAATTAGAGGGAGATAGCGGTCGGTCATCTAATCGATTTTCTAATTATCTCAGATACGATTGTTGTTGAGCACTTGAAAGCAAGGATTTGTTTCTGAGATTATCAGACTTACATTACTACAATAGATTCGGCTTTTTTGTCAGCGAGACTATAATATTATTGGAAATAGCCATAGAAACTTAAGGTTGACGTGATGCTGGTTGCAGAGGTACCAACTTTTCGGAAAATAACGTGATATTTGCTCACGAAATTTCAGCCAATAACATATTAGTAAAGATGTCTGCGTTGAAAATGTTGAAATACAATACCACTTAAGTGGCGATTCATACTTATAAAAAATATGTTGGCTAAGTAGCTCGGCTCTTTGGCCTTTTAATATGGTCTGGACGTAACAAAAATAAATATAACTAAAAACTAATAATTTCGATGTCATAATAAAACATACGGGTTCATATTAAAAACATAATTGATTTTCAAGCTCAACTCTCGTCCCTGTTTTGGAGTAGCACTACCCTACTTCTTCCCGCAGGTGTTCGTAAGAGGCGGCTAATGGAGGTATTGGGGCTTTTTTAAACTGTAATTTTGGGCGATGTGGTTGCAAACCTATCCTTAATCACAATTATTTTATGATCTTTCCCCCACTCATATTCCCAAAGTTGCTAAGGAATTTCTCCTTCTCAAGCTCTGTCTGCACCTTCAAGGGATTTAAATCCGTCAGTACATGTATTTTTGTATCTTATAAGTATTTGTTATCACAATTTATAAAAAAAAAACGAGTCTTCATTTTTGCTCATCATTTTCAAGGATTTTGTTTCATAAAAGCTATTTCCATATTAATATCATAGACTCATTTCAAGTCATTATTATTTATCGAATTTATGTCTGAAACCTCCTAAAGAAGGCGCCTGCTTGTCGCCCAATTCAGCGTGATGAGGTTTCTTTATATTATCAAATGGTTGGTAAATATTTCCATAATAAACCGATAATACGATCACGGCTCCAATTTTTGATGGAGATGTCGTTTTTGAATATGTACTTTAATATTAACTTAATAAGAAATAGGTAAAATAGAACTAATTAAGGTACTTTATAATCATCGGTTACTACTAAATCTATTTTTTGACATATCCAATTCTATTGAAAATGTTACACGTTTGCAATTTTTAAACGGACGCAGGTGAGCTAAGAAGTTTCATGTCCATCCTATGCAGAATGAAATGAATTTGCATCTAGAAGTTCTATTTATTTGTTCAGTAGTTACACAGAGTTCAAATCGGGAAAGTTTTATTTGTCTAACTATAGTAGTATAACCTCGATAAGAATACACGAGGTCGTATACAGAAACTTGTTGAGAAGGAAAAGATAGTTGAATGAGGATCGATCTTTTGTGATTCACAACCAAGCAAATCTTCAAGGAGGCTGCAGAGTAAGATATGGTATAATATGATATGTTAAGACTCTATAGCTTAAATATATAGATTATGTTTGGAGTAAGCTAAATGTTGCTGAAAGTGCTACAGATTCTTAACACGCTGAAGTCCGTGGCCGAATAGATAGGAGACTAGCTTCTCGGTCCGGAGATTGCAGATTCGATCCCCGCTGAGAGCAACATTTATGTGATAAACATAAGCGATTGTTTCTTAATCTTGGATATTATTTATATGTGTATTATATAATTGAAATTAATATCATAATGAGGAAAACTTTGTTTGATTGTAATGAATGGACTCATAAACAGCTTGACCATTTTTTTAAATACTTTCCTAAATATAAAGCTAATACTTTCAGAAGTATATAGGCTGTATATTAACCGCTAAATATCGCAGGGAGTAAGCAGTAAAAAATACTTAAAACCATCCGTACGAAGCCAGGGCGTACTACTAGGATTAAATATGTCGTTAATTTAGTATCTGATGATACAAGTTCTACTTAATTTGGGGTTAACTTGATCTATGTATAATATGTCCGTATTTATTAGAATCATTGAAAAGTCAGTATAGGAAAATATGAGATAGTGTTACATGATACGACCCTACACGTTAGAATATATCGGTATAGTTTTGAGGAAACTAAATGATGCTGGAAGTGCTCCGACCTGAACAACTGGCAAAGTTCGGCTTGATATATTTTATAGTTACTACCATTTCTATTCACGATATTCACTTCGAAGCGCCAGTTGTACCTGCGTTTCCGAACTATATTATGGTCCCCATGACCCAATACGTTTGAAGAACTAAAAGAATACAATTGGTTATTATAAATAGAATTATAAATGTTTATTTTGCGTCAAAGTTATCCACCCACCTTTTTTTGTTTATTGCCCCTCAAAAAAAGTAAATCTTTAATTTATTTTCTTAAAATAAAAAGGTAAAATTTCAGAAGGATGCCGGTTTTTATACTTTAATTTATTTTTTTAAGAATAATAAAACCAGGTACATACTTCCAGCATCAATTGAAAAAAGTGTGCAAAAATTCGCGAAATGATAATGCTTCACATATCCTTACAAATGGCAATGTTGTTTTATAAACGAGAAGCAAATTTCATTCTTTCCCTTTTACATTTCACCGCAAAAAGAACGATAAAGGCAACATAAATTTTGAAACGTTCCACGAATGCGTATTCAGTTTTTGTTCAAAATGTGTAACCGCATTATGCTTTTTGTCTGTGCTTGGTAATGTGTTATGTTTTTGTTGATGTTAGTATATCATATGTACTCTACTAAATTAGTTTTGTGTCTGTTGGTACTAATAAATGTCAATAAGAGACAACTATGCAAAGCAAATTTAGATAAAATAGACAGTGTGCTAAAAATGTTAGGCGTCCGGATTATCATAATAAATACAATGTAAGATTGATGAATGCTAACGAAGTACAAAAGTTTATATACACTGCTATGTAATGTTTAGAAAATAACAATATATAAATAGTTTGCGCGCGACTTCAATTCGCGATAAAAATTCCGCTGAAACGACAACACTTGTGCAAATAGCCTAGAGCCCAAGCGCGATGAACTGGCGTGGAGCCATAATCAATTCCACTGCGCGACATTTATTTGCAACTGTGCCACTACGAACATACGGACAGAAGAACTCTCCTATTATTTGTCAGCATCTAGAACAATCGGAGGCTGCTTTCGACGTTTGCACGCGATATAAGCTCGATAAAAATACATTACGTCACTGCGTAAACTCCCAGCTGAGATTTATTAGCTAAACGTGAGTTTTGAGAATCTCGCAACAAGTTTTAAGTTTCCTCAGCGATATTCATGACTCCTTAAAAACTGTCGCTTCTGGGCCGATAAAGCAGAAATATACGTTAAGGTTTTATTTGATGATGTTTGAAAGATATGTCGGGAGTTTTGATTTATAATCTGCAGACTGCCATATCGAAACACGTCTTGTGTACATAAAAGGTGTTTTGATGGTTACGAAATAAACACCGCCGGTATCTTGTTTCATAAAATAAATAATAAATAAATAAATAAAATCTTTATCATCAGAACATGGTTCCATAAAAAAACTTCGGTAAAAACAATTAATCTGAAAGTAACTAACGTGTGTCAGCACTTATGCTCCATCCCATCTGCCCTCGACCATCAGACAAGCAGGTGCTGCTGCAGAGTCGGCTTCAAGGCTTAAGCACGCGAAGTACGAGCCCCTTAAATCTAATTACTTGTTCGTGCCAGTGGCGTTTGAGACATCTGGTGTGTGGGGTTCCGAGGCCATTACATTCATAAGGGACATTGGCAGAAGGCTCCGCGAAAATGGCCATGATGCTCGTGCTGGTGCTTTCCTGAGTCAAAGACTCTCGGTGGCAATCCAGCGGGGCAATGCGGCGGGCATCATGGGTGCTTTTGCGCATGAGTCTGTTAGTAGATAACTTATTTTATTGTTTTAGATATTTAGTTACCATTTAACGGTTAATAGTAGTTAGTTATTTTTAAATATAATAATGTATTATTTTTTTTATTATTATGTGAATGTTATTTTTTTATAAGTTTCCGTTATTATTATTTATACTGTGACAATTTAGAAATAATGCTAGTATGTTTATTAAGGTGTTAATATGCAAATACATTAGAATTTTATATGCCATAAATGGCTCAACTTACCTCGAAGAACGAACTTCTCTCATACTCTCAGATATAAGTGAAAAGCTGTTTTTGCAATTCACAAAGTTATAATAAAATTACTTATCTGAAAGTTAAACACCAAAAGTTATTAAAAATATATCGATATTATTACATTACCAATCGGTTAAATAAAAAATGCTTATACTCAAAATATGTATATCTAAAAATATACTTGTTAATTAGAAATGGACAACCTTGCATAGTAATACTTTAAAATTTTGACATCTGTCACAAGATACTGATTCGTTGTGAATGAAAGGTTTGTATTCATTTATTTTTATTTTCTTTAGAACATAATTTTGTGGTATCAGATTTTATTTTCGGGTAAATTTACTCCCGAAGAATTGAAAAGTAATATTAAATTGAGTTGAACAACAAAGTTTTGAATAATAAATCGATAGCCAGTAATGACTTATTAATTCGAGTTTTATGCTTATTTCTCCTCTTTCAGGTCTTAATGTTTTTTTAAGGCTAAATCTGAAAAGTTTTGAAGATAGGCAAAGTAATCCATTTAAGATTGAACTTCGGAAAATTTATTTTATTCTGTCAATTATATAGCACTTTTGAGATTTAAAATACAAAGCCATATTAAAAAGTTTAAATTGTTTGAATGCAAATTTTAATATCTTTGAAACAAAATTCTGCTAAGAAGTTGTTATTTTTCGAAAACATTATCCCTGCATTATTTTATAAACAACAAAAAAAATAAAAAACGTGTTTGAACTTTTCTTATCAAACTTATCAAATTAACTCGAAACGCCAAGACTATAATGTTTTGCAGATGAAAAAAATTCAATCATCTCCCGGCACGTACAAGTTCTAAAATCACAAAATAAAAGATTAAAACTAGATTCCGTGGCAAGGCTGGGGCGGGCGCATTGCCAAAATCAATTTCCCTGAAGTCATACACTTTGCTTGTTACCGCACCGGGGCTTTGTGGCTCTGTCTTTTATATCTTCCACGTATTCTAATTGTGCGAAATAAATTTCTATTCAAAGTTAGCTGCAAAGCGAAGGTCCTGATTCTGGTATAGAGTTTTTCATATTTCTTTATGAATTTTCAATAGACTGTTATTTTGGTCGTCGATTTTTGTTAAAGGTATTAAGATTCTGTTTTTTATTTTAATTCTATTACTTGTAAAAATATTTTAATGCATCTTAGATTATCTTTAAATTAATTTCAAATTTGAATGTGCCCCATAGTGTTGATTATTAATCGAAAAAATCTCAATTGTTATCATTATTCTTTACAGTGCTTAACAACCGGCATAAATTATTACAGTTAATTTATTATTTTATTCACATATAACCCTAACTAAAAACAACCGTTTATAAATTCGAAAAATAGGTAGTCTGAATTAGTAATTCTTCAGCTACTTTTCAAAACGAATTTGTTTAGAAGAAAGTAAAAAATAGTCATGTAGTCGTGATGCTCCAGCTACCACGCCCAAGAATCACTTGAAAGCCCCCATACTTTTAGGCGTCTAACGTCACTCGCGGAAAAATATGCATTGGTGTTATACTAATCCCCCACTTAACAATCATCATCATCATGTAGTCCTGTTATCCCTCATCAGGGACATAGGGCTCGAAGAAGAGATTTCCACTTTTCTCGATTTTGTGCGGCAGCTTCCACTAAAAAATAGTAGTTAAAAGTTTTTATTAAGAATATCATGTCTTTATTATAATTACAAGGTTTATTCTTTAACTTCCATGTTATTTCTTAAATTCTTTATACCTTTCGATTTCTTCCCTGTTCCGCAGGCAGATGCTTAAATTTCAGAGAGTATAAACGAAAAGGTTTTTACAAGGTTTCTAGTGAGTATCTTTAACAGAAGGCAAATTCTAAATATTAGTTTAGCAGAATAAGGGAGTTACGGATCCTGTACACGCTGCCTGCTAGACAAATCTAAGTCACATCCGTAAATATTTTATGAATCAAAATTGTTTGCTATGAAAGATTCACATTCTTATGCACACAAAATATGTTCTGTACATAGAATGTGCTTCGAATATGTCACATTTGAGTACCGGGCGGCTCACTGGAGTGTAACTGCTTACAACGCGACCTAAAAACTATTTTGCACTCGACTCCTATACTCCAATGTGAAATAATTTAAACGGGAAGGGTGGTTATCCAATGTCAACATACTTTTTACACTTCTCCTTAAAGGTGTATCGATAGGTATATATTTACACTCAACTTTACCTTACAAATATAAGAAAAGGTTAGTTCTTAGTTTAAGTCCATATGTTGTATTAATATGGAACAAAAACAATACTTTACATGTATGGAAGCCACCTCTTAATATTTATTTCGTTCATAAATAAAAGATGTTATTAAAGGAAAGAAAAATTTCGACACTGGCGGGGTTCGAACCCGCGACCTTCGGGTATACGCCCCCGTCGCTCTGCCAACTGAGCTACAGTGTCAGTTGGCATCCAGCGCGAAATTTCTCTATCCTTTGTTTCTTTTTTACACGTTCAAGTAGTGTTTGCGTTTCCTACCTCCGAATTTTAACTAATTCGGACGGCCACTTGTCTACCACATGAGGAATTCATGTCAAAAAACATTAAATTATGTGATAGATAGGCGTTTCCAACATTTGCATTCTATCTGAAAAGGTAGACAAGTGGCCGTCCGAATTAGTTAAAATTCGGAGGTAGGAAACGCAAACACTACTTGAACGTGTAAAAAAGAAACAAAGGATAGAGAAATTTCGCGCTGGATGCCAACTGACACTGTAGCTCAGTTGGCAGAGCGACGGGGGCGTATACCCGAAGGTCGCGGGTTCGAACCCCGCCAGTGTCGAAATTTTTCTTTCCTTTAATAACATCATTTATGAGTAATAATCCCCACATGAGGAATTCATGTCAAAAAACATTAAATTATGTGATAGATAGGCGTTTCCAACATTTGCATTCTATCTGAAAAGGTAGACAAGTGGCCGTCCGAATTAGTTAAAATTCGGAGGTAGGAAACGCAAACACTACTTGAACGTGTAAAAAAGAAACAAAGGATAGAGAAATTTCGCGCTGGATGCCAACTGACACTGTAGCTCAGTTGGCAGAGCGACGGGGGCGTATACCCGAAGGTCGCGGGTTCGAACCCCGCCAGTGTCGAAATTTTTCTTTCCTTTAATAACATCTTTTATTTATGAGTAATAATCCCCACATGAGGAATTCATGTCAAAAAACATTAAATTTATTTCGTTGTTATTTTTTGTTTAAGAGCGGTAAAATAATTAAAGAACCTGTTAAAAATTCAGTTCTCAAAGCATCAAGACTCACTAGTTTAAGCATGGTGGCAGACGGATAATGGGATCGACAAACAAGCAGCCCCAGTAATAGGGTACCGCGTTACCTTTTCGGTATAAAACCTTTAAAATGACGCAAAAAAGAGCAGTGATCAGTGTTCTCTTTAGTCTTGATTAAGTTTTTGTCAGATTGAAAATTAGGAAATTGCATACTTTGGCTCTACCGACTCAAAAGTTCACTTCCCTGGTTGTGCGTATTAAGTATAAGTTATAGAAAATACTATAAATAAACCCCAACTTAGAAATCAGAAGTATAAAAATTCGGAGCACGTTCAGGTAAGAAATACATGGCCATGGCCAATCTACTAAACATATACTATGATAGCTCTATATCATTAAAAAAGTATAGAACGTATACAAAATACACGTATACATAACGTAACCATTACCGTCCATCAAGTATTTCTACCCATATCTTATTTTCATGTTTCTTGCTTTATACATACCTGTTTTTTTCCAGTGCCAGATTGTAGTGACAAAATTCTCACTTATTTTTTTGTATTATTTATGTTGAAATTTCTATAAATCTCTGTTAGCACATAAATGCATAAAGGGACTTCCTAACATCATAAATAATAACATTATTTATCTTCCATTAATCTTTTGTTTGCAAGCCTTAGCTAAACATTTTGGTTATATAAGATATACTTAAAAATCTGTGGTCATTATATGTAGAGTTAACGAGTTAATTAAAATCTTAATTAACGATCATAACGGGTGGGTTTTCTAATTTTAGCTTTATTAATTTAAGATTTCGTTTCAATCCATTGTATCCACGTAAAGATAAACTTGTGCATTCAAACTTACGTTAACCGAACTGGCAGAGTTGTAACAAAGACTATAAATTCCAATTTAGCAAAGCAAAGTTTTGAAACGCGATTTAGTTAAATAGAGAAGTTTATTTTGTCTGTTATCTAAAAGGAAACAAGCTCGGAAACTTTTATTTTCCTCCTCGCAACAATCCGTCAATGTCAGCGTTTAAGGAAATTAATAGTAATTAAACTCTTTCGAAAATTGCTTTATAAGTCGTTAAAAATGTAATCTCCTGAGATGATTATAAATTTAGAAATATATACTGTCATACACACAGTTTTTGATTACGATACATTTTGTGTAATCGTAAATGTTGGAAAAAAACGTTCTTAGCTGTATTTATACTTTGAACAAATTTAGGCTTAGAATATCTTTTCTACTCACGGGTGTCATAAGAGGCGACTAAGGGTAGGGGGTTTTTTTAATGGTTTTTGGGCGATGCCGTTGGGTAACATCACCTATGATTCTTTATCCTCTGGCTACCCCTTTTTGGGATTTATGGCCGTTAGGATATGTATGTATGTACCTAGTCGGTTCTTAAATACTGTCACTGGCCATTTATTTTAGAAATAGAACAACTAGACAAAAATATGAAATTGAGTTAGATTCCTAATTATTTTTTATACTTATCTGCTAAATCATAATTACATTCATTATTTTTTTAACGATGTACCATCAAGAGATACAATAAAACCTCTAGTGTCGATGACGAAAGAACTGGCAGACTTCATTCCGTTAGGACTCCAGGGGTGGTTCAAAGCAATCGTGGCGCGTGCGGCAAGAAATCCCGACCACAAGCAGAAATTGATGTCTTTGAAGATGGGTTTAACCAGAAATACCGTAAAAAAAGTACTCAATGAAGACCTGGGACTACGATCTTATCGAAAAAATTGTAGACATATTCTGAAAGCGCCTCTGATAGCTCTGAGAGCCAAAAATGCAGAGTGCGTAAGCGGTAGAAAAAGACACCGCGATATCCTGTTTACAAATGAGTTAAATGAAAATAGTTGGATATAATGCATCATTTTCAACCCAGTTTTATTACCATAAAAATGGTTATAGTGAGTCAATCTTAAAAGCTAGACATATACTGTCGCAAAACTGTCTAGTTTTTAGATTGTTTAAAGAGGAATATTTGTTCAATACATACTTCTTGGGTAACTTCAACCGTTTACGCAGCGCACACAACGGAAGCCAGCAAATATGAATAATTTTCTTCAAATATGAAAAATCTTTAGCTGTTTTTTTGCTCCTATTAGTCACTGCGTGAAGATATATATCCTTAAGCCTTCCTCAATAAATGGACTATCAAACACAAAAAATAATTCAATTTAATTTGCTTGTTCCTGAGATCCTAGCGTTTAAACAAACAAAACAAACTCTTCAGCTTTACAATATTAGTATAGATTTCGTTTGTGACAGAATTTAAGCACCGACTATGTATATAAAATCATAGTATGGCACAACTATGATAATTAGTTTTTTTTCAGTGATGGATGGCCAAAATTTGTCAATTTTCTTTTTATATTTTTTTAAATTTAGTAAGCTAATAAATAAAGATTCAATAAAGGAAAGAAAAATTTCGACACAGTCGGGAATTTCCCCACATAAGTAATAATCCCCACATGAGGTTTTCATGAACAAAAAGATTTAAATAATATAGTAAGCTGTCCAGTATTCAAACCTGTAGCTCCAGCTACTGTATTTTGTTTTAGTTTTCCTTCTTTGCACATCCATTATATGTTACTTCGTGTTCTTTAAATGATGTGTAATGTGTTGTTGTTCGTTGTTTGATTTTCCGATAAAAATTAAGTACATAGTTAAACTAGTAATTAGTAAAATACAGTATAGTAATATTTTATTATTATTTATTATTTTATTTTATTTAACAGACAAATACAAGCAATATAATATTAATTAAGAATACACAATGCCATTTACAAATCTTCACCTATAGAAATAAATATGAATATAAATCCATTATACTCATATTTTGTGTAAAATTAGGAAAATCAACTGTGAATAACATATAAATAAATGAAACTATTCTGACACATTAGTCGACGATGGCCTGAATTACAATTTTAAAATTAAACCAATCAAGAGTGCCCCAAGAAAGGCACAATGACACGTAGACTTACTCGAATATGTGTTTGAAAATATACCTAATAATTGACGTATAATTATGAAGAAACATCAAGAAACAATAATTCGTATTCACCATATCAAAGAATGATCGCAGCGGGATTCGAACCCACGACCTCCAGGCCCAGAAGCTATGCATCTGCCAGCTAGGTAATCAGGCATCCTTCTGTTGCGATAAGTTTTTGTTTCATCATCCATTTACAATTAAGTCGCCATCTTCTGTGTGCTTAACTCGTAAAAAAATAAAGTACTATACTGTATGAAAATATATATACTGTGGTGATTAATATCGGTCAGATTATGAGCCAGAGCTCGTTAATTAATTTCGAAGTTATATGTCCTATATTTCCAGCCTGATCTTGATATACGAAGTACGAAGTAGAAGCAAGTCCGTATTCAGTGAGTACTGCTGTATTGCAGCGAGAGTCGATATTTGCATTGCCATCATATGGGTATACTCCTTTAATATCCGGATGTACAGTTTATGTCAAAAGTGACTTATAAATTTTAATTTAATTTCATTTTTTAAAGAATGCTCATATAAACAAGGCAGCTGTACTGTTCGGTATCAATGGAAAGATATGTTTAAAATTTTATGAATCCAAGTGGGAGGTGGAATTACCACTTCTTAATATAACATGATAATTTGTCTTCAAGTAACTTCGGCTACATACATTCCATTAAAACTATTTATTCTTCATTAATGTGGGTATATGATGATGGTGCAGAATATATACAGCACACAATTTTCTTTTTGTAGCATACGTTTTCTGTATTAAGTATTTAAAAATAAGTGCAATATTGAAAAATAAAATAATTGCTAAGTATTTATTTATTTAAACACTTTATTGCATAAGCTGTGTAGTGCCGGCTTAGAATAACACTACCCCATATCTTCCGGTAGGTGAGTGTAAGAGGCGACTAACGGTATTGGGGCTGCTAAGGGATTTTTGGGCGATGCGGTTGCAGACCCATCATAACAACCTTTATTCAGCCATCTTTACCCCACGCAACTTCCAAAAGTGGCTGAGGAATTTTTAATTCCCTAGCTCTGGCTACCCCTTCTAGGGATTTATGGCCGTGAGTTTATGTTTTAATGAATGTATGTATATAATAAAGGTATGTCTTAAAAGATTGGCTAATGTAATATCCTAAGAGCCAGCCTTCAGTAGACTTAAATATGTGTTTGTAGTAAGCATCACACTTTTTCAAGTGACAGTACATAAATGTAAATAGACAAAACACAGCTGTCGACTGGGCTAGGTATGGAAAGCAAGATTGGATCTCGAATGTCTGCCGCTCTTGTCACTGTGTACCTATCGCCAATCACTTAATACAGCATCGTCTTAGCAAATCATCATTTTCATCAATTTTAGGTCACGTTGGCCATATATACTTAGGTTGAGAGGAAGAGATCGCTGTTTTGCGATAAGTCCACCTGTTTTTTACCAGTTTATTGTATTTCTTTCTGTATTTGTCCGTTTTGTTTTGGTGTATTGTTATTAAATTTTTATGACAAAGTCAAATCTATCATTATAATCATTATATAATGTTGCTTTCCCGGTAAGACATTACCAACAAAAATCTTAAGAGGGACTAATATATTATAATTTATATGAACGTTATGAAAAGTAAAATTATTTTGTAAAATTTCTGCAACCATAAAATAATTCATGATGTATAAGTAGTAAAAGTGGTTTATCAGTATTAGAAATTCCTCAGCCACTTTTGGAAAGTTGAGTGGGGAAAATATGGTAAAATAAGGGTTGTTGGTAGTAGTAGGGTAGTGCTATTCTAAGCCGACACTATACAGCAATAATTTCATGAGATGTCTAAAAGAGCTAGACATATGCTACTAATTTGGGGGTGCACGGTGTACAAGAACACAAACTAAACGCAACGTTCACGCCGTAAACCCCGAAGATGTGGCTCAGGTACTAATAGTTCGCAACATCATGTGAAATTTTGTAATTTTTAGGGTTCCGTAGTCTGAATACAAAAACGAAACCCTTATAGGATCACTCGTGTGTCTGCCCGTCCGTCACTTACAGTCAATTATCTCCGAATCTATTAAACCGATTAAGTTAAAATTTGGTACACATATCAATTCCTGTGACCCAAACACAGAGGTGTGACGTGAGCAGATGAAATCTGTATATGGGGGGTCATTTTTGGAGGGGAACGGGAAAATTAAAAAAAAAATGTTATTTTAAAATAAATAGTTTCCAAGTTATTCAAGAAAATAGACGAATATTGACCATTCCCCCCCCTTATCTCCGAAACTACTGAACCTAAAATTTTGAAAAAAATACAGAAATTAGTTTTTTCCTTATAGATTATAGGAAAACCTATAAGAAGTCCATGATATTAAAATAACATGGTAAATCACTCAATATCAACATCGTACGGAACCCTCTTCACGCGAGTTCAACTCGCACTTGTCCCCTTTTTTTGTTAAGAATACTCATATTTTGCTGTCATAATACATAGCTACGTTATATAGACAGGACTATCATCATTCTATAATCTAAGTAAAACTCAAGTTGCTTTTAGTCACTGTCAACATTGATTTAAAAAAACACACATTGATGTAGGCCCCACGTAGGTCTCCTGCATGAGAAGCGGTGCTGTTCCCACTGAACTATATACATTTTTATAAAGGTATCTAAACTAAAATAACCATAACCACAATATCTAAAATATCAATGCCAAATAACTTGCATCATCTCTAATCTATGTGTGAATGTCTACTACTACGTTGGATCTACTTAATTAATCAATATAAGCCGTGAATGTTCCCAAATCTTCAAACACTGGCCTCTGTTAACATTAGAGGAATCAAATTGGTCCCTGGTGAACCAAAAGTTGAGAACACCTGATAGCTATTACTAGTATAATCAAATAAAGCGGGCAATAGCGACAGTATCACGACTATCATAGTCGTAGTTTCGACTAAAGAAGCATAATGAAATTCAAATGTATTCAAACGAATTAGCACTAAATCCATTTGAATAACACTTAGCTCCCAACTACAAATAGAAAATCCGCCTACGAGTGTTTACCCCGAACCGCTACTGTTTTAAATTCATCCATTTTCTTTTGGTGTAAACAATCTTCATTTTGAAAGCCCTCAAATTAATCCTCACCCTTCAATTTTACTGAAACTTGTGAAGAGAATTCCGGCAAAGCCTACTCGTCAGCATGTTTGGCAATTTCTCAATCAACCTCGGCACAAAAGCAAACAATTTTTAATTCAATAACAAACGGACCTTTTGTCGTAAATATAACTCGTTAACTAATCATTCCAATGAAAATATGCAAAGGTGCTAACTAATGAAAATAAATAAAAGGACAATTGCGAGTTGGATAACCTATATTTTTTTTTCAACAATCGATGATGTATATATGTGTTATTTTCTTATGTTTTTGTGAATATTTTTTTAAATAAATATATATACAAAAACATACATAAGACGAGTGTCGTAAGAGGTGACTAATGTTATCGGGGCTTTTAAGAGATTTTTGGGCGATGCGGTTGGAGACCCATCACTAATGAGACTTTATTTCTACCATCTTGTCCTCTATCAACTTCCAAATGTGGCTGAGGAGTTCCTAGCTCTAAAGCTCTGGCTACCCCTTTTTGGGATTTATAGTCGTGAGTATATGTATGTATGTATGTACACACTAGGACCTTCCCTCAAACAATGTCATAAGTCGGTAAAAAACTTATACCAGACGACATTAATAAGCGCACTGAAAAGTTTAAAATAATAACATTTTCACATAATTATATATATACATAGTGGTTGTATTTACTCAGTTACTTACGATAACTTATTTTTTCTGAGCCAGTAGTTGTTAATTTTTTTATTCAACTTATTCTGTATGTAAAATAGTTTCATTCTACAAATATACGGAAGAGCTACGCATTTTTATTAAAAAATCAAGAGATACCGGTCGTGTTGTTAATGAGATACAGCCTGTTAACAGACGGACAGACTGACATACAGCAAAGCCTTGGTAGGTAATAGGGTTCTGTTTTCTGTCCTTAACAGCTTTATTTTTCTTTAAGTTGTGAGTAATAATGCGTTCAGTGTATGTAACACCTCTTTATTGAGCAACTCTCTTAAAACTTTCCCTTAATCTTAAAACTCTTAATCTTTTCCCCACTCAACGTCCAAAAGTGGCTGAGGAATTTCTAATTCCTTAGCTCTGGCTACCCCTTGTAGGGATTTATAGCCGTGAGTATATGTTATGTTATGTTATGTCCCTTAAATCTTCTAATCAGCAAAATGACAGCCAGTTGCATTACTTCAATAATCTTTTCCAAATGGTATTAAGATTAATTCAACTTCCAAAGTTGTTTTCCTTGTTCGGCTAGTTGTATTATGGCTGAGCAAGTAGTAATTAAAAGTTGAGGTAAGTTTCGGAACTTCATGATTACCACTTTTGCTTTGCTTTGCTTTGCTTGCAAACAACGCTTAAGATGCGTAACTTTAATTTATAGTTCGTGTAATATTTAATAGTTGACAGCTATTTTTCACTCGCTTGGCTTACTTAATTATCATTTGTTTGTGCTTTAAACATACAAGTAGCAAAATATACAATACAAGATGCAGTCAATAAAGAAGTCTAGTAGTCGTTGTAGTCAAATAATTTATAATGCCCCTAATAATATATATCTTTTATCCTCTCAAGCGGATAAAGAGGTTTCTGATCCATAAAGACTCTGAAGAAAAAAGAGTCATTTTATTATGTACTAGCTGACCCAAACAACTTTGTCTATTTGAAATAACAGTTAAAGTTAAACAGGAGTTAAAACGTATATAAAATATCAAAAACCAATAAAAAGGGTAGAAAAAACTGATTGCTCTAAAATCATTGTGCCATGATTATGTGAGGATTGTGAACCAGTAGTTATTTTAAATTCATGTTTAAAAAGTACGGATATCAAAAAATCTCTTCACATTTTTGTGTAAGGCCGCCTAATTATAAAAATCCTACTCATATTTTATAATAATACAAAGCATAGCTCTAAAATGCCCGACTCTTAAACATTTTAATGTATATTTTTCTTGGTTAATTATGAATCGTACTTTAGCAGCACATTATATAAGCACTTTTATGTTTTACTATTTTTATGCTGCCATTTTCATTATCTTAACTCTTTAGTATTAATATGTGTGAATTAGCATTTTTTAAGGCTAATGTTTACATAGGTTATTTTATTTGGCAAGTTATATGAATAACACTGCTTGAAAGATGTTTAATATTTCTACAATATTACAACTCAAAATAAGACTCAAGACTCAAAAGGGTAGCAGATATACTAATACTTCCCAAAATCATATGATATTATTGTCACCTGATGTTTAGAGTACCAACATTTAGTGTACACCCGTGATAGAAAACAAGCCTATCTCTGTTTCGTACGAATAGACTGTAACTTGACTAAGTACAACTTATCCGTGTAAGTTGCCTTACAATGGTTTTCCTCACCGTTTACAACCATTTTAATTAAACAGAATAGGCATGACTTCAGACAGACACATTGGTGACAGTAAAAAATAACAGACTAAAAACTATCTAACAGCCTAGGACCTACAACATGCAAGCCTAGCCCCCATACACCCTACAAATGCAAGTCATGCCCTGGAGAATCAGTTAGGTTGTATAACCGAAGTAAAATGCTAAAAATTACATAGGAATAACAAAATAAGAATATACATAGAAAAAAGCAAAGACTGAAACTTCATGTATTGAGAAACAGTATTAAATCATTGAGTACAGTTGCCTTAAGCGTAAAACAATTATTAGTTAACACGTCACTTTATGTACGGAGAGACACGCGAAACGATTCACAAACGGGAATAGTTCCAAGTTTGGTCGCTAGGGGTGATTTCTGCCTCGCGAAATTCTGGAACTAAAACATGCAGGAATTTAATGCAAGTTCTATGTCTTGAGTGTTGAAGATAGAAAGTTTTGAACAAGACAGACTGTGCGAAGCAAGGGTAATACACATAAACTTTTATAATATCAATGATATTAATTAGAATTCTGAAATACTTTTTAAGTTGTATCAGAACAATAACAAGGTTTTTAAGAGATTTTTATTCATCTAACTAACTGAATAAAAACGAATTCGCGCAATAAAGGCAAATTTTTACTGAAGCGACCATATTTTTATTTCCTAATATAAAAAAAACTTCTTTTCCTCCGCATCCATAAGTTTATTAGTTGCTTTGCCGTATACAAAGTTACCTGTTATTAATATACATACTTACTCACGGCCATAAACCCCATAAAGGGGTAGCTAGAGCTTCGGAGCCAGAAACTGCTCAGCCACATTTGGAAGTTGATAGGGGATACGATGGTAAAAATAAAGTATCATGGGTCCCCCACCCCATCGCCGAAAAGCCACTTTAAAAAGCCCATTCCCTTTGTCGCCTCTTACGACACCCGTGGGAGGAAAAGGGTAGTAACATTTTAAGCCAACACTATACGGCAATAATACTTAATACACTTCTCAATATACTAAGTTCCGAACACACTTACGAAATTTTGTATTTAAATTCGGTTTGGCAACGACAGTTTCCGTAGTATTACTTCACGCAAATTAAAAAAAAACAAAGTAGCTGAATCCTCACCTCTGTCGTCGCACTTAATTAAGTAAAAAGCAAGGAAAATATTAGAACGTTAATGAAATAGCTCGAATGATTAATCGTGATGAGATATTACGGACTAAGAAGAGTTCTTTATTATGTTCACATCGTTGAGTTCAGATTTAAGGGAAATAACTACTTAAACTATATTATGAGGGTTATGATTTGATCGTTTGTGTATTTGTTCTTTTTTAATTTGTGCTACGAAACCAAAGAACCAATTTTAAAACATTCTTACGTGAATTAATTACTATAATATTACAGAAAACAAACCCAATATATAATCAGTCAAATATTAAAGAAAAAAAAGCTAAGCAGTGACCGGTTTCGTATATTTTAGTGAGTTTCACAGAAACCCGAAATATTTCAGAACTAACACTACTATGTAAACGAAGCTAGAGAGGTTTGTCAGGATCGTAATATGTTGCGATCGATAGACTCTGCCTACCCCAATGGGAACTAATGGCGTGAACATATGTATGTCTGTATGTATGTAACATTACTATCCGTGTGAAGGCGGGGCGAACCACAAGTGTTTTACACAGAAATGAATCGTTTTAAAACTATCAAAAATATAACTGTTAACTATTGATCCATTAAAAAGTTTGGAAGTACAATATGTAAAACTAAACAATAAACCTGAGAACTATATTCACCAAATACGCACATTAATTTTTCTGTTATCAAATTCAACAACAGGGTGGCATCCTGCTAAGCTACATTCGCTCGTTTTTGTCATACGCACACAGCGGCATTATTCATTTATAACAGCAAATGCGTTGTGTAGAGCCGTGTTCAGACAGTGGCATCGAAACGTTTTGGCCAAAGTTACGGGTTCAATTTGTTTCGGGACTAGATTAATGCATCACAATGTGGACATACAGTATAGTGTCGGTTCAACCAACAGCTTTGCACAGTGTGAATGACGTCATTTATCATGTCTTTTATGTAGTCGTTACGCAGTCATGGGAATATAATCGAACAACATTGTATACTGTGTCGCTGCTCCATAAATCTATGAATATTTAAGGTTTTACTTTAGAGAGTAATGTGTTTTAGCGGTCAAGGAGTGAGTTTTAATACGGTAGGGAATTTCGCGCTTCAACTTTAGTATGGAAGCAGGAAATATTCTTCAACGATTTGGCTATGAAAATAAATTTTCCTGCAATTCTTTTTACGGTTTGCGTATTTCTAGATAAAGTTTTTAGTATTTCACACCAAATAAGTAGAACGGAACCTTATTACTAAGGGTTCCCTATCTGCCCTTCTTTTTTCTATAAGCTCTAAATCATGAACTGTGATAGGCAGTTATTATTTTCAAGGATGATGTGTTATAGCCGCTATGACAACCAACACTAAATCTAAATAATATAAATATTTCAGCATATTTGAGGAGTTTCCTATTGGAATATTTTGGCTCATTTTTGCTCGATCCAACAGAGGAACAGAAACTTGTATCCACAGAAGTATGTTACTCCCTTTAAAACTATACAATCGGGTTTCATAAAATTTATATTAAAGGAGAGAGCTCTCCCATGCAATAGATAAGTCAAATTGCTTTTAGTGATAAGACCGCCAACTTTTGCTTTCGTACTGAAATTATGTAAATATTTTTATTTTTGATGTGCAATAAAGTATTTCTATTCTATAAGTTTTTATAGATGTCCTCAAGCGGAACTGTTAACTCGTACTTAGCCTGGATTTAAAGATAATAGTTGGTTTTTATGTATTTAAATTCATAATATTCATATGCATATGCTCGGCTATAAATCCATAAATGGGGTAGCTAGACCTTCCCTTCCCTTTAGAGGAAAAAGTTTGGTTACGGTGAAAAATTGCAGATGGGTCTCCTGTCACATGCATCGCACAACTAACACTTCAAAAGTCTCAATACACTGAGTCTCCTCTTATGACACCCGTGTGACGAAATAGTTTAGTGCTATTCTAATCCAATGCTGCACAGCTACACAGTTTTTCATATAGTTTAATTAAGTACAATAACACCAAAAGGTAGGTGAATATCAAGTGTACCTAGCAGTACTTACACCTACATCCTGTTGCGCCTCCTCAGAAACATAGAACATATTTTTGCCTAGAACCTTCGATCATATATACCAAAGATGCCGCACTACATACTACTACTAATACTTACCGCATTCTTTTAACACCTAATATTTATTGCAAGATCTAGCACGCGACTGTCAGTCACACAGTGCTTAGCACTGTTTGGCCGGGCCGTTTTTCGAGCTTTATTGGTGTATCTTTGGTATATATAATTAAAGCCTAGAACAGTCTTAGGCATTGTCATTGTGTTCTTCTCATTTCAGCACCCCAAGCATGAACTAGGGCGATAACTATCATAGATCGTATCGGTAGTATCGGGAGCAGATGCATGGTCCGTCCATTCATTTATTAAGTAAGATAAATATAAATATTTCATTTCTTGATAGATTTCTTGAATGAAATGTGACAATTATCATCCCAGATAGCCTCCAATATAATGTCAGCTGGAATAGCGGAGTTTTTTTTTTCAATGTAAGTTCGTTATTTTGAAGTGGTTTATAAATGAAAACCTGTCATATCCTTATACTAAGTAAAAACTCTTGACCAAGTATGCAAAACCAACTCACGATTAGCGCACTCTAAAAGTCAACCTTAGCCTCATTAACCTGTAAAACACAAATATAATTAACACGCTAAATATTATTTCTCTGCTATTTCATTGCCCTGCCCCTGCACGCAGAATGTATACAGAGCCATCTAGTGATAAAAGATTAAAGTAACATAACCAGACATAAAATAATAAGTTTTACAGTTCAACTGTTTAAAAATGTTCACAATAAATAGATCAGATGTCGCTAGTTACGATATATTTTTTATTTAAGGGCACTATTGACCAATAGTGAAAGAATATGTACTCATTCATTCAAAACAGTCACGCGCAAACGAAAATAAGTCGTATTTCATAGCTAAAAAGACTATAATAAATTTCACTTATGCGACTCAATATGTGTAGCCGGCGCCCCCTGATTATGTATCTTTTCCGAGTGACGATTGTGTCGCAAGTTGCACGATTGTCGTTGTCAATGTCATAAATTTGTATGCGATCTGACACTTTTGACAGCGACAATATTGCAACTTGCGACACAATCGCGATCGCTAAAGATACATAATCAGCCCGCGGGTCACTGAGGAAAATTTTAACTGACTCGATGTCGGGACTTGAAAGGTTAAGGCGCCGTTGGTTCAGCGAAAAATATCATCTCAGGGGGTGCGGCCCCCGCGGGCGCGGGGAAGCGCCTGCGCGCCGATCGAGCGGCCGTCTCCTCGACGCGACGCCGCGTGCGCGCATTTTAAAAACATACAGTAGGGTAAGCAATACAGTTATTGTCAACTCGACAGTTTTAGCCACTCGCAAATATTTTCTATGGTGTGGGTTCGGACATTTGTTTATGATTATTTACATTTTCTTTCTAAAATATTTACGAGTGGTTATAACAGTCAGGGTGACGAAAACTGTATCGTTACCCTAGGTTATCAATTTCAAAAATAGTTTCTACCATGACCGTTTACAATATAAAATGTAATGATACGATAGATTTGTCTACCCTTGTCAGTTTATACAAAATTATTACAGTGATAATTTCATAACTTTTGCCGTGTCGTTTCGGCTTAGAATAACACTACCCCATTTCTACCCGTGATCGTAAGAGGCGACTAAGGGTATAGGGGCTTTTTAAGTGATTTTTGGGCGATGTGGTTGGAGAACCGTCACCGAAATCATATATTATTACCATCTTTTCCCAAATCAACTTCCAAAAGTGGCTGAGGAATTTCTCATTCCAAAGCTCTGGCTATCCCGTTAAGGGATTTATAGCCGTGAGTATATGTATGTATATAATTTTCAGTAGACACCTGTCACTATTTAATATTATTAATTGAAATTAGAAGTTACTTCAACGGTTTTGCTCTTTTTCCCAATCCTAATAAATTAAACAATAAAATAAAAAAAATAGTGCAATCTATGAATTGAATGAATTCTTTTATATTTGCTAATGCTAACCGTACGCACGGTCACTCACGCCTACATTGACGCGCATCGTATACAGATAGGTCACTCGCACACTAACGGCGCCGCACGCGCGTAAATTGTAAGATCTGTAACACATGGCGCGCGCGACATAGGTCCATCCCCTAAAGCAGCTCGCCGAGCACTGATCGTGAACGTGATCGGGCCGTGGGCGGCGCTCGGGCACGAGTAGGACTGCGAATATCGATGTTTTTAAAATATATGTTTTATTGAATTTATTAAAAAAGAAAACTAATCGCCAATTATTATTTGAAATACAAATGCTCAAATTATGATGCAAGTTATATGTAAGTAGGTAAAATAAATAAAATATAAAACCATTTTAAAGACTGTAATTAGAGGTATGTTGGCGATTTTTTTCTATCGAGCGAAAATGTATTAATCATGTTTCAAATCGCCAATTTCACAGCAGAAAAGCCTCAGGATTTTGATGTATTTTTTTCAAAACCATATTGTTATAAACATACGCATTATAATGCTTCAAAAACTCTGTTCACTGGACTAACGGCACCTTAAATAGGATGGTATATCCTGCGGCAACGTTTTATCTGTGTCGGTTACAAACTACGGAAAAAGATAATAGTTTTTGTGTAATTACCTTTAACCGTGATAGCTCAATGGATAGAACACCGGTTATCGTGCAAACGACTAGGGTTCAAATCCCGGGTCGGGCCTACACCAATTTGTCTTTTCTAAAGACATCTGTGTGGTTTCATAAATAAAAGATGTTATTAAAGGAAAGAAAAATTTCGACACTGGCGGGGTTCGAACCCGCGACCTTCGGGTATACGCCCCCGTCGCTCTGCCAACTGAGCTACAGTGTCAGTTGGCATCCAGCGCGAAATTTCTCTATCCTTTGTTTCTTTTTTACACGTTCAAGTAGTGTTTGCGTTTCCTACCTCCGAATTTTAACTAATTCGGACGGCCACTTGTCTACCTTTTCAGATAGAATGCAAATGTTGGAAACGCCTAACTATCAATAATTTAATGTTTTTTGACATGAATTCCTCATGTGGGGATTATTACTCATAAATAAAAGATGTTATTAAAGGAAAGAAAAATTTCGACACTGGCGGGGTTCGAACCCGCGACCTTCGGGTATACGCCCCCGTCGCTCTGCCAACTGAGCTACAGTGTCAGTTGGCATCCAGCGCGAAATTTCTCTATCCTTTGTTTCTTTTTTACACGTTCAAGTAGTGTTTGCGTTTCCTACCTCCGAATTTTAACTAATTCGGACGGCCACTTGTCTACCTTTTCAGATAGAATGCAAATGTTGGAAACGCCTAACTATCAATAATTTAATGTTTTTTGACATGAATTCCTCATGTGGGGATTATTACTCATAAATAAAAGATGTTATTAAAGGAAAGAAAAATTTCGACACTGGCGGGGTTCGAACCCGCGACCTTCGGGTATACGCCCCCGTCGCTCTGCCAACTGAGCTACAGTGTCAGTTGGCATCCAGCGCGAAATTTCTCTATCCTTTGTTTCTTTTTTACACGTTCAAGTAGTGTTTGCGTTTC